>VZSU01002116.1:55644-73196 GCA_013398715.1 Nesospiza acunhae | reverse complement strand
CCTGCTGACACCATCTCCAAAGGACCTTTTATTTTATTTATTTAGTTATTTTGTTTTGGTCTGTCTTGTTTTAAAAGTCTTCAAGACTGAGTGCCTGGGAAGTCCCTAGACACTTCATGCAATATGGATATCCCATGTGGGATACCCCAAGGGTTGCTCAGCTAAATCAGGAGCACTTTTAAATCTTCTCTGTGACTTTTCTAACAGCACATAGAGGTCTAAAACAGAGAACTCTATGGACAAGGAAAATTTGCTCCTGGTGTAACAGTGTCCTTCCTGGTAAAAATACAGGAGTTCACATACTTCATATTCACTGGGAGATTGAGAGGTTCAGTTAATTAAGACACATTTGGTAGTGTAAAATTTTATTAGCTTTCACAATATTTACAAAGGGGTCAGTATTGTAATCCCAAAACCTATTTCTATACTTCTTTGGACGGAGTGGTACAATCCCCAGTGTAGCTTTAAGTCTTGCTTTGGTTCCAAACAAGAGCTTGAGTCTAAACAGCTTTGTGACATCAGAAGTTTCAATTCTACCCTGGTTTCAACCTGGACAAATAAGTTGATTTGATAATCCCCGATTTTTCAGAAAGAACATATGATTAGAAAGTACAAAACAGATGCTCTCTGTTTTTTAATCAGAACTCATTATAATGGAATTCACAGAAATTGTTAAAAAGCTCTTTTGCAGAATTTGATAGTACTTGGTTATGTTTTAATTATTATATAATTATGTAGAGAATAGCTAAGAGATCTTTCCACATTAAGAGGAGTTGCACAGTATAGTGCACTTCTCATGCAATGACAATAATTAGGAAGAACAGAATGTTGTACTGCTATAAAGCTTTTCCCTTTCATCTATTAAGGACAGCAAAATTCATGTTCTCTTTGATGCAGCTGAAACCTATTTCTTCATTTTGTATTTTTCACCTGGAGCAGTGCTGTCTTTAGCAAAAAGCCTTTGAGCTGGGTCCTGCGAGAGCGAACTTTCATTGCAGTACACAAGGAGAAATCTAGACAAATCCTACCAAAAAGAATTGTGTGGTTAATGTATTTAGTTCCCTATGCATTGCTTGTAAAAAGTTATTCTTCACACACAAAAGAAGCCTTATGTTAGAACATAATTATCTGCGTGTTTTTAATACCTTTTCTTCATTACAAACAAAAACCTGCACTCTTTCTTTTATTCTGAAAATTGTCTTTGACAAATCCTCATCTTTTGCAGAAATCAATCTAACCTTTTTTCCTTTGATGATTCACTGACATAATAGCAAAGATCCGTGAATAATCATTGTAAGACCCTTAAAGTATAATTGTGGTAAGGAGTTTAACTTCAAAGGCAAAACACCTTAGTAAGTCAAAGTAAGTTACATAGTGCACCCCACTGATGATTTTTCTTGAGAATTACTTTTTCACTTAACTCAGAAATAACCATTCTAGTAATTCCACTCTATGTGAAATTCAATTGAGTGACCTTTTATAATGCATTGAAAAATACTCTTTTTTGAAGTATTTTTTTCCAGTCCAAGCTTCTCGTGGAAATTCTGACAACCTATATAAAGACAAAAACATGTTATTCCCTCTTAATCGTTTAAAAGTATCGACATAGTTTCTATTGGATTCAGAAGTGTTGAGGAAAATCAAAACAATGAATTAACTGAACAGCAGATACCAGGAATTTTTTGTTCTAAAAGAGCAGCTTTTGGTGTGTGCACTGATGGTGTTGAATAACTACTTCTTAATTTTCATTTATATAGCTAGATCAGTTCATTAGCTAGTAATTTCAAACTTTAAAAATATAATTACAGTTTTGAAAGCAAGTCTTTCTGTCTAGACATAGAAATTGAGTGTAATTTTCCCCTTTGAACATTACCAAACAGGGAGGTGGGAGCAAAGATATCCATCCACATGGCCACAGAGGGAGAAGAGCAGTGTAATGTAAAGGAAGCCTCCTGTGCCACCCCACTGTGTACAGAGTAATGGAAAATTTTGGAACATACTAAGGACCTATGGAGAGGAATAATCAATCATTTTAAAGCACATTAGCTCCTGTTTAAGGAGGAATTAAAATCCAAGGGCATAAAAGCAGCAACAGGAGGAAAGGGAGGCTGTGAAGGTGAACATATCTGTCCCCTCCTGAATCTGCTGTCCTGCTGTGTTAGTAGGTGTAGGCAGGCATGGGACAACCTGGGCAGTCAAACAACTTTCCAGATACATGCAATGGACTTACTTGTATGCTGTTGTGAAGTTGGCCCATGTAACAGATTTTTAATGCCCTTCCAGATTTTTTTGGATCATCACAGTTACTCACATGGTTCTCTCCTGCCCTGTGTCTTTTGCCAGCTCTCTGATTCTGCATCAGCAGGTTGGCAGAGATAATCTGTATCTTTTGCTAATTTCCTCTCTTCCTCTTTCAAGCCAAAGCTCATGAGCTCTGCTCTTGCTTTCTGGAGGTCACTGTGAGTTATGAAGAGGTCTAATCTCTTTGCCTGGCCAGTTGCTGACATTCCCACCAAATGCTTCAAGCAGTCCAAGACCCTTAAACATTTTACCCTGGCTGGCTATAGAAGTGCTCTGGAAACTGAGGATTTTGAAGACAGTATCTTATAACAAAGAAATTTTCAGAAGTTATAGAAAGCTAAAAATAATTTTTGTGGAAAATTAGGAATTACAGGTATTTTCCATGCTGGGAGCTGTCACAGACATATTTTTCTGAAAAATCCTTTCTTTAGGATTTTTCCTTCTGAGAAGCTGAGGCCTCCGAAACAGAATGTAAACAATGGTTATCTGCTGCTGTGGAATGCAACAGGTGGATCCGTGATTGGTCTCGTGTGGATGTTTGGATTTAGTCACCAGTCACGGCAGAGCTGGCTCTCGCTCTCTGTCCCAGCCAGCTGCCTTTGTAATCATTCTTTTCTATTCTTAGCTTAGCTAGCTTCTGAGGAAACCTTTCCTTCTTTTTCTTTTTAGTATACTTATAATGTAATATATATATATATCATAAAATAATAAATCAAGCCTTCTGAACATGGAGACAACATTCTTGTCTTTTCCCTCAATCAAGGGCCCCTGTGACCACTGTCACAGGGAGCTTGCTTGGTTTTTTTGGCAGGGTTCATAGAATCTTGGAATATCCTGAGTTTGAAGGAACCCACAAGGACCATCGAATCCAAGTCCCGAGTTAATTTTGTAATCTTTGATGTCACTGTAACACATGTGCTTAATGTTTGTTACCTTTTATTTGTACACATATGCTTGTCTCAAATAAAACTTAACAGTAAACAAGACAAGAAAAAAGAAGAGAAAAATTCTTCAGCTTTTTTATCCAAGAATAGAAGCATATTTTATCAATCAGTTGTTTAGCAAAAGATCACATCAAATCTATTAAAACTTTATTTTCTTAATGGCTGTGATTAAAAAAAAATTATGAGAGCAATTATCTGCAATATTTTCATTCAAGTGTTACAATAGATGCAGAAGCTCTCACCTATAAGTTATATTTTTCTCTCCAAATCCACCCTCTAACAAAGATACAATTGCAGCATATTTAATCAAACCAGAGATTTGTGACAGAACTAATGAAGTTGTGCAGTCTTTAATTAGTTCCTGTAATATGTGACAGTGCTCTCACAGCTACAATCAACTTTTCAGGTTAGAATGCAGTCATGTAAGACATTGATGTATTAATTCAGACCCATGTAATTAGATAGAATGAGATCCTCACATGTATGCTAGGCAGGAAACTTTAAAAATTCATAAAGCTTCCTGTATCAAAGATAAATTATTTCAAAAGTCTGTTGACTTCCTGGTTTTTAGCAATGAAGACCAGATTGTGAAAGCAATGGGAGAGAAAAATCCAATGTCAGAAGTTTATTAAAGACAATCAGTAATGAAAGTCCTTTGATCAAACACAACACAGTAACCACATTCAGGTATAGAACTCTAAGGAAATAAAGATATTTCATTGTATCTGATTGCTCCTAAGTCTTTTAAAGAGGATGACAGACATTGCAGAGAAGGACTCAGGAGAAGCAGAGTTTCTGGATTTTCATGAAAGTAAAGTTTTCACGTGGGGTGAATTCATTCAAGTGATTTTCCCAGATGGACTGTGGAATATACTAATTTAAAGCAAGTAGTATTTCTTTATTTTTGCTTTGAAATCATGCCACATAATTTGCACCTTCTCCAAAGCTCCTGCATTTTGTTTTGTCACATGCAGTCAGGATTTTACTGAACACATATCCAGGAGAGAACCTAACTACTAAAAGACTGAATATTCAATTTTTTATGAATTCAGGTTTTGTACACTTTATTTTTTTCTTTTTAATCAGACAAGCAATTTCTGATTATTACAGTGGGCAAATACTTAGGACAACTAAGAAAGCACATTTAGGGCCTATAAACATGAAGGCAAACAATTCCTTAGGTACTTTCTATGCTCACAGATGTTTCCTTTCCTAAGCAGATGTGGAATATTTAATGTATTTGGATGAACTCACTCCCCAAACTCAATGGCACTAATTATCCACTCTGATATGTTTTTATGACCTACAGCTTTGATTGTGGCTGGAAAAATATGACTCCTATTGACAGATGTGAATCACTTCTAACAATTTATAATACAAGTGCAATTAAGTGTGCACCTGCAAACATTGTGTAACTCCGCAGTCTGGCTGCTTCTGCAATTTATGTCTCCATACTGATGTTTTAACAGGACTTTGTGGCCATGTTCTAGGACAAAGTACCAATATTCATCAAGCCCCCAGACCAAGGTGAAAATGCTGGAAACACATAACAATGTCTATGGATTTAAATAGATATATTTTTTTTAGTTAGTGACTTTTATGTCTGGCACCAGCTGTCAGAATTTCTAGAACCTTTAATACTGTGTTAATATCAAATGGTCCAGCTCCTTCATCTCTCCTCATTCTTGATCTTTTCCTCTGAGAGCTGCCACCCTTCTCAGTGGTGCTGTCAAGAGGAAGATGAGTCAAGCATCCCTGTGCAGTGACTTCATGCTCTCAGGTAATCTGGGTGCTACACAACTCAGATTTACCCTCTCTGAGTGTAATAGCAGCATCCATCGTAAGTCTCTGCTTGTCACCTGAAAAATATTAAATAAGGCCACACTTCATTAATGCATATAACTTTAATCACAGATGCTGTAACATCAAAAAGACTAACAGTTGTGTAAAGATAACCAAACGCACCCTAAAGGCTGTAATCTTGCTTATTAAATGCATACCATCTTTCTTCTTTTGCCTTTCAGTAATTACTTGAGCTGTGGCAATAGCTTCGTATGAACAATCAACTTACAGCTTGTACTTTGTGGAATTACTTTCACATTGAGTACATTTTTTTTGGTGGTATTAATAGACTTGTCTCCCACATACATTTCTGAGAGGAGCAGAAGAAACAAACATGCAGAAGAAGGCTTTCCAGGTGATGCTAGAGTGGGAATGGGAGCTATATAGAAAAGGAAGGAAAAACACCCTGGAAGGTGGTGAGATACTGAGTTATTTGTAGCAAGGCATGTTAAACACTCACATTATTTTTAAGGTCTTTTTTCTTTGTCTTTTTTTTTCTTTTTTTTTTTCTTGTTTATCTTTTTTTTGGGGGGGGGAGGTGGCACAGAGGAAGTCTAACAACTTATATGTCTTTTATTTTTTCCTTCAATCCAAAGGAAGTTTCTTTTCTCTCAAAATAAAAACCCTAAAGTCTCCCTCTATTTGCCCATCTCCTTATTCTGCTGGTGAATTCAATTGAATGAAGTATAAAAATGTTATACTTTGACTTTTTGATTTTCTTCCTCATGAGGCAGTGTAAAGCTTATAACTCATAGAGTTATGAAATTGTTTAGCTTGGGAAAGATCTGTTAGATTATCAACCTATCACTAGCCATTAACCTAACACTACCAAGTCCTCCTCTAAACCACGTCACTGGGTGCCACATCTACATGTCTTTTAAGTATCTCCAGGAATAGTAGCTACAGCATTTTCCCTGGGCAGCCTGTTTTAATGCTTGATAACCTTATTGTGGAAGAAATGTTTCCTAATAGTCAAACTAAATGAGTAGCCCTGGTGCAACTCATGGCCATTCCCTCTTGTCCCATTGCTTTTTACCTGGGAGAAGAGACCAACCCTTACCACACCTCATAAGGCCTGTGCTCCAGACCTTTCACCAGCTCTGCTGCCCTTTTCTGGACATGCTCTAGCACCTCAATGTCTTCCTTGCAGTGAGGGGCCCAGAGCTGGACACAGGTTTTGAGGTGTGGCTTCAGCAGTGCTGAAAAGCCCCCTGAGTCCAGGGGGACAATCCCTGCCCTGCTGGACACAATATTTCTGCCACAAGCCAGGCTGCCACTGGGCACCTGGGCACACTCTGGCTCAAGTTCCGCTGGCTGTCAACCAGCACTCCCAGGTCCTTTCCTCTGGAGAGCTTTCCTGCCATGCCTCTTCAAGCATGTAGTGCCCAGGCAGTTGTGACCCACGTACAGGACCCAGCACTTCACCTTTTTGAGCCTCATACAATTGTCCTCAGCCCATTGATCCAGCCTGTACAGATCCCTCTGCAGAGCCTTCCTACACTGCACCAGATTGACACACACTCCTGCCCAGCTTTATAGTCCAATTACAAGTGATGATTGGAGAGCATTATAGGAGCTATTTGAAAAGCATATTTCAGTGGGGAAAAATATCCCCCTCTCAGAATAAAAGCTCTTTCTAATGGAAGTAGTAAGGGTAGTGAGCACAGACTGTTGTTTGGTCAGAACTCCAATTTTCACTGTATCTATCATCCCCGGATGTACTACCTTGTCCTTGAAAAACATGTGCACTTGTCCTGATATGACCTTTTTAGAAGTCCAAAACAGAAAATTGAGGAAGTGCTGAAGATGAGTCGAGTGCCTTGTCGAAGAACTTTTAGGACATGCTCCTGTTTCCTTTAGTATACGCACTGCCACTGCAGCCCACAACCAGGAATGTCTGCTTGGCAGCACTGGGATCCCTTGAGGGACCTAAGCTCTCAGATTTGGATGTGTTTTCATTGTGCTAATTTGGTGCAAGTTGACAGAAGGGCAAACCTGGAAAATGGGTGGTACAGTCAGAGGCAAGTGGGTGGCAGGGACTGGAGAGAGAGTTACGAGCCTCATTAATGTTGCACTGTGCAGCCTTTGGAAGGAAAAACAGCAAGGATCGGAAATGGAGTTTGGCTGGAGGCCTTTTCTGACAGCTGTTACGAATCCTTCTCTAGGATTGAATAAGCATGAAGGACTGTGTTGTGTCTTTCAACATTGTATACCTGCTACTGCTAATTAACCCAATTTCCAGAGTTTCACAACCATGACTGGTGAAGATAGTTACCTACCTTATCAGTGCCATTTCTTTCTCCAAGTGATACTCAGAAAAAGGTTTTACATGGAAACTTGCTTGAGATCCATGATTGCACTGAGATTAATGCAGATATTTCGGTACATGCTCATGAGAATTGATCCTTGAATGGGCATCGATGATGTTTTTTCTCTGTGTGCTGCTAAGGGTTGACTGTGGAGTGAAAGATCCCCACAAAGTTATTGCATATCACCAAGAAAGCCTACAGGGAAGACTAAAAAATGCCAAAACTAGTGAAAAAGTTTTCAGTGAAAAAAAATTCATGGAGAAAATTTAGCATTCTGTTAAAGGAAGAAAAGGTATCTTGGTTATAGATTAAAGTCCAAAACAGAGTTTTTAAGTATTTGCAGAGGGGTTGTTGGCCCTACTGAATAACTGAATAACTTACCCATGCACATAATCAGCTCAAGGACAATTACAGGATGGAGTCATGCAATCACTGGTATTCATTATAATTGCAAATACTGGGAAAATATCTAATTCTTTTGCTTATGCTGATGAGTTAGTAATAGGTTAGAGGAAAAAAAGTGATACTGTAGGCTAATACAGGCTGTGTATTGAAAGCTATTAGAGGATACATTTGAATTGTATTTTATTTTTATCTCTCTTTAATAAAAATCAGCGATGGAGACACTTTTTTCCTTCTCATTTATTAGATGAGGTTTGTACAAGGCTCTACTTTTGGTATATAATCATCCATACAAAAACTATCATTACGTTTATATTTCACTAATTTCTTACACCATTTTAAAAATAGTTATTGCTATAGAGTTTAAAAATCAGCTACAATCATATGTTGCAAGACTAGGTGGTATTTACAACATAGTGGTAGCTTACATTTCTTACAAGGATTTTATTAGGACAGGAGTAAGTTGAATAAATATAATTCATTCCAGACTACTGTTAACTTGCCATCTACTACCCAAAAGAATATTCAGAAGAAAAGATGACAGAAATTAATATCTAAAAGCCCAGCAAAACCCTGCTGTATCTAGGTATGAAAATGACATCTTTCACAGTGTGCCTGATTTCATCTGCAAGATCAGTTATCACCATCATTCAAACCCCATCTGAAATATTCCAATACTTGACCATCCAGATGCCAGAATAAACATAAAAATGGCAATAGTATATGGTGAAAATCCAAATCCCAATGAATTTTATTCTTCAAATCTCACTGCATTCATAGCACACCCGCAAGCTGTGAAACAATCAAGTCCTAGAAAAAAACCTTATGAAGACAAAGGAGCTTCCCTTATAGTGTTCACCTTATCAGTTAAAAAGCCAGATTTAATCAAATGAAGACATTCCTCCACCAAAATTCTCTAAAGATGCCATGAGGTTTTATGAGCAAACTTATCCAACACTACACAGAAACTAGACTAGGTGTCTCAAATCTGCGTCTAATCTGGCCTTAAATGCTTCCAGGGATGGAGAACCAATTTTTACTACATGTCCTGGCTCCCTCTCCAGTATATGCCAAACAGACCAGGAGTGGAACTTATAAAAACCTCACAACAGCAAACCAATAAAAAATAAGTGCCTCTTTGTATTAAAAATCTGCTGGCAAAAGTCCTGGACATGTATAAGGACTAAGAAGACAATTAGGCTGTGAAGATGGAACCTCGAGGCTGTAGGAATCACCTACAGAGTTTATGAACAGGAGGAGGCCTGGGAAATGAGGTCTGAGTTAATAATATCAATGCTGGAAAAAGCCCAGATTTCATATGGTGCTTAAATACACAGTCAAAGTGCAGATATGCCTTTGATGACATATAAACCTTTTCACTGAGTCTTACTTCAGGCAACCTTACCCTGAAATGATAAGCTAGTGTTATAAGCAATAATTCTTTGTCAACTTTTCTCCTGAAGAACTGAGTAACTTACTGCTTCTCCCTTGCTAACAGTGAGCAAGGGGAGACTTGCTAACAGGACTTACCATGCATTTTATCTAATTGTTAAACATAATTAAATTAAAGTCAGAATTAATTAAGCTAAATATAATTAAAGTCAGAACAAGTGTTTCCAAACATCAATTATATTAAACTTTGCTGATTTTTGTTCAGACTTAAAAAGAGGTACTGAGATACTTTGGGTTTTTTGATTCTCCAGGTTTTCTACAAAAATATAGTATTCTCTGTGTACATAGTCTCTCACAACATACCTTTTGATAGCTAAGTTATGAAATCCTCCTCAACATGAGAATAGAAGTAACTGCATGCTTGGTTGAATCAGCATAGCCAGGAGGAAGAATGTGTTCCACTATATCAGCCAGAGAAGGAAAATGGGAAAAAAATGCTATGAATTTATCAACGGAGTGAGCTAGAGGTTTTAACAAAACAGGGAAACAGAAAAAAACCCATTGTCATAGCTGAAAATGATATAGAAAACCTTTAAAACCCCCGTCTATTTCTAATATAATTTGCTCTGGGTTTATATCTCTATAATTTATTGATTTGAACCACCATATAGTCTGTATCCCTGGGAATAAGATTAGAAAGCCAGATACAGGATAAAACATCATAAGTCTGCAATGTCTTCAAAGACTATAGCAAGGACAAGAACTGATTCCACTGGAGGCGTCAACTGTAATTCTCAAAGCCAGGCTATACTCATTCATGATCTATAGTTCTAACATTTTAATTTGAGCATTTAGATTGGTAAATTTGGCCTATAAGCAATCCTGGAATGTAGCAACCAAACATAAAAAAATATTCTGCTAAATATTAATTATGGCATTATGTTACACAGAATAAACTCAGAGAATAAAAAATATAGGGGAAAAAAGTTTTGAAGTACTAAATGAAGCTCAGTAAAGGAAGTAAAAGATAAAAATCCAGGACCTTGATTTGTCAAACCTTTCCACCAGCCTGCAGCCTTCAGCTCACAGCAGTGGCTACAGCATCTTCTGCCCTTCTACTCTTTCTGTAACTCAGTATGAGTTGTTACTCAATATGAGACAAAACTGAGGCCTCTCATTTTTAGCTAAGAACCGACCCAAGCAATACTGAAAGGATTTTATTTCAAAGTTTCTACCCAGTCCACAAGCTAAAATCTGACAGGATGACTCCATTTAATATCCTGCCCATTTTCCACAACTCAGCAAACTCCAGGTACTCTTCTGTACAGAACAAAACACACATTGTCCAGCATGCAATTATCCCTATCATTCCCTCATGCACAAATACACACACACACTCATGCAGCTTTGTCCTTATCTATAGGGCTTGCCAGAGACCCTAAGATTCTCGTGAGTTTAAGGGACATGTGCTTTCATAGACTTGAGTTGTCATCCTTTACAGGGCTTGGTCAATCACATGTGACACAAGGAGGATCACAGTTTTCCCAGTGTGATCTGGGCATGACACCACTCATGAGGACTCTGTTGCAGAGGAGAACAAATAATGTAGGTTTAAAGGTTTTCATGTGGTGTTTGTGAGGGTGCAGAGTTTTCACTGAAAATTAGTCAGCCCTGCTCTCATAGGTCATCTACATGACTTTGAAAAACTGCAGATTTCTGCTGAATCCATTACCAATCTAAATTTTCACTGAACATTTGCTGATTTCAATAATGATGTAGCAGTGGCTTATGTTTTAAAGAAACACAGAAGAGGCAAGGAAGAGCTAGAAATAATCAAAGCCAACCTTTGTTACAGAGAGGTTGGCAGTGCCTCTTTTTTCTCTTTCCTTGTGTTCTGGCACAGAAGTTGGTATCAGACCTCAGGACATTTCTTTCTTCTGCCAACCAAAGGGAGGTTGGACTTACACAGAGCTGGTTAGTGTTGAGGGGTGTGTTGCACCCTGGCAGTGCCTGGTAGTCAGAATAAGCAGAGAAAATAATACAGTCCCTCTGGATTTAATAAGCCTTTTCATGATGAACTTTCTTTTTTCCTTTTTTTTTTTTTTTTTTTTAACAGAGAAGTACCAGTGGGCAAGGTGGGGAAAAATGAAATATGCTGGGGAAAGATTTGCTGAATGAAGGAGCTGGGGTTTGGAGTCAAAGATGAGTAGAATTCCTCTTTATAATCTTGTCTTTTTCCATTCTGCTGTTCAGAGGCTAAAACTGAGAATATCTGTTGCAAACCACTTGATAGAGAGTTCTTTGCTCCTCTCCACTCTGTTTTTCACACTTTTCTTCTTCCAGCATTCAAATTGATCTCTGGACTCATCCCACTTTCCTCTGACTCTTATCGCCTCACTTTTTCTGGACTCCTTCTTCACTGTGACATTCCCTTTTCTCGTTCAGAGCCACTTACGTCCCTCAGCTCCAGCGTCCAGCCCACCAGGTCAGCCTTCTCTCTGTCCTCCATGGACTCCTCCAACAGCTTCAAATGTTTCCTGCTCAGAACAGCCCCAAGCTATCCCAAGTCAGTTCACAGCATCCTTAATGCAGTAGCATCTCCTTTCTGTGCCTCTAAACCAAGACTTGACATTCCTGCCTTCATTAATTGTCTGTTAATGAAGGGAGCAATTTTTAAAATGGTTATTGTTTTAAGCAGTAGCCTTCTTTGTCTTCTATCAAAATGCCTAACAGAGGATGAGTGAGAGAAAGCGTGTTTATGAGCTTCAAAGAGAGTCAAAGGAGACTCGCTATTATTCAGTGCAAGCTGGACTAATACATCACAGAAAAAGATAAACAAGTAAAAGGGTATTGAGCAAATATAGATTCATTGCCCAGAATGGGTCTGAGTAATTCCACCTTCCATCTAAGCACGCTATTCAACAGAAGCAGTCTGATTCAACAAATGAGAAAAATTTGCAGCTTACGACATATATTTCGAATCAGTCTATTAAAAAAATCCAAACCTGAAAAGATAAAACTTGCAGAAAGTTTCAATTAATAAGCAGGTTGTGGCTGAAGAAGTTAAAAACTGGGGACTTACATTTATACTCTCTTAACCACTTGCTAATGGTGGCAAATTTATTACCACGGACTTTATGAGGTGGTCTCAGTTGAGAAAGTCTCATCAAAACTGATGTAAGGGCTGGTGTTAACAAGGAATATGCTGCCCCTTTGCTTTAGATCCATCCATGTTCCTAGCAGATTTATAAGTGAAAGTTCCCAGATTATTTCCAGTACTGGATCCTGAGGCTATTTCAGGGAAGTTCTTTATGAGTTTCTGATGCTGACACACAAGACTCCTCCACTGCATGTCCTTAACTTGTGCTGCTCTTCTGGTGCCAGTGGCTGTAGCAGTGAAGACTTGCACATACCTTTGATAACAGCTCAATCAAACTGTTTTGTGGCCCCTGCCACTACTGAGGAGACAGAATAAGTGCCGTTCCTCACTGTTGATGATGGTTTTCAAGCCTGCTTCAGTGAAAAATACGGTTAGCTTTAAAATTGTCATGAGGAATAGTGTAGTCAATTCTCAGTGAAAATTACTGTAGAGGCAAATTAAAAGAGTGACAAAAAATTGTCTTTCCTGCTTGAATTTGACTATATTTCTATTACACATGAGGTCAGCAGGATGTGATTTCTGAATTATTCATCAGGATCTTTCTAGTACCAGGAGGTACACAGCTGTAGACTGAGCAGTTTCTATATTCACTATACCACAGAAATCGTTTGGCAGGAGAGGCTACTGGTTGCTAAATGGCTATTCACAGCAACAAAACCAGGACTTAAGTACATCCAATATTGGTTGGGTTTGTTGGTTTTTGGTGGGATTTTTTTTTTTTTGGTTGGTCTTTTTTTTCCCCCTAGCAGTTGGTAATAATAGACAAAAAGAGACAGGGGAAAAAGAAATGGGCAATAATGCTATTATGAAAATTAATAGATGTAGAACATTCCTCTGGTTACTTCTATGGTAACTTACAAGAGCTTATTGTTTTTAAACACTGGGTATAACGGTTTCAAAGAAAACACCTTTCTCTTTTTTTTTTTCTTTTTTTCCTTCCCACCTGCTCTAATTGCCCTTTTCTTTGTATTGGCAATTAAAAAATTCAAAGGTGGTTCATGACTGTAGTAATGCCCCATCCCTGAAGGAGTTCAATGTCAGTCTGGGTAGGCTTTGAGCAACCTGGTCTAGTGGAAGGTGTCTCTGCCCATGGCAGCTGGGTTGAAATGAGATGATTTGATGTCCCTATCAACCCAAACCATTCCATGTTTCTATGATTTTATAGACTCATAAAATCAGTTTTGAGAAATAAAAATACTTGAGAGCTGTTTTTTCTCATTGCATATCTGCTACCTGGCACTGAGGAAATGTGGTTATTGGAGTCACATGCTGCAACTTTTGAGTAGTTTTCTCGGTTTTCTGCAAAAAAAATCAAGAATAAAAAAACCCACTAATTAAAAATAAACAGCTACTCTGTTTATTTCCATTTCTTAAATCGCTGCTTACCAGACTAAGCTTCCTTTAGAAAGAAAACAAACTAATATTTGAATCAGCTGTTCTCTGCTTTCAGCCTCTGGAGTGAAGGAAGTGTCATAAACCACTTTTAACATTTTTACATCCCTGCTACAAATCAATTAGATGTAATGGTGTAAGGACACAAAACTTTCCATTAGAAAAGAAGAAAATAATTTTTAAAATGATAGAATGACTGGTTTTTCTAAATAAGCCATCTCCTTGAACCTTCACAAATTGAGTCAGATGTTCCAGATGGGTCCTTAATAATTCTCACTTGCAATGAAGAAATGCAAGTACTAAAATGTTGGTTATAGCAACTGCAGCCAATCAGAAATTTTTGCTGGGAAAAAAAACTTTTTCAGATTTGGCATGTTTCTTCAGGCAAGTCTGTATCAATGACACTTTCTGCAGACAATTCTCCCTGCAGATGTTCCTGGTCAGTGTTTCCCCTATGATTTATACAACTTCCTATTTGCTGATTAATATGTCAACTGAAGATCAAAGCTTCAGAATGTTCTGGAAGTTTAGTCTCATAAGCACCAAGCCTGCCCTCTGTTCTCCAGAGATTTGTTTTGTTACATATTATTGTAAAGACCTTTTTTTTTCCACAAGAAGAGAAAAAAATGGGAGTGGGGCTTCATCCTTGCACCGCCGTAAGGAGAGCAGACATCAGGGTTATGGCATAGGTTAGTTGCATTTTTTGGCAGAACAAGGCTCTGCGCAATCCAGAGCATCAGAGTAACCCCTACTTTGAGCAGGAGATGGGACTCCGAACTTTTATCAGCCCATTATCTGTGGTTTTGTTTTCACTTGGTGCTTTTCTAAATGTCCTGGATTGAGGGGTGTGTGGTGTGTATCGTCACCATTGTTAACCAAAGGTAATTAGAGGATAAAGTTAGAACCTCTTGCTTCTTCTTTTGTCTCCTTATTTGTCAATATTTATTGAATATTTATTTATTATTTATTTCAATTTATTCACCCACAATTGCACTTCCTGTTTCATATGCTTTCTTCTCCTTTGCAGGCTGCAATGTCATATGTATGGGAAACAAGTGTTAATGTTAATGTAAGTCTGCTGTGAGAGGCATTTAAGGACTTTCTGGTGAGATAGCCAGGTAACTGAAGGGCTGGTTTGAGTGGTGTTGCTGGTGTATGTGGCAGTAATTCAAACTGGGAACTAGAAAACATGAAGATCTATCTTTGATCAAGATCTTTGCAGTGTTTCACAGTTTTACTGCAGTGTTAAAAGAGAATGCCGTCACTTGCATCTTAGATGTAATTATCATGTTTTCTTTTGGTCTGATAGGAAGGAAGAAGTGTCAGCATTTGCAAGTGGAATGATTCACTAAACATTAGAATGTCATTTATCTTTTCTTTGCCAGTGATGTAGTATTTGGTGAAATAATGCTGGGCTGTCAATCTTCTGTCAGTCCACAGAGTTAAGAGTAATCTGTCTGTTGGATATTAGACAAATTAAATTTTTCAAGTTTCTGAAACAAAAAAAAATTTTCTTGCCATTTTCAGTGTTGCTCATAGTGAAACAAAAGTAACAATGCTCAAAGTGTGGAGTTGGTGCTCCACTGGCAGCTATAGGAATATCAGGCAATTTTGAAGATATATCCACCTGTGGTTTCTAATTTCAGAAGAGACTGGGAGACCCCCATGAAAGGAGCACTTAATCTCTAGCAGGATGATTTCTGATCTGTAGTAGGATGATTTTTACCAGCAAATTTGTTTCCCCTGCAATTTAGAATTACTGTCCCTTATATCTGTTGTTTTTGCAAATGCAACAACATTTTATGATGTTATGGACATAGCAAACCAAAGGAATCCAGCACACACTAGATCCTAAGTGCCATAACATGGCTTTAAACCTACATGGTTGCTGAAGCATCCTAAACAAAGAATTTTAATTATCAAAACTCTCTGCTGTGCTGGAAAATATTTTTGAACATATATATAAACTGACTTCTATTTTGATCACTAAACAATCAGGAATTTATTGAGAAATGACAGCATTATTTCAGCACTTTTCAGGCAGTCAGAAGTATAAAATAGAAAAGGCTTCTTTACCTGACTGTAAGCTGGAAAATTGTTTAAATACAAACCCACAGAGACAGATATACAAATATTTTTCTTAATACATGCCAAAATGAGAACCATATTAAACTGGAGAGATTGTATCTTCAAAAACAGAGACTAGTTATGGAAAAGAAAACCTGTAATGTGGCACTTAGTGTAGCATATTGATGTTCACCATTTTTTAGCAAAGAATTTTGGATGGAATAATATCTGATGTGTTTATAAAGTGTGCTATTAACCTTACCTGATTTCTTGTAAATTGACTACCATACCAACTATATGCTACAGAAGTTTCCCTGCAGGTGGGTTCTAAAGCAAGTTTAAGTGATGCCATTCGTGTGTTGTCGCCAATAGAGATACTCAGGCTGAAAAGGGGACCTTGTTTACTGTCCTCACTGAAACCATGGAAGCTGCCATGATGTGACAACACTGCCACTTTGATCTCTCCTTGCTTGTCTCCAGGGTCGTGGTTCCACATCACACATGTATGTTGGTTTACTCCTGGACATCCAGCTGAAGCAAGCCAAGTAATTGTGTTTAACAAGCTGGAGCAGAGTTCATCACAGGGTGTGCTCCAGGCAGACACTGTGTACAGCCTGAACCATCTTCATCTTTGGCACAGCTCACACTCTGGGACAGTGTGATAGTGTCATGTGTGCACAATATCCTCCCTCAGTGCCATGTTGTGACTGCCAAACCAGTAGGCTTTGAGATAAACCTCCCATTATCTGTGGTATTTTGAAAAAACGAAAAGACAGCCCACATTAAAAAAAATAATTCTTCAGTTTGTATGGTGTGCAGTGTACATGAAATCTGTCTTGAAGCCAGCTATCATTGTTCAAAATTCAGGGTTTTATACTCATTCATTAAACAGGGCCCTAAGTAAACCCTGTTCGAGTACTATGCAGTAAGACAATGGCCAAATAAAGGTGGAATTAGACTGTATACTGTGTATTTGTTAGCTGACCTCTTTTAAATTCCTAAACCTGTGGGTTAAGGTGACATTAATCCAAAATTAAATACACAAACATAGACACACAATCACATTAGACACTATGACCTTATTTTGCCATGGAAGCTACTTGCACGGGATGCAAACAATGAGTCTACTGATTACTTTTTTATTTATTAATCACGAGCAACTGCTGTTTACATGCCACTTACTGATCTCTGTATTTAGTCTTTTGAGCATTCACTGTGCCTTCAGTAAGATGTCTGAAACAAAATTATTCTGAAGTGCACGAAAACAGAAGGCAGACAAAAAGACCAACCACTGAGTTATGATTTTGCTCATAATTTATAAATGTCTTCATTATCATAATTTCTTAAAGAACTTACAAGAAAAAAGTATGGCTGATGGCATATTAGCTACTTGAGTCTCTATCACTAATAATGCAGTAGTAATTAGTTTACTTGCTTCTTAAGTAAGATGTAGCTTCTTTTATGACCAAATACCTTATATCAGTAGATTGAGTGTAGATGGTCTTTAAATGTATTTTTTTTGCATTGTTGACTAATATTTTCATGCTGCAGGACTAGATTATTTTGGAGGCTAGGGATCTGAAAACTGAGATGTTTTGTTGCTGATAAGGAAAGCAAAATGGTCTTGGCAATTCAGGTTTTCTTTAGAGTACTGGCATATTCTTATTCCTCACTGATCCGTAGATATTTAAAAAGAAAGTTTTGCAGAATTTTAGTGAAGAAACATATGGACACTTACTGAAT
>VZSU01002116.1:0-50389 GCA_013398715.1 Nesospiza acunhae | reverse complement strand
CTCCCCTCCCCTCCCCTTCATTTGTCACAGTAATTTTTCATATTAATAGGATGCATTCATGTTCATCAAGAAAAATATGCAGCCTTTCAAACCTCACAGCAAAATGCACACAGCTTTTATTAAATGTGCTAAAATGCAGCATTGCTCTATGGGCATTTTCCCAGAAAAAATTACATGTGACACTTGATACTGTTCATGTGCTTAATTTCTTCTGCCACCAGAAACAAAAATTGGATTGCTGCTCTTCATTTCCCAAGAATCAAGCCTGTGGTTTTGATCATGCCAGATCACCAGCTCTGGAGGAATAAAACTGTGTGAAAACAGTTGTAGCATCAGCTTAGCTCTTCCATTTGTCTCCAAGTCTATGTAACCAGCCATTGCTTTCATAAAGATATTTTTTTCTTCCCAGCTGCCAAGAAAAGCTTTCTGAAAACATCATAATCTGATTTTCCTGATGGATGGTGGTCCCTTTGGGCATATATATAATGATACCATGAAGTGCTACATGAGTTTAGGAAATTTATTAGACACATCTTCCAAAATATACTAGAAACAGCAGTAGTTAATTCAGACATTTTTCCCACACACATTAAAGATATACAGGCTGTGTTTTTCAATATTTGAGTAACTTCATTAAGTGATGAAAGCTGATAAAGTAGCTCAGTTGTTCTAAATTAGCAATGTGGAGAGTCACACAGCTTATGAGCTGAAACTCTTTCCAGCTCTTGCAGTCATATGTGCCTAGATTTTTATTAATTTAGGTAGCTTTGTAATTTGTGAAAAATGTCAGTGAAACAGGAAAACAGCTGTGGCTCTAAGCAGAGGACTGTGGGTAATAATTAATAGAGCTGTTATTTAGGCTTGAGAGTACTCAACAGCTGAATAGATCCAAATCTGTAAAACATGAATTCAATTAATATTTTTGTCTTATGTTTTGGCCGCATTCAAGTGGGTTGAGCAGAGCAAAAGGCATAGCAGATCTCTTTATTTTTCTAGTCAAAGCACTTATTTTACTGGCAGCTGCTCTAATTAAGGATGTCTGACTAAATGCAGTTTTCAAGCTTTGTTAAAAGAAAATGTTTTCTTAATGCTGCATTCTGATTTGTCATGGCTGCATACAATGGTGCGGATGGGCGAGTCCTGCGGCACTGACATCCCAGGCTTTCTGCAGGGATCCAGCTGTCCAGAGCTGTCAGCATCCAGCTGTGCAGACACAGCATTTGGCTGCTGTCAGATAGAGGAAAGGGGCAGGGGGCTCCCAGCACTCTCAGGGTTCTCACTTAGGCAGATGTTGCCTTCAGGAGGAGAGGGATGTGCTCCAGCAGCTACAGCTCCTCAAGCTGCTCCCCAGTAAGAGTCCGTGGTGGAGAATGACAAGAAGGGAAAGTTTCTTTTACAACTTCTGCAGAAATGGGTTTCCAAGGGAACCTGGGACTTTCAAGGGAATGTTTTCCCCATATTTTGAGTGGGTTCTCAGACTCTAGAAATGGAGGAGAGCAAAGGTGGATTTTGCATCAGTTTTGAGTAGTGGAGGCATGAGGCTAATTTGTGTTGTGCAGCAATAGCTCACATTTAACACAGCAAGCCTGGCTAATTTTTTAGCTGTCTCTGAGTTAGAAAAAAAAAATCTTCTTTAGCTAAATCCCTGTCTGGTGGAAACACAGAAATAAATAAAGAATTCTACTTCTTTCAGTTTAAAGTCTTAAAGGCATTTTTTTTTTCAAATCTGAGATTCAGATCTGTTGCTCTGATAGTATATAATCACAGGTTGACTAGGAATTTTCTTTTTCCTAATCTTCTTTATTTTCAGACTTACTCTTAACCACTTTCACGAGATAAGCCTTGTCTGCAATTGTCTGAACTCTATCACAGCTGAAAGTTAATCCTTTTTTTTACTTCCACAGCTGTGGTTTTCTTTCAGAGCATATTATATGTTTATGGAACACCAAGGACTGCAATTTTCTTGTGTATTTTGTTGTTGTTGCTGCTGTTACAGTTGGTTTTGGTTTTTTTTCCCTGCCTTTTTAATTAGGTTTTCTACTCTTACTCATCATGTTCTTCACTCTACACTCAGGAACAAATCCAGGTAAGGCTAGGGATAATTCTTGACAATAAATCTGCAGAGAAAGCCCCAGATGGCAAAAGGTGTCTTTAAACTGGTGAGAGGATGGCTACAGGCTCTAGAACTAAGTAGATATTTAGGTTCCTTATTTCCCACTGAAATATTCTGATATTGATCTAATAGCCCAATAATGATCTAATAGCCCAATCAAATTGCCATGGGACCTTACAACCTTAGAATTCTCATTAGTTGCACCTCATTAAAATACAGATTGATTTTTCTGGTTTTTTTGTCCACAAAGACATTTGGACTGATAAGGAGTGCCTGATACTGCTAACAAACAGAGCACTAAGTGTTCCAGACCTCTTGAACGCCAGCTGCCCTTTAGCACTCCTGCTTAAGTAGCTCAGCATGGGATTTATCTGCCACTTTCTGAAGAATCAGTTGCCAATATTAAGAGAAGGATATTGAAGCACAGAGATTCTGGAGAATGAGAGGAGGTGAAGCATAAGTATGAATAACTGTTCAACTATTGCATTAGAGTTATTTCCAGTTTTGATGTTTTGGGGTTTTCTTCTCAATTTATCCCCAGTCCATTAACCTACAGGTCACACTCTGTCTGACAGATTGTCCTGAGCTCAGGTCTTGTAGGCAGGGAGTCTAATGGCACCTACCTCTTCTGCCAGGCATCAAAAGCAATGAAGTACAGGATTTTTTTAATATAAATTCAGAAAAATACACAACTTTTTAAAGGTGTTGTTGGCTGGTGATTAAAGAAATAGAATTATTTTCTTTGGATAAAATGTGCTTAAATAGATGAGGACAAAATATCTCCAGTATTTCATGTCATGGTGGATAAGATGTGCTTGCAGTTTTTGGGTGATATATAAAACAGGGCTGCAGGTCTTCACTGTTAGAAAAAACTAGGAAACAAAATGACTGCTTCAAGAAATGTGAGGAGGATATAAAGGGCTTAAATTTACATGGGACTATGCTTAATTCTTCCCTTTTTTTTGATAAATGCTAGAAATCTCATATCTTATATAACCAAGAAAGGGACTTTGGATACATAATCATACACATAATAGTTTGCAGATAAAAGTCCTTGCTGGAGTAAAATCCTAGACATATAATTTTTATAGTTATCTTGAATAGGCTGATCGAGGTGGATAAAATCATCCTCCTGAAAGTTGGGTATGTTCCCACATCAAAGGTTTTTGTTTAACCATGATGTAACACAGATACATCAAGAGAATATTTAACCTTTCAAACAGTAGGTCATTTAATTTTCCTTCTTCCTCAGCTAAAAGTTTACCAGAATCAATTTGTTATGCACCATAAAATTTCAGGATTGTGACTAATCTTAAAGATAGATTTAAACAACATTATTATGGTTGATTTGTGAAATAGAGTGGAGCATAAGAAATGATCATGAGCAATATTGCATTTGGGTAAAGAATGAAATTCCTTTGGATTGGCAAATAATATACTGTATATATTCCAAAGGATGATAAAATCAATTCATACTGATGATGTAGAAAATTCAATTTGGCACATATTCAGAAGTGCCTTCCAGACCCGTGAACTCTCTCAAACCAAGTGTGTTAAAATATTCACAGCCTTGCAGGTTCATGTGCACCTGGTAGAATAAAAAAGCAGTGCTCTGAGTCAGCCAGAGTTTCAGAAGTGCTTGACCTTGATGCTTATTCAGATATTCTCAAGTTCACAACTTGATTTCAATTGTTTTCTATATGATTTCACTTGCAGTTATAGAGCATCTTGCTGAAGTTTTCTTGTGGACTTTTCCTAAACAATTGTCATTCTGAATAGCTCATGGCGTGAGCACTCCAGAGTAATACCCTTCTATTCAGAAGTGATGCTTATGGACAAGAGAGGAATCCTGAAAGTGCTGAATGCCCCCTATTGAGATTGAAAGATTGTGGCAGAATCTCCCTGAAATTAGTGTTTCATCTCAGGACCCTTCATGATAAAAGCTGTTCTTTTTTTTTATTTTTAAATTTTTATTCTCTGACCAGATTTCAAATGTACATGGCCGTTGTCCTTGAATAATACTTTATTTGGCAGTTTCTGTTCCATTTACTTCCTCCCCCACATTTCTATAGCACCAAGCAAAAGGATCATATTTATATTCATGCAATCTTTTTCTGTAAGAAAAGACAGATAGAGTTCAATGCATGGAGATAAAACCAAAACCATAAAACCACACATTTATGATTTTAAAATTGTTTTTGGGGGCATAACTCAAATTTTCTGTGATGGTTTACCACACATACATCTTGACTGAGTTGTGTAAGGATGAACAGTAATTTTATAAAATTTGCTCTGTTGCAAAGGACTATTTATCAAGGAGAAAATTGGACTTCTCTAAAAATTGGGCTGAATATTTATTATTAAAATTGTATTATTAAAATCATAGTAGACAGTAATTTAGCAGAAATTCAAGAAGGTGATACTGCATTGTGCTATAAATAAACTTACTTCCATCTGGATTAGGAGTATGTGTAGTTAAGAAAAAATCGCAGCCATTTCTGAGTAATTGATTTTTATCAGTCACTGAGGCCCTGTGCCAGCAGTCAGCAGACAGATGTATATATATTACCTCTGTAATTATTACATTGGTTTCTAGATTTGGGACAGGGTTTTTTGGGTTGGAACTGTAGATATGAAAAAGAAATTTAAGAACAATGGTTGTCTACAACCCAGGGGCTTACAGCTGCTGAGTTATTTGATTTGTTGTCAAGGAGCTGAAAACTGAAATATTTTGGTGCTGTCAACTGTGGAGCTAATCCCTCCCCCACAGAATAGGGTCTCGGCAATGTTCTCTGGGAAATGTAATCTGGCTTTGGGAGCTTACACTAAACAAACCAAATTTCTAACTAATGTGCCTAGAGGATGGTTACACACTACAAGAATCATTCCTCCATCCTGTTCTCCATGGTGAACTATGGCAACATCCATTTCCAGTCATTCCTCATTGCCCTGCTATGATGTGTTTTATCGTATGAAATACTGGTAATTTGGTCATTGTGGTGCTCCACACTGAAGATAATTACCCATCCAAATTTCTTTAACTTTTGATTATCTGACAATTGACTGACTAATTGTGGCAGACCAAACTCCAAAGAAAGAAAGGTATGAATCCCTCATATGTTTGGTTTCCTTTCTCCAAAAGCAATAGTTTAGAGAACATACAGGATCTGCAGACCAGATTCATACTTCTCTGATCTCTAGTCCTTCTTCCTGATGAAGCACTGGCACATCAACAAAACCATCAAAAAAAGGAATAATACTGTACTTTAAAGTGCCATTTCTGTGATGTGTCACTGATACCCAGGTGTATTTAAAAAGATGAGAGTGAGTGAGGATATGCTGTGCTTAGATTTGGTCTTACCAAGCTATATAGCTTTATAAAGTTATACAGCTTTAATGAATTTCACCTTGATTTGCCTCCAGGTGTACAAGTGAAGCAGGCCTAGTCCTTGGTAGAAAAGAAGGAGGCTTGTGAGCAAAGCTGGCTCAAATCTTCACAGTAGCTTAATGAAAACTGAATGCACTCACCCCAGAAATGAGGAGGAAATAAGAGATATTCACCACACAGACCTCCTTCTTCCTGGAGCTCCCGATGCATCCTGCCAGAGCTGCCAGGCTCCTGTATAGGCAATGCCAGGATGATGCATCTGGATTGCCTCCATCCTGTATCCTGCTTCTCAGTCTTGTCAGCACCTGTGTTCTGTGAAAAGGGTATGGTGAATGCAGGCTTGAAAGGTCAGCGCCTCTGTTAGTCCTGCTTCCCCCTTCCCCTTGGGAAATGCTCCATGGCATTCAACCTTTGCAATTTAGAACAATACAAAATATTAAAAGAAATATGATATCATCATACCATAAAGTATCAAGAACAGCCCCATGCATCCTGAAAATGAAGAAATTAATTTTACTTTAATCTAGTATTTCATGACTAAAAAATAAAAGGCCTCAATCTATAGTCTTTTACTTGAGGTGGGCTTTAGGAGATATATAAAGCATATTTTCTGAAGGCCTTTGTGATTAGCTGTGAGCTAGCTATATATTAGTTTCCTAACACTGTTCCATCGCTGTACAATAACTTGCAAGTCCAGGCATAATAATATGGTCGCCAAAATAAGCTCTTGTGTGCGTCAGCAATGCCTTAGCAATAACTGTAGCATTCTTGGTGTGCTGCAGAGTTGGTGTGACAGCCAGTTTTTAGACAGTCCTCACAGTTAAAATTGCTCTGATCTTTCCAGTCCATCTGTTAGGCAGTTGGCAGTTCCTGGAAAGAGGCCACTTGGTCTGCTCTGCCTGAAGAAGAGGAGACTGAGGGGAACCTCATTGCAGTTGCAACCTCCTCAAGAGGGAAGCAGAGGAGCAGACACTGACGTGTTCTCTCTGGTGACCAGTGACAGGACCCAAGGGAATGTCCTGAAGTTGTGTCAGAGGAGGTTTAGGCTGGGTATCAGAAAAAGGTTCTTCACCCAGAAGGTGGCAGAGCACTGGAACTGGCTCCTCAGGGAAGTGGTCACAGCCCCAAGCCTGACAGAGCTCAAGAAGCATTTGAACAGTGCTTTCAGTGCATGGTGTGACTCTTGGGGAGGTGCTGTGCAGGGCCAGGACGTGGACTCAATGACCCTTGTGAGTCCCTTCCAAGTCAGTGTATTCTGGGATTCTGTGAAAATCATGTCACTGTACCATCTCTGTACTGGCCTTTGTGGCTGCACTGCAGATGCAAACTAGGCACAAAGTTGATATACCCCCATCCAGACATTTCCTTCATGTGACAGTGTCTTCCAGCTGGGCTGGAACAATTTTCATGGACTCAACACCAGTCCAGACAACAGCCTGGAAAGCAGTAGTGGAAGCACTGCCATTGTGCAGGAGTCAGTAGCAGACAGAACTCTCTTCAGGTGCAATCTGCAATCCTCCTGAACCTTGCAATCCATCTCCTCCTGAAGCTCAGCTGCACACACGGCATGAAACCATTTAGTACTAAAGAAGCTCTCTTAGTCTTAAAACATCTGGGGCAAAATTATCTGCTAGAATAGTGGATTCAGGAAAGAGTTGCAAGCATTGGTAAAAGCCATAAAATCCTGTTTTCACTGAGACTGAATGTCCTTGTTCCTGAACCATGGGGTGGATCAGCCTTGAGGGAAGTCAGTTATGAAGTCACTGCAATTGGATGAAACATCCACAGTGTCATGCATTTATTGTAAGGGAAGGCTCCATGTGAACAAACAGCTGAAGGGTAGATCTTTAACTAGCAGAGTCTTCCACTGTTTCAGTTACCCCAGAGGATCTCTGCTCAGTTTCTGAAATCTTTCATCAGCTGAAGATTTCAGTACTTATTTGGAATAAAAAAATACCACAGTAACAGCAAGAAGCTGTGGTAGGGCAAACTATTCAAAAAGGCAGCCTGCGAGCTCTGTGATGACAATAAAAAACTACCTGGTACAACACTCATAGAAGGAATCTCCAGAATGTTTAAGGGCAGAATTTGTATGAAAAAGCTGTCTGGTGACATCAGGTAAATATTTTTAGTATAACACAAAAAGTTTCCAGAATTGCTGTAATGGCACAAAAGACTTGTTTTTCAACCTTTATGTGTGCCACTTAGGTTTATTGCTGCCAACAGACCTAAAGAATTGTCTCAGAAGCCTGAGAAATAAGGTCTCTTCCACAAATGACCCACAAATAAGTGAAAAGCTCCTTTGATAGAGTGCCAGTCCTGAGTGTGAAATCTCTTTTCTTTTAAAAACTAAAATGATTTGTACAAAACTTCCCTTTTTGATTTCCCTCATGAAGCATTAGGAGGAGCACTAGTACCCTGGGGGAAAGATAAAGACAGCTGTACTGGCATTTAAGCTGGCAAAACACTGCAGTGGGAATACACTGCCCTGGAGAAATTTATGAAATTTGTGTATCCAGATTAAGTATATCCCTTTTATTGTTATGGACTGTCTCTCAAGCTGTTTGAAATGTTTAACTGCTTACTATTAAATAAATGTGCTTGCCTTTGGGGAAAGCTTCACATGAAACCATGGAGCCAATAAATAAGAATTCAAAATAAAACTCGAGAAAAGTATTAGCAATTAGTCAATATGTAAAATAATTTATTTCAGTTTTCCTAATAAGTCATGGGAATAGCAGATGCATGTGCTAATATCTTATGTCCCTACTGCTATTTGTACTTACCAGGAACATTATATTAGTATTGTCTATTTTCTTTACTAGTTATTACATACATGTAGAATTGGAACTCCTTTCCAAGGAGCATCCATCCATTCTAAGAGCACACAGCTTTTATGTAAATATGTTGAAAGTGGTTTCACAGCTTGTTTGTTGGGACATGGCTGAGGTGATAAAAGCCCAACCTGATTTTATTTCACAAAATTGTTGATAAATGGCAGTTGGCAGTCAGGCATTCAGTGGATGGAGAGAATTAAAGGATGTGATGAAGAGCTCTATACTGTGGTGCCACTGATTTGCAGGCTGGTAGGACAAGTGAAAATAAACTTGAAATGAAAAAATAGAAAAATATATATTTAATTTTGATTAGCTGAGAGTTACAGAAGGATGCTATAACCTCTGCTAGGCACTGTTCACCTTTGGGTCACAAAATAGGAGTGTGTGGGATGATTGTGCTGGCAGGAATCAAATCCACCATGATTGCAATTGCTTAAGAAACTATCAGGTTTCTGTAAACAAATACTGTGACAACACTGGGCATTCATTAACATGATTATGGAGGGCATTCAAAGTTGGTGAAATCAATCAGAAAAGACCCTTTATTTCAGCATCTCCACACAGTTGGAGTGGATCCTGATCAGCTCCTGGAACATCAACCTTTGATTGCTGCTGTTTTCTTTTTTCTCCAGCTGTGATTCCTTTTTCTCTGTTTTGGTTGTCTTTCTCTTCTTCATGCATTTGCAAGGGATTTGATTTAACTCCTCTCCACCCAGCCACCTAGCAGCACTACATTATTATATCTCTGTTTATAGAGGCAGTTAAAATAGGTATTTTTCAGCTGCTGGTTTGGCCCCACCACCTGATATGTGTGCCTCCAGCAGGAAGGATACAGAAAAGAATGAGCTCTACAGAGAGAAAGAGGTTTCCCCCAGCTCTCCTTTTTTTTTTTTTCTTACTAACACTGAGCTTGTCCTTTCTTATGGGAAGCATATAGTACTCCAGTAACAGGAACAACAGCTCCAGATTGGATATTTTCAACTTCTATGGAAAACTCTGAGTTGGCTGTGCTGGTGTAAAAGTGTCGTATGCAGCTGGGCTTCAGATCTTGACTCCATCTTCTACCAGTGGAAGATGAGATAAACTCTTATGCTAAAGTATTGCCATTAACCTTGAAAGATGCAGTGGCAAGTCTAGATGATCTTCTTTCTCAGGAACTTCTCCAAAGCTGAATGGATGTCTATTCAAATCACAATCCTTTGGTTTTACACCAATGGGAGATGGCCTTGGCCTAGGGTGAATGGGCATAGACAAGACTCTGCAATGCTTGGGCAGTAAAGTGCATTATTTGCAAAGAAGGTTGTTTGTTGTGGAATTGCTTTAAAACATATCCCTTTATAAGTAGTAAGTGGAATTGTGTTTCCTCAGGTCAATCTGATTTTCATGATTTTAAATAGAACTTTTCTTCTGAATATGAGAAATCTTCCCAGTATAAGGAAGCTGGGAAAAGAGAAGTGAGCCTTTATTGTGCTTTCTCTTCCTCTCTCAAGTACAGCAAATGCTCCTACATCCAGGTGAGATGCCTTTGTCTCATCCCGCTGAAATACCCAGCTGGACTATGGCAGCCTCAGCGCTCTAGAGAATCCATCTAACTGAGAAGAAATTTCAATAGTTTACAGCAAAATACTGTCACAATTAAGTCAAACATTGCCTGCCATGGAATCTCAATGTTCTAAATCAGTGTTATCTTGTGTTTCTGGTATTCTGTATGTACTCACCTGTTCATAAAATTGTGTTCACTGTGAGACCAGTCACTTTAATTTAAGACAAAGGTATTTCCATTTTTTCTGTAGCTTCATGAGTAGAAGTGCATACAATATAGATGCACTGTTTTAATTTCTGTGATAACATTTGTGGGATTTTTTTTTAAGAATAGGCAGAAGAAACAGGATGGAAATTTAAGTTACATGAACTTTCACATGAGCACTTTTCTAAAACACATTAAAAATAAATGATGTGTAATTTTCTTTTAGACGGCTAATTCTTTAGATCTTGTGCACTAGTATCAATAATGTATTTAGTTTCTTGGATAAGATAATGTTCTGTAGAATTAAAAATTCAGAATTGTATATTGGAGAATTGAGATTTTACAGCTGGCTTTTTGGCAGAAAGGGACTAGGGTTTTTTGTAATGGCTCAACAATATAATCTTCATAAAATTAAGGGATTTCATAACTGTTCATTTGCTTGAGCAATTTCTAATGCACTAGAATTTTATCTAAATGGCGAAAGCAGATGTGAAAATGGTAGTCTATATTATATTCAAAAATGGCAAACCTGATTCAGTCTCTCTTATGCTTTGTAAGTTGTAACTCACAAAGCATAAGAAGTACAAAGTAAGGAACCATTTCCTTAGGAACTGATGATGTTTCATTCTGCCCTACTTTCACCTGCCAGAGGAAGAGCTAGAAGCTTTCCACTGGTGAGACAATGAAAAGTTTTTGGCATGAAGGCAGTTTAGACAAGCTCTCATCAGGAGCCTGCTAGTGCCAGGATAGAGTGAAAGGGAGATGAGAGGTGACAAATTATGCTTGGTCCTGACCTAGTGCAAAATCTTCGAAGTCTATGTTTCCATGATACACGTACTGTTCTGTGAAATACCTCAGAAAATTTCACTGAAAACAAGGGAGCAATTGTTATTTAGCTTACCTACTACATCATCTGGCAGGCAGGAGGTGAAGAGAATAATTAACTGGGAAAGGGTGATTTTAAAATAATTTGTCCATACTATTCTTCCACCCTTTGGGAATTCTCCAATTTGAAATCTCTTGCAATCAAGATTTGGTGTTGATGTTTCCCCTGATTTGATGAGATTATCAAGTCACACCTGGATACATAACAGAAATTGTTCTCCAGTTGTATGTTTTCATAAAGCCCAAAGGAACTCACAGCCAAGTTCAACAGCATCTGGATCTGCTTCCATGGTTTTTCTTTTTGTTTCTCTGTTGGATTTAAGTGCTATGTTCTTTACTTTTTCTTCCTAGCACTCGGGCTCAGTTGCTGTCTTACCCTTGTTTCACTTCCAGTCCTGTAATTTAATCAGCCTGAACTGTCTCCTTGCTTCATGTAGAGCTGCTCTGACCTCAGTAGAACTTGGCTGTGTCTAAAAGATGATCAATAATTTTGAACAGATACTGCTTGGAGTAGAATGGTCTCCTTCTACTCTGCGCTCTCTTCTGTGGCAGCAATTCCCTCTAAGCCAGGCCCATGTTGCTGTGCACACCTCTGGAGCCACTTCCCCAGGCCTGCAGCAGAAGACAGAGACACAAACTCACTCAGTGCCTGTCCCTGCCTGCCTACCCTGGCAGCAGGGCAGCCCAGGAGCACACCCTGGGGTGGGCAGTGGCATCAAGCCCAGAGCACCTCCTTGACTCCAGGCTTCATCTGCAGGCACAGATGCCACTGAAGTTCTGCAGAGACTCATAACATGGCTCCTGGACGCAGCAAAGACAGAGCAGCCACCAAAAGCTTGATGGGTTTTATTTGCTTCTGAGCACATGGATCGGCTGGAGTGATCAGAAAATGCTTGGGTGACCAAGAAGTCTTCTGGAAATGTGTATGTAGGAAAGAATATTTATGCTAAATATTTCAGATATGAGGTTCTATCTAGCTGCAACAAACAGTCAATTTGGGAATACTCTTTTTGCATACTTTTTTGTTTCAGTTTTTATTCCCAAGAGCAACCAGAGGCAGTTAAAGCAGAAATTATTTTCAAGTGTGAATCACCACTCACCATATGGCTTGAAGCTGGAAATGAGCTTTTAACCATATTCCAATGCAAAAACAGTATTCAGAAAGTTCAGGGTTTTTTTCTTGTATAGAATATAGCTCTTTAACTAGAGATTATAGAACAAAACCACACACAAACACACATGCAAAACACTGACTTTTTCTTATCCTGCATTTAATATCCTGTTCCTGAAGACTTGAATTCTTTGGGAAATAGTCTCCAAGAACATAACTATACATTGTTCAATAACACATTTCATTCAGTCAATTCATTAGTCTTGTAAAGACTAAAGAAATTAATGATCTTGTAAAGGAAGGAAAATGCTTCCACAGTTCACTTTCCACATTAAAATTCACAATTCTGCAAATATGTAGAGTATATATTTGGAAAACATTGTTTATTTTATCACTTTTTTCGCCCCCTTTAGAACACTAGCTGTAGTCCAGATGAATCTGGAGCAGGTGGTGAGTACAGGCATGTGGGGCTACCTGTATTACCTGTGATCTGTGCCCCCTGTGGACACTGCTGTGAAGGCCACATCAAAGCTCAGGCTCCCTACAGAGCCTGTGCAGCTGTTCCATGCCCTGCTAGGAGGGAATGGCATGAATGTTTATAAGTGAACTGCTAGTAGACAACATATAGTAAATGTGGAATATGTTGCAGAAAACTTTACTCAGCCCATCTAGAAAAAAGCTGGCAAGAAGTCAGTGATCCTGCAATGCTACCTAATACTAACCAAAGATAGTATCAGTAAAGATTAGAATGATGTTGTTAAAACAAAACATCCAGAGATTTAAAAAGACACGCAAGCAAATTTGCTTAAACATTTGAATAAATATTGAGGAAATTCAATACAATGTTCATTTTTTTAAAATTTTTTTTTTAGTTCTCAAAATGAGAGGCAGACCTTGCAGGTCCATTGAGTTTATAGTCATGGAATAAATTGTGTTTAGCCTATTTGGAAAAAGAATGTGGTTTTAAAAAGAATCAAGTAGACTGAATAATCTAATAATTAAATGCTTTCTGATATAATTCTTTATTTTCTTTTTTTTTTTTTTTTTTTTTTTTTTTTTTTTGCTAGAACATACTTCAGTCCTTAGATTAAATAGCCAGGATAATTTGATTGCTAAACAGAATTACAATCATCTGAAACAAAATCCACGTGGAGTTTTCTATTAAAAGGAAAACAAATTCCAAAAATTGCAGTCTGACCTATCCCAGTCTTGAAAGCCTTCAACTACTGGCAGTACAAAGCATATCAATAGAGAACAGATACACCACTGTTATGTGAAGGCTACATGCTTTGTAGGGCACATGCTTTACTGTGTACATGCCTACTGTGTACATACATGTACATGCCTTTTATGCCAGCATCAGTTTTGCAACTTACCCAGCTGGCAACTTTCACTTTTCATATTAACAGCTATTAATGAGAATCACAAAATTATCTAATGATTTGGGTGTAGAGGACATTAAAGATTGTCTAGATCCAGCCTCTCTGGCACAGGCAGGGACATCTTCCACTAGACCAGGTTGCTCAGAGTTCATCCAATCTGGCCTTAAACACTTCCAGGGATGTGGCACCACAGCTTCTCTGGGCAACCGAGGCTGATATTAATAGCTCATGGCTTAGTGAGCAGTTATGCTTCAGCGACCTTATGTGACTACTTGAAGAGAGCAGTGACAAGTGAAGAAACTCCATAAATTTTTATTCAAGATTCTCATGTTTAAGGAGTCAAGTGAGAGAGAAGAAGAGAGGAAAGAAAACAGAAGAAATGTTCCTCTGAAACTTCAGTTTTGCCTGGGCTGTTGATGTTGTTTTCTTATACTCTGTAACACCAATTCATTGGTCTGTGCTAATCTTCATGTACAATTTTAGTCTAGAGATGTATTTATTTTTCTGTTTAAAATCTAGAGGACTTGGAGGGTATTTTTCATGATGAAGTTGGGTATGAAGCATTAAATGGCTCATGCAGGAAAATATATGCTTCCTACGTGAGACTCATATAGACATTCAAATTGTCAGACTTATGTCAGTGAGGAAGATGCAGCATAGTGTGTTTTTTTTTTTTTCTTGGTATTGCAATGCTAAGTTTACATTTTTGCTTTTTGATACATTTCCATTGTTTTGGTAAGGAGCTATCCCTTAAAGGAAATGGTGTCTGGAGGTGGCAGAGTTCCCCACCACTATTCCAAGACTGAAATCAGTAATGAAGTGTTACTAGGTAAAGGTGACTTGACTCAAAATATCCACCTAGACTTGCATCTGTTCTAAGGTCTGCTTTATTTTTTTTTCATTTCTCTGACCTGGAAGTTGCCTATATCTGCCCCTTTCTCTAAGGATGAAAAATTGCATGTCTGGGGCTCTGCTTTCATCTGGGAGGAGACAGAAAAAATGCAATTTCCATCCATGTGCGAGATGTTTTACAGTGTGTAACTGCAGTGATAAGCAGTGGTCTGTCAGATATGTTCAGCAAAAGAGAGAGAGAATGGCAGTGAAACTCTGCTACAACTTTTGCAAATGCAGAAGCCTTTGTAATCTCTGGTTTTTGGCAGCAGAGACTCCTGTGACGATGGAGAGAAAACACTGAGTTGCTGTGCTGAAAAGCTCTCTGTCAGCACAATCAAAATCTTGGCCGAGTGTTTTCTCTATAATCAGGCATCTACACGCATGCCTATTTTGAAAAGTTTTGTCATGATTCTTTTCATGCATGAAAATATTTTTTATATATGAATGGGGCTAATATTTTTTTCAGTATCTGCAGTAACATCATCTAATTCATCCTCCATCTGTGTTCCTGAATTTTTAAGATCTGTTCTCAGAACAACCAAGAGTTGCACTACTAAGTTTTCCTAGGATTCATTAGAAAACCTGCTCACAGTAATGATTGCCAGATTTGCATGTGCCTAATAATTTTTCAGTTATGAGATTGCTCCTTCAAGATAGTAGAAGAATATTTGCACTGAGTTTTCCATTGCAAGCTTCATTAGCTCACCACTAGTAAGGGACCTTCAATATCAGGCTGTAAATCTCCCCAATAATGAGATGACGTGGGTTAGGTAATTGTTTCCTGAAAAGTCTATTAAAACTGTCTTTCTATATTTTCCTAATTTTCTTCAGATGCTCAAAAAATTTGATTCTAAGTTCAAGTTAGTCACACTTTGAGCAATTTTCAGTACTGAAGTTTCTCTCCATGAGAAAGTCCAAGGATGAAAGTCTTCCCTGACCTCACTGATCATCCTCTTTCATTGCAAGCAAGTTGAATTCACCTTTTTCTGAAAATAACTTGCCTGCCCAGTTTTTTGTTAGAGTCAGAACTACCAACCTTAGCAAAGCCAGCACAGGAAGACCTGGCATCTTCCTGGAGTCAGACTGCACGAGGCCTCCATGACTAGTTGGGTATATTCAAGACACATCAGCCTCTGGTTTGCATCCATAACTGATGCTTATTTGTACTCCAGCTGTTTGGCTAGGACTTGGACATTATGACAGCTGTGACTAGCAAGTACCCAGAAAATGGAGCCATTTCATGGAGTTTTAGAAGTGGCCTTGCAGCTACAGGAGAGGGAAAATTGCTGAATTTGTCTGTACTTCAGGTATTATTATTATTATTATTATTATTATTATTATTATTATTATTATTATTTACTTTCCTTCTGGAAGAAGCAAATCTTGATCTTAAAGATTCATCCATAATATTAAATACTGCCCATCTATCTATTTGGTTTTCACACAGTGCTCTCTGCTGTTGTAATAATCCTATCTCATCATGGTATCCAATTTCTCTTCCTCCCATATAATTATATAATCTTTTTCCATAGTTTTGGATATGTTTTTATAAACCCTGAAGGCAGTGTTAGAAACAGTCTAAACTTGACTAGGAGGAGACACTTATATGCTAAGCAATATTTTACACTTGCAGGAAAGAAGCTCTAGAGAATAAAATATAGTGGAGAGATACAAAAGTGGTCTATAGGGAGAACTTATCAGCGTGTGGGGGAAGTATCATAAAGAAAAAAACCTTTTCTAAAAATCTTTAATACATCTTGAGCATTATAGCATGCTGAAATTTAACTTTTCCAGAATACCATAAAGCTTTTTATAAGATAGATTAATCTAATTCTGCAAACCTCTGGCTGATTCCTGGTTCAGTGCATGGTAACAGATGTCAAGATAATCTCTTGCATGTTTGCCTTGCATTGCATCTCACTGAGGTGGAAGATCTCACTGTAGTGTGCTTCAGCATACCAGGAGGCCAGTGTTGCAGAATTAGAGTGATGCAGAAACCACACTCTCTCTCTGCACCTGAAAGGGTTAAACACCTACAAAAACATGCTCAAGGTTTTAGATTAAATCACTCTGCAGAGTGTTTCTCTCTCTGGGCATGACAGCAGCAAGAAGATTATGATGTCCTCTTAGATAAGAAGTGCTTTTTCTTTTTAAGTGACATTATGTTTTAGCTGGTCCTTTCAAGGACAGGATTTTTAGTAGGGTTTTATGTATCTGTCTAACACAAACAACTTGCCTGGCATGAAACCTGGATTCCACCACAATACTGCACAGCACTTGCTTGCAGCTTTTCAAAGGAGAATTTTTGAGCCACAGTGGTAGCAAATGCTGTAATGAAAGCTTAAAGGGAATTATCTACTCTCAAGCCAAGGATCAAAGTCTGCGAAAACAGGCAGTGTTCAAAAAAAAAAAAAAAAAGAATAGATGGTTTAAAATGAAGTTTTAAACAACTCTTCTCACCACTGGTCAAAGAATGAGAAGCTGAATCAAAATATTCCATGAGAAATATTATTAGCCTTTCTATGTACCACTTTCTAATCTCTGGGCAATTGAAAGGAAATTATACTTCATATTTCACATTATCCATTTTATGCCAATAAATGCCTTTATGTTATTAGCACCATTTGAAGTAGCCTAGCCTTAGTGCAAATTCAGCTCTCTCTGTTTCCCAAGTGGAAAATTTTGGGAGGAGTAGGAAAGAGAAAAGGCGACAGACGTAGTTATAAAAGAGAAAAAAGTAATGCAAAAGCCTCAGTCTTTTCTCTTGGACTTACTAGTCATCCTATAGTGTGTCCAAAGGTTAGATTAAATAATATCTTCCACTTAACAGCAAAATTGTTATAAACCCCCCAGAGCTAAGCTTAGAGAGCTACAGCAGTACCATCAAAAAAATTTTAAAAAATACCATATTCAGAAAAATCAAAGAATCTATTTCTGTGGCAGTGTGCTGCTGGAACCAAATTCATGTGTGAAAAGCCAAAGAATGATAGAAAAATAGACTTATAGAAGTGTGGGTAATGGACATTGCTCAAGCTTTTCAATGATTGACATTTTTTACCAGGTGGCATCACATTCTAAGAATTCAGGATTCAAAATTAGACACAGCTAAGATGTAAAGTATCTTAAAACCAGCCTCTTATCTTGGTTCCTATTTTAACACAGTAAACTTACATATTCAAATCGTGTACATCTGTGATGGGTATAACACTTTAAAAATACTTACACACAGAAAATCTGAAAATTCTTACTTGTCCAGTGATCTCTGATGACTCAGTGTAAAACCTTTATTCAAAACCAAATCAAAAACTAAACATACAGCAACAAATAAAATATTAAAAAGTTTCACCCATCACTGTGTATGTGAGCACATACTTTTATCCATCCACTCTTTGCTTGAGTCATTTTTGTCATTATAAAATTTCAAGCTATTAAAATCTCAAGAACAGATGCTCATAATACAGGGAGCAAACTTTGTCTAGGAACAGTTTAGAATACTGTGCTCCAAAGTTATATCTATTTATACCTTTATTTTGGGAGAACACTAATATGATTCACTGGAGTACCTTGAATGATGAGTCATCAGGACAGAATGACAGAAGAATTGCGTTTCAAAGAAAGCATGAATGTTAAGCTCTGCCAATTTTAGAGAAATGATAGTATGGTAAGAATGATATGTGTTACACGTGCAGGTAGCTACTTTCCTGAAGACTCATTTAGGATCATGTTTTGCTGCTTCCTGTGCTGAATATCACCACAATTAATGAAACTGCTTGCAGAATTGCTTTCCATCAGAGTTTCCAAATAAGGGTTTTTAAAATACATTTTCCCATTTTTATGATTAGTGTTATCCTTAATTATTTCATAGTGTTTAGAGATACTATCCCAAATATTGCATTAGTTAATACTAATTCAAGTGGGAGTTCATTGCTTCCTACTGCCCTAATTTCTTTTCCATGGCCATGATTTTCTCAGATGGAAAACATGGAAGTAGAGACGTAATGAGCTCCTAAGCGTGCGAGCTAGGGAGAGGAGCAAAGAGAAAAGGAACAGAACACTCTTGTGTGTTGAATAATGTTTTCCCTTGAAGTTTATATTGAGCCTTTGAATTCCATGGGAGTGGAAGATCAAATTCTCTGTTATGGAGGATGCAGAACTTACCCAGGCTTTTAAGTGCATTCCCATTGCCAGTATGTTCAGAAGGACACTTTTCTCCCACCCTTTTGTGTTCTGGCCACAAACTTGATCAGGGCTTCAGAAGCTCTGAAGATGCACCTTTTGAAAAAAGAAAACATGAAATCAGAATATGCTGTTCCCCCAGTTACATTGGTCCAGTTGCAATAACATGGGAGGCTTTGGTGGCTGGAGTTTTGTTAGAAGGGAAATTAGGTGTATCAGACCAAAAGGAGCCACCCCCCCCCTCCCCCCCACTTTTCTGCTATTCTTTCCTTATGGAAAGTGAAAAATGACAAAATATGGATGGGAGACTGAGGTTGTTAGGGTTAGGACTGATGGATGAGGTGAAGGTGAAGCCTGAGCTATATTCCCAGTTTGTTTCTGAAAAAGCAAACTCATTACTAAGGCAGACACTAAGATCTTACACTCAGAAAAACCTAGGCTGGGCGAGGTGATGTGAGATGCTGCAGTGGCTGCAGTGTGCACAGCAGTGTTCCAGTGTCCTGGCCTCAGTAGAGGACAGCAGTGGGTGTCTGCAGAAAGAGGTTAAGGTTCTTGTGATACTCCCCTGCAATACCTCCCTCCCAGACCTTGGTGATTTGTACCTCTGTGCAAAAGAGCGTGACACAGAGCTCAGAGCCAGACATTTAACCAAGCACTCATGTGACTGGTTTTGTAGCTTGCTCTGAGCTCACAGCAGTCACAGCTGTACAACAGCCTGGAAGTGAAATGATCTGAAGCTGCTGGGGATATTCCCTGCCACAATCTGAAGACCAGAATGAACGAATTTTCAGTGTGTGAAGGAGAATAGGAGAAGATGAAAGATGTCAATCCCCAAATAATTGTCCCTGGAATTTATTAGATGAAAAGCTCAACTCACCCTAAGAAGCAAGATGTTATTTGTTCTCCAGAAAAATGTGAAATCCATCCAGAAGGAAAACCCCTTCAGTCCCCATGTCTGATCAGAGGGTTAATCACACACAAGAGACAGAACTCGAAGTCTTGCTTTCCCAGTGGCCCACCCTGTGGTCTATAGCCGCTTCTTCAAAGGAGGGCGAGTGAATAAAACTCAAGAGCTTTGTTATTCTTCAGGAGTGCATAAAAACCTTCCTAGGCTTGCAGCTGAGCAGCAGAGCACTGAAGCATGGAATTAATTATATACAGTAATTATTTGTATTGACAGTGCAACAAAGACCTGATAGCAAAGGCTTTATTCGGTCAGTTGAACTATTCAAAAGGTGTTATTGCATTCACTGAGCTCTATCTTGAAATGAAAAATGTTTCTTACTATTACCCCAATTAAAAAGCTCTTCCTGAGCCTTCACTACCAGGGTAATTTGAACTTCCTGATACCATGCTAATTTCACTTATGCTTATCACACATTCATGTGCTGTTGCAGAAAAACTGTCCTTTAATTGAAACAAAATCTTTTCTTTCCATGATACTGTTTCCCTGGAATGTATTTAGAGAACTGTCCCCTCATTCTAGATTGCTAAGCTGGCTTTGCAAATGGCAGATGCCTGCCCAGCCAAGCATCTTACCAACTCTTTGTGTTTGTTTGAATATATGTTTTCTGAGAACAGATGTCCCTCACAACCTGCGTTCTGCCCCAAAGAAACAGAAATCCAGATGGTTTATTTGGCTCTTCTGTTTCTTTTCAGTCCTAGTTCCATCTGTGGGGAGTGCTTCCATAGCACAACAGGAGTGGTCGATGCCCTTTTTATATAAAGTTGCAAGGCAAGGGGAAAATGCATTGCACATGTGAAAGAGACAATTTACAGCACCTTGTAGGGACAGGACAAGGGGAAATGGCTTTAAAATGATAGAGGTTTAGATTAGGTATTGGGGAGAAATTCTTTACTGCAAGGGTGGTCAGCCAGTAGGTCAGGTTGCCAAGAGAAGTTGTGGATGCCCCACTCCTGGAAGTGTTCAAGGCCAGGCTGGATGGGGCTTTGGGCAACCTGGTCTAGGGGAAGGTACCCCAATCTTTGGAAGGGGGGTTGCAAGTAGATGATCTTTAAGGTCTCCTCCAACCAAAGGCATTTTATGATTCTGTACAATATGACTATATTTCCAAGAATTACACCAAGCATAAGAAGAGCTGGGGTTTTCTGCTGGTCTTTTCTGTAAGCATTAAATAATTAATTCTCTCTTCTTTTTTTTATTTTTTTTAACTAGCAAAAAAGGCAAGTAACTAAAAGTAATATTGTTGCTGTAGCTCATATTTCAAAATAAATAAATCAATTTAAAAAAAAATTGAATTGAAAGCAACATATTGAAAAGGTAAGACCTCGATTACATCGGTGTAAATCCATTCCAGCTGTAACAGTGACTGTGGAGTTTACTGAAGGCATGTTTTTGGCTGACCCCATATTTCACAGTGCATCCTTCTGTTCTGGCCTCTTTCTTTCTCCTGACATATTCTACCTTTTCATCTCTCACATTTTGGTCCCTCCCTTTTCCCAGTGTGCCTTTCCCTATCCTTTCCTGACTGCAGCTTCTAAGAAAGCGAAGGAATTTTAGCTGAAAGGCTGTAGCACAGTTGCCCTAGTATAGGAGGTTACTCCCACATACATCCAAGGAAGGAGAGTCTATAACATCCTAAGTTTATTAATACCAGAATTTTTCCACCATAGCTCCATGGGGTCACTCTTAGACTTCATTTTTTTTTCTGAAATTCTGAAAACTCCTTCCTGTCAATTGTCAAGAATTTTGGGGGCCAATACTGTTAAGCAGTGTGTGCCACACCTTCACACAGGGTATACAGTCAAGGAAAGTCAGGTAAGTGTATTTCAGTATGTGTTCACTAGGTCCAGTGAACTCCTCTGTTGTACCACCCCTTTCACACAAGCATCTGTTACCAAGCAAATCACCCTCCATTCACTTCCTAGCTGGAATAAAGGTAAATTAACCCATGTTGTCAGAAGAAATCCCATCAGCCTGCTTCCACAAGAATTTGTGGACCTGTATGTTTGCTTATAATCCACTGTTTTAATTACCTCTTGATGTCAAAATATTTGAAATCAATTATTACCACCAGGTCCTATCCTTCAGTAGTACATTAGTGGTCATGAAGACATAGGCAGAACTGATAGAACTGATTTTTCTGGGTTTTTTTCCACCTTTTGATTTTCTAGGAGCCACTTACATCATGTGCTCAGCTGCATGCCATGACATGAAATTTTCATGGAAGTTGCCAAAAGAATAGGGGAAGACCCTCCTGTAAATCTATTGACACATCATAACATGTAGATAATTTTATGTTTTGTGTGGTCATAAAGAAAGAATTGTTGGTTTCATTTAGCCATGGTGATTAGTCAGCAAGTATCTCTAATGTCGCAATGCAAAAACTGAAGTGGGACAGAAGTGTCCATTCTGATTAAAGTATGAATACTCAGAGGTAGTATTCTCACCATTAAATGCAAAATGTGTTTAACAATTTCCCAGAAAAGCAAAACCAATGGAGTAAAGGATTTTTGTGAGTGGCTTTTCCTGGAGCTTAGTAGTAGCTTAGCAGAACTCTGATGAAGGTTACTCTTAACAGAGGCAGCAAATGCATGTAATGTTCTCTCCCCTGGAATGAGAAAGTAAAGTAAAGCAAAAAAGGCCTGATGGATGAATTGTTCTATAAAAATTTTAATTTTAACATGAGCATTTTGTGATGTGTGTATTAAAAGGCACACAAGGAAATCTCACTGTTTCATAATGAGGGAATTTGTCCAAGACAGTTTCTGGCATATTTACCAGTGAAGAAACTTCTCATCACAGTAGGTGAAGAGCAAAGCAGCAAGCATCATAACTGGATATTTTGATTTGAATCCTTTTCTAATATGATTTCTGATCATACAACCAGATCTGTTATAAAGTAACACTTAAGAACATGGGAATTATATCAGAGTCAAAACCTTGGCTCAGGTAAACATGGGACTTGCAAGTAAATGCTTTTCCTGATAATTCAAAATTCCTCACCATGTCTTGTGCTTCTCCATCTAGTCAATATATTAGTAAATGCATTATTTATTTATATATTTATACTGGTAAATGCATTAATCAATTTATCCTATGTTTAAAATCTCCTGTATATAGTGAGTTTGTGTAGCTGTGGCCCTACAAGCAATTTCACAGAGGTCCACTCTGTCTTTGTACTTTGCACAGTGGTTTTATCCAGAATCTCCAAAAATTCTTGTCAGAGAAAGATGTACAGGAAGCACCATCAGGCTGGTGGTTATCTTTCAGCTGCAGTCAGAATTGAACTAATTTCTGCTTTGGCTATAAATATCCCTGAAAAGCTCATTTTCACTGGGGTATTAATTGAGTGGAAAAGGACAAGGTTTATGGAGTTGGATTGTTTGCTCCAGTGGGAATACAACAGTTCAATGAGACATTAACTGGAAAATTTAATTTTTCTACTACATTCAAATACTTTTTCCGTCTACATATTTCCTCTGCATCAAAATCCTGTCTGCTGATGAACAGAGGTTCCTGCAACCAGGCTCAGCCCATGCCAAGGGTGATGGTTTCTTCTCTTATCAGAAGTTAGAGGGCACAGTCCCAATGTTCCCCCACACTTCTGACAACAGGACAGTGGATTCTAGTGTCACTAAGTCAGGCTGTCAGCCTGGAGAATCTCATACACACCCTGGTGTACCACACATCACCAGCCAGCTTTTCATCCCTTCAGTGAAAGCATTTTCTTGGAAAATTGTTTTTTGTAATTGAATTATGGCTTACACATAATTTTATTTTTGTGTGTCTACAGAAATAGTGCTGCAATTGAATTTTCATGCCTTGCTATGCATTCCTAAATAGACTTAACCTGGTGAAAGTACACCAAATTAAAAAACTGTAAAATCACTGAATAGTCAAATACAGCAATTACTTCAGATGTAGAAATTGCAGCATTAAGTAGATGACCTTGCAAGTTACATCTGTGTACAGCTCTGTGTGGGTGGGACCATGAACTCAAGAGAGATTCTAGCACAGACAATGAATTTTTTTTCAAACTGCAGGAGAAAATCTCAGCAAGACACTTGTGACCTTTTTATTTACTGACAGATTTTATTCAAATTTGTAAAGAGGAAAGGTGAATATTTGCTGAAGCCAGATGAAACCAGATATAAATTACCATCAGAGAAGCTTGTCCACTGACTCTTTCAAATTTAGCAAATAGAAATCGATTCTTCATTGGACTTTTGTTCTAAAAATATCTTTTCCCAGATTACAACCAATTCATCTGTATGTTTGTTTTTTAAATACTTTATTTTCCACATTTTCAAACCCCAGTTATTGTTTAAAGCATTGTAAACATCTTTCATTAGTGAGCATATCACATACGTTTCAGTTCAATTTTCAAATTTGGTGTCTGCAACCTCAGCTCTCAGAGGGCTATCTGAGGTCTCTTGATTTCATTCATTCAAAATAATGAGGCCTCTGAAATACTGGGAAATGGATGGAAGTGTGGAATAGAAAAGGAAGGGCAACACAGTAAGGAAAATATTGAATATATATATATGTGTGATTTAATCCTAGATACTAGCCAATTAGTTTGTGCTGCACAAGTATCAAATTATGTAGCTGAAAATCTTAGAAAGCTCCCCATCTTTCTTTCTTTCTTTCTTTCTTTCTTTCTTTCTTTTTCTTTTCCTTCCTTCCTTCCTTCCTTCCTTCCTTCCTTCCTTCCTTCCTTCCTTCCCTTCCTTTCTTTCTTTTTCTTTTTCTTTTTCTTTTTCTTTTTCTTTTTCTTTTTCTTTTTCTTTTTCTTTTTCTTTTTCTTTTTCTTTTTCTTTTTCTTTTTCTTTTTCTTTTTCTTTTTCTTTTTCTTTTTCTTTTTCTTTTTCTTTTTCTTTTTCTTTTTCTTTTTCTTTTTCTTTTTCTTTTTCTTTTTCTTTTTCTTTTTCTTTTTCTTTTTCTTTTTCTTTTTCTTTTTCTTTTTCTTTTTCTTTTTCTTTTTCTTTTTCTTTTTCTTTTTCTTTTTCTTTTTCTTTTTCTTTTTCTTTCTCTTTCTCTTTCTCTTTCTTTCTTTCTTTCTTTCTTTTTCTTTCTTTTTCTTTATTTTTTTCTTCTCTGAAAATAAATTTAAGTGAATTTTTATAGCAACACTTATCTCAAGGGAGAGTTTCCTTTGAAAAATAGAAACTATTTCCAGACAAACAGTCACAACTTACCACAACTGGAACTTAATAAGTTCAAGAGACTAATCAAATTCTTATGTAGGAAAGACAGTGCTGGTATAGTGTTATTTAAGCTGATAGATTTTGGAATGCACTTTTCAGAAATGTGAAGATTATCTTGCTTTTTCCTTAATTTTTCAGACCACTATATTAGTAAAAATGAAAGTCTTGATCAACCCTTTCATATTCATGAGTTATGTCTTGATAGCATTTAAAAGTAAAATTTCAGTTGCTATTTTAATTTTAAAGTACTTTCCCCATTAACTCATTAGAAAATATTTGATTTCTGCCTAATGAAAACACACTTGAAGGTCGAAGAACAAATAAGGCCAGTCAGGGTTGAAATTCCTCGATCACTCTCTCATTGCTCCTGACAGCATTAGGCAAGGGACAAAAGGCAAATGTTAATAATGGAGTGTCAGCTTGGATGTTTGTCACTAATGTTGAATGTCCTTGCTCTTCTGTGTACTTTTATCAGTGTCCTTACATTCCTTTAAAACATTCTCTAGGAGAAAAACCTGTAAGAGAAAAACAGCACCATGTCAGCAAACAATGTAATTATTTTGAGTTCATTATGGGGATTTTGAGGATCTCTTCAGATGTTGAATCAAGCTCCAAAGTTGCATTCATCTGTCCTTGATGAACTCCTCCCTAATTTTGCTCCTTGAGGGAGATGACACAAAAAAGGACATCACCAAAGGAAACAGTCTAGGGAATTTATGGCCCATAAGTTTTCCTAAAAATTATCAGAGATGCTGGGTCACTGGATGTTTCCATAGGAAAGGTTCTACCAATTTCCTGCAAGTCAGAAGAGCTGGTCCAACAGCTTTCAGGGCACTCCCACTGATAGCTTGTTTTCATTTGCTGTTTGAAATGTCACCATCAAGTTAGCAAAAAATAAAATATGACTAACAAGCAGTAGTGGGGATGAATTAGTCACACCATTAGCAGCCTGGGCATGTCACTTAACTGATTACCCCAGCTGCAATTGTCATCAGATCTCAGGTTATGGCTACCAGAGGTATCCCAGGAGTGACAAGAGCAGAGAGAAGGTTGTTTTCCTCTGAGCCCCTGCACCAGGTCTGCTCCTTCCCTCATCTATGATGAGCCAGTTGTTTCAGCCCAATCTCACTTCCACATCTTCCGAACTGCAGATGAAATCCATTGGTTGGAGAGAGTGGGAAGATGAGCTGGTACACTCTTCTGCTCAGTGGGATCCTCCAAGGAAATGGTCAGGCCTGGATTAGGCCTCCAGAGACTTTGGCACCTGGGATAGTGACCGAGATGACACTGTCCATATTTCTCTATTCAGTGCCAAACTAGCGGTCAAGTAAGTTAGTCTCTTCTGAGCCTGTTAGGAATGGTCCAAGAGAAAGGATGTTGTTGCAAGAGGGTATCCAGACATCCCCAGAATTCCATCCATCCTATAAATTGTCTACAAAACATTCACGTTACAAAATAAGCAGCCTCACCCAAAAATGTTTTATGCAAAGAGAAACTGTACTCATGGGCATGGTAGAGCCAATGGAGACAAACTTAGGTTTTAAACTGTGACATAGAACTACCATACACCGTATCATTGTCCTACCTTGGAATATGGTAGAGATTTGGGGGGTGTTTTGCTGCTACTGCCACTGCAACTTTGATGAGCTGGGCACAGTTCTTATTTGTTGGTCTGTTTGTTTTATTGTGCTTATGAGAGCAGATTATTTTATCTATTGCTAGCAATATACTTCTTCAATCTGTCTTCATAAGTTTAATAGAAATAGGTTGACCTGTGAATAACACACAATAGAAGAATGGAAAAACGTTTTCCTTAAAATTCAAAACACAGCAGTTTGTTTCTTAACCTGCAGCAGACTTTTGAAGTGTGAAATGATCAGTGCAGTCTATAACACTTTACAGTCTAATATGGCTGAAAACTCTGCGAGGTGAAATGAACTTGTGGGAGAAGAAGGAGTGCACGGTTGTGGAACAAGCCTGTGCACTCTGGATGTAAATGCATCAAAGATAAACACAGCCATGGACTCTGCTTCAAACAAGGATCAGAACACCCCAGCCCAAGCTCTGTCCCTATCCTGACATGTTGGTTTTCTCAGGAAATTGTCTGTCCCTGGGAATCACTGGGATGAGCCAGGAGCTCTTCCACCACAAGTGCCAGTTGTGTTTGTTGGGGGACACAGAAGGAGCTGTGGGAGCTCACACACACACACAGGAGGGGTCACCATGGGTCTCAGCAAGCTTTGTCCTGTGAGAGCAGCATCAGTCTGTGCAGCTGAGCTTCTGATGTGAGGACTGCTCTCTGGGAGCCTTTTTACTTCAACGTAGTAAAATTAAAGGAGAATCAAAAAGTTAAGAATGAAAGTAGAAAAAAAGCTGGTCCTCGCCCCTTGTTATTGGTAGAGATGAATCCTGAATCACTGCAATGACTTTGGAGTCAGAGACAGAAAGAGATGGATGGGGCCATTAGTGTTTTCAAAAGAACTTACAGTTCCTGCAGCTAAATGGCTGAGTAGGATGAATGTACTCAAAGATTTTGGTAATATTTTCATAGGTATTCAGTCTTCTGAACCAGTAATTTAAGTACTTCTGGTCAACAATTTCTACAAATAAAAGAGAGAAGTGGAATAAAATTGAACTGTCAGAACTTTTTATTTCGTTAATCATTTTAAACTTCCAAGATTCAGCCTCAAAATCTGTTCTCATTCTACTAGGGTTTTGTGACCTCAAACCTTTGCTCAAGAGGAGAAATTTTTCTTGTTTCATCTTACTTCAACATTCACACCATAGTGAACAAATTTTGGCATCAAAGATATTTTAACCACCTCAGGCTTCTTTCTCCTCCATGTTGCAGCCACACCTGTTTTAAGTTGTCCTGATGTGGAGAAAAATTTATTTAAGATGGAGAATTTATTTAAATTTACTATTGTGAAGTATTGTTCTAACTTTTAATTCTGTATATTTGTTTTTGCTTCAGCAGCACATTTATGACAAGACATCCTTCTGACTGTTTTTCTTCATGACCAGCAAAGCTGCTACAGGCAGCACCGCTGAGTGTCCACACCATGCATTGTCTGAAAAGCCTGTGGAGGACAGCCTAGTTCCTTACTTATGATTTTACTCTGATTTCTGTGCTTTAGATCTCTTCTTCATTTTATTTGCTAGCACTTTGTTATTAAAAATGATGGCTGTTAAAAATGCCTCAAAATATTCAAGCACTTAGTTAATTTCAAAGTTGTAAAGTAATTTTAAAAATGTTAAAAACCAGAGGCTTTTTATTATGTGACTTCCTGGAAGTCCACTGAAATCATGGTAGATGACTAATGACTCCAAAAAGCTCCTGATAATGTCACAGCTCTAGAACAAAAGCGATAGTAATGGTAGAGGCAAGCCCCAGTATTCTGAGAGGACCTTGTAAAACTTACACTGATTACTGACTGTGTGTCTATCAGCCTGTCAAAACTCAGGAAACAAGAAAGTTTGTAAAACCACATCTGATTCAAAACAGAGGGGGAAAAAGGTGAAAACTCTGACAGAACTAGTTAGAGATAGCACTGAGATAGCTCTGAGTATGAATAATTTATTTTTGCAGGCGTGGGGAGTTTAAAGAACATGGTTTAGAGATTCACCATCACTTTGCTGCCATGGAAACATCAAACAATAAGTGTTCAAATAAAGCCATCATCAAAACAATATTGTTTAGCAGATTTCACCTCAGAAAAATGTTGATTATATATGCACAGTAAATATAAACAGCTTGGGAGAGAGGTATATATTACATGTTTATTAGATACAGAAGAGGTTTCTGTCTCAAAGTCGTGACTCCTGAAACCCAGAAGAGCAAAATTCAGATCAGTATGGGAAGATATCTTCTATTTAGCTGCTTTATTTTATTCAGTAGGTTTATTCATCAGAAAGTAAGCTTTTGGATGATCAGAACATTTAAGAAATTTGCAAACAATGTTAAAAAATATGCTACAAAGAGGGAACAAAGTAATGTCAGAGAAGTTAGTACATCTCTTTTCTGACATAAACATCTTGAGATTTCTTTTTCAAGTTTTCATTGCATAGGTTAGTGTTTAAAAATAGTGTGTTAGATCAATGAGAGCTAGAAAATTACAAATAAATATTTGATTTAGTCTTTTAAAATTGAAATTATTTCAAATTTTTGCAGAGAAATCTCTGTGATTTTTCTTTAGATTAGTTAACCACTTGGCTCTGCTTTCTGTGATTCTAATAACTAAGTTATAATCTGATAATGTCACAGCCACATATGCCTGGAAATGTAAACACTGGAAAGATTTACATTTCCTATTTTTCCTTACTGCATTGTACAGAAGTGATTTGTTCATCATCTCAACAAAATTAATAAATTGTTTTTCAATAATAGAAAGGTTTATTCTTTATGAGGGTTATACTCATAGACATTTTACTGAGGCTTAGAAGATACAGGTGGTATTTTAAAAACTGTTTTAAAAATGCTTTCTTTCTGACTGTTCAGCACAGAATTACATCAGAATTACTTTCTTGCTGTCAGCTGTAACTGATGAATCAGCCAAATGAGTATGAAATGGTACAACTGTAGCATAGTATGAGGTAATAACCCTGTTTGGGCTATCCCACATATGATAGTCAGCAAAATATCAAAAAATTGTCCAGAATATATTTCTGAATGACATGCCCTTTCACTACCCTGTATATCATTGGTAATTTCTGCAGAGTAAATACAGACTGCCTCAAATGGACTTTATTACTATTTTTCATGACAAGTAATACTATGTGTGACATGACTATAAATTAAATTTAACATGGAGTATGTGATGTTCAACTTAAAATATCACAAAAATAATTTACAAATATAACTTATAATAATTTAAAATATTAGAAATAGCCCTTCAAACAGGGTAATAATGCTTCTAGAGAGGTTTGTGTAGAAGAGATTATACACATTAAAACCTAACATTACCCAAAATTATATTAAAATAATAATGCAACTAGATAAAATATTTTTTTTTATATATATTATATAAACCCCCATTTTTATAAGAAGTAGAGAAAAACAATTCTTGATGATTTGAAACATTTCTATTAAACATTTTTGATTTCCTTTACCTCTAAAATAGCTGACTTAGTGAAATTACTCCACAATATTTCTAGAAGCATTTCTAGCCCCGGGTTATTCAGCTATCCACATTTCTGGATATTGAATAGAGACAAAGCCTAGTAAGTCTTCTGTCACTTTTTTGCTACTAATAACTAATATTTCTGAGTTTCCTGTCTGGAGAGCAGATACACAGGCTACTGCACTGTAAATCCTTTCTATGGGATTATACGAAAATGGACAAAATTTGTTCAGAAGAAAGTATCTTCACAGAGGTCTTCATGACTTTCTTCTATTCACAGATAAAGTAAACAATCTTCACCTTCATAGAGCTGCCAGCACAATGAGTTACTGGACTAGTCCTGAGTCCATACTGAGGAATATAACACATTGTGAAGATTTTCATAGTTTTCAACTATAACAAGAAGCTTTCCCCCCCTTCTTTTTCTTGTTTAGTTGAAACCACATCAAGTCTTGACATACTGTGATAGGTTGACCCTGGCTGGATGCCAGGTACCCATCAAAGCCACTTTATCACTCTCTTCCACAGCTGAACAAGGGAGAGAAAAAATAACAAAGGTGCATGGTTGAAATAAGGTAGAGATCACTCAGCAATTACCTTCATGGGCAAAACAGACTTGACTTGGGGATATTAATTTAATTTATTACCAATCAATTCAGAGTAAGAGAAATGAGAATTAAAAAGTAAATCATAAATTACCTTCTCTCTACTCCTCCCTTCTTCCCAGGCTCAACTTCTTTCCTCTTTCTCTCTACCTCCTCTCCCCAGTGGCACGGGGGCATGGGGAATGGGAGCTGCAGTCAGTTCATCACACATTGTCTCTGCCTCTCCTTCCTACTCAGCGGGAGGATTCCTCACAATATTGCCCTGCTCCAGTGTGGGATCCCTCCATGGACTTCTCCAACGTGAGTCCTGCCCATGGGCTGCAGTTTTTCAGCGACGTCTCCAGCTTGGCTCCCCTCCTTGCCCTGCAGTCCTCAGGGACAGACAAGGTGCAGTCCTTCAGGAACAAAATGTCCCTCAGGACATTTTCCCAACAAGATTACAAGTCCTTCCAGCAAACCTACTCCAGGATGGGCTCCTCTCTCCATGGAGCCACAGGTCCTGCCAGAAGCCTGCTCCAGCATGGACTATTTACAGGGTCACAGTCTCCTTCAGGCACACCCTGGGGTCTCCCACAGGCTGCAGGGGGTTCTCTTCATCCCCATGGACCTCCATGGGCTGCAGGGTGACAGATGCCCCATCATGGTCTGCACCAAGGGCTGGATTCTGGATTTTGGGAAGTGGTCACAGCGAGCTTTGCAAGAAAAAGAAAGAAATTTGAAAGTCAAATGGATGCGATTAACTGTGGGACGCCACTCTTTCTTTCATTGTTGTCAGTTAATGTCATAAAAGACTAAATTGGAGAGAATTGTTTCTCTCCTTATTTATACCATTTTATTTAATCATGAAGCAAGCAAATCAATGTTATTCCATTAATATTTTGTTTCCACAGAAGCAGACAAGAAAACTAAATGACTTACTAATGATTTAAATTTAAAGCATTCAGAACAATTTGCATTGGACCTCAGTGTGGTAATGTTCAAAAACAGCTTTCATTTTTGAAAATTAAATTTGTTTCTGAACAATCCAGACCATTTCATCCCAAGTAAAATTTTCTGAGCAGAAATCTAACATGTGCCTTATATTCATACCCTTAGATAAAAGGACTGCTTCTTCTTAAAGATGACCTGAGAAATTAGATCTTCACAGAAAAGTTTACACTTTTTATGTCATAAAAAGTATATGAAGCCACGTTGTTGTTTATAATATATGTTTTGAGTGATATATTTCAAAACGTAGTTGAACAAGAGAATCATAACTAAAAATTATATACTTGACCAATATCATTGGTATAATAATTTACAGAAAAGAATTTCGTAATACTACATGAGCAACATCTTTTACAGAGCACTTAGAGGATGAAACACAATGCCTTATAGGGTTTTCTTTACAATTCTTCTATCAAGTAAAGCAGCATTAGAGCTTAATTAGGAGATTTCTCTTGAATTTTTAGCATTTCATGACTCATGTACAAAGTAGACTGCATAACTTTATAAGGGTTGGTAATAATGGTGATAGATTTTTATGCATGTCTTCCAGCAGAATGTTGATCAGATTTCTGCAGCCACATGAAAAATTTAACTACTTGAGAGACTAAGTGTGGAAATTGAAATGAAGTAGGATGAATTCACAGAAAAAAACCCTCAGGACTATTCTTGTACTACAAAGTATTAGGAACTTGAGAGCATTCATAAGGCCTTGCATAATTTCTCTCCTCCAAGTAAAGATTATTTAGCTTGGGAACTACAGAGAGATACTAAAGCGATAGCATGATATTTTCTTTTTGAAGAACTTTTACTTTTTTTCTGAATAACTATTTGTTGAACATAACAGGGGAAAAGGCATTTTGTTGAACTCTTTAAATTAAAACATTTAAAAATAATGAAGTCTGTCTTAATTAAAATAGAGTTTCTGCTCAACCTACTGCACACTATCACAACAATTTCTGAGGAATATAGTGTGAAAACTGTATGCAAAATAACTATTCCCCAAAGTCATGGGGCTTTTTGAGGACAGCAGGACAAAATTCTCAAAAAATATTGTGGTCTTTTTTTTTCTCTGAAATGGGGAAGAGATGAAAAGGAACTCCCTTCTTTGAGCAGCAATTAAAGGTTGGGGAAGGGTGCCTGGATTCTCTTTTTGAACAAAGGGCTGTTCAGGTCTGTGAGCATTATACCTGGCATATGAAACTATTTATCCTTCAAACAATAAAAGGCATTAAAAGAAATAACTGTGTGGGCTGAAGGTAAAAAAAGGTTTCTGACTGATGTGTAACTCACTGATGAGAGGGCTCTCTCTGCACCCCCTGGAGTCCCTCCTTGGCAGTCACTGGCCTCATCCTGACACATTGTCCTTACCTATGCCACACAGGGTGTGGACATTAAGATGTCTGGTGGTATCATGAGTATGTTTTTATTGTAAAGTGTACAAAGACCATCTGCTTTACAATGACACACGGTGATCCCAGATGAATGTCAGGGCCACAAAATCACCAGTGTGGTGGAATGGAAAATAGAGAAAATGGGTGTGGTTTCAGCTGTGATTTATGTAGATATATGTCATTACATCCATTACTCAATATCTGTTTTAACAGGGAACAATTTACATGTTCCAGTACGTTGCAATGTTTTACCTCTAGTTTTCCAAGGTTCTTGTTACTACTACAAACTAAATAGAGAAAAATTTAAAAAGAGAATTCTGAGCTGAAAGGAATCCCATGTCTTACTGAAGAGAAAAAGAAGAAAATAAGCAAATTGGAGATAAAATTATCCTGTAGTAAGACATTATGTTTTCTCATGCACAAGCTTGACATTCATGTTGTGTATTTATCTCTTAACAACCTCAGCGGACCTGGGCTCACATGTGGAAGCTGGAAGAGAGAAGTAGTTCACATCTAAGATTTCTATTTCTCCTCTGGGATGGCTGTTTCTGTAGGAGGTTGTCTAAAGTAAGCTGTCAATGGTTTTGGTGTGTTTTGCATCACTGACTATGACCTGGGCAGCTCTGGAGCTGGCAGACTTTCTGTTGAGCCATGACTGTGTTCGGGTGGCAGCTCCTCCCAGAGAGGAGCTGGATGGGCAGGTTGAAAAGGCTGTTGTGTCACCTGGCCCAGTTTAATCCCCGCTACATTCAAGAAGATACAATAGAGTCACTCAGTACTGCCTCCTAAGCTGCACAAAGTCATGCTGACTTTAGCAAAACTTTTGCAGGCAAGACCTCTATCATGTGCATCTGAAACAGGTTGAATGTGCACGCTGAAGCTTATGGATGTTTGAAAAAATGAATATTATCACTGACAGAGAGCAAAGAACAATTGAGAGCTGAAATAAGTGTGCTGTCTGACAGGCAGCAACTAGCTGAAAATGGAATTTCTTTGCTTCGCTTCTCTTCATTTATTCTCACAATACAGATCATACATTTTTCATGAGAAGCAAGTGCCTATGCAGAAAAATGTCTGCCAAGAGTGCAACTGGGATGCAAGAGCCCATTTTGAACTCACATATGAATAACCTTTGGAAACCACTAACTGTAATACAATATTGCAATGACTTGGAAGTTATACATGGATTTTCTATTGCATCCTGCTTCTCTAAAGATACACCAACCAACTTCTTCCCTCAAATGGAAAAACAGATCAAGAACAGAGCAAGACATTCCTCATTTAATATGATCTCTTGAATGACATGTTCAAAATTACATCAAACTTCACTTCTTAGCATATTTTACTTGTACTGTATTTGCATTTCATATTTCTACAACAGAAAATGAAGAGTAAAACAAGTGGCTTTGATTGTCAAGGTTGAGCTGTAAAGTTTTGTTCATTTTTGTTTCTCACATCAACCTTCTGCCCATCTCTCTGAAAATGTATTTCCATGTTCACATAGAAATCATTGCAGTTTGCAGCATCCAAATCACTTGGATTTGTGGATGACATGCAGACATAGGTGACAGAAACTGTCAACTCCATACACAGAAAACAACAAAACCTGTTCTCAACTAAAATAATTTAATAAACCTATCTTAAGTTTAAAACAATGTTCATGAACATTTCATCATATCCTGACAGCTGTTTCTCAAAAGGAAGGGATAAAGCTTGCTTTCGAAATACTCCCACAATTCTGAGATAAAGTGCCAGCTGCTGCTGTGCCCCTCACTTTGGACACAGACGCTCGACTGCAACTGTGGACTTAAAGTGCATAATTTTCCAGTTTTGAACACATGAAGTCCATTCCCAAGATGAGTCCATTTATTGTTGGCAAATTCAACAATGAAAGGAATGAATGAGGAAAGGAATGAGGATTAAAAATTTGTTTTCTTGATCCTGGCACTGATCAAAGAGATTGTCAGTCTAATTTAGGGGAGCCTATTTGAATCTTCCCTTATGCTTAATCATCATTAGCCGTGCAAATTTTCCTTCCAAATGTGCTTATATTGGTGATCAAGATGGACCTAAAAATTAGCCCATGCAGAAGGTTACTGAATACAGTGGATGGATTTCAGTGAAGTAATAGGCTGGACACACACACAAAAAATCCTTTATCCTTCCCAGCCTCTCAAATTTTTCCTCTTATTATGCTTTTTCTTCTTATAAAGATGGTATAAATGCAGAACAGTGTGAGCACCACTTTCCCAGCCTGTTTTAGTCAGAGGGCTCAGAACTACTGAGATTAAACTTTTCCACAAAGATTTAATAAAATCAGTGACAAAGAATAGAAACAAGTAATGCCATTGATAGAGACTAAAAAGATTGTTGTTCTTAACTCATCATATTTTAAGATTGTTTGTGCAAGGATATATAATCAGAGGGAGAAATAAGGCAAGCCCGGAATGTTACTTATTACAGCAGACTGCAATAAACTCTTCTCTTCTCCAGCCTGAAGAACTCCAGCTCCCAGCCTTTCCTCAAATAGCAAAATTCCTATTCTAAGGGTATCATCATGATTATTTCTCTTGGACAAAGTTTTGTCTTCACTTTATTCTTTGATCATAAAAGAAACCAAAGTGCGTTGCATCGATATTTATTTGTTATCGCTCAAGACTTTCTCTGTTGGAAGCTTTTGTGGGAAATAGAACTAATCAGCACTGTGAGAAAACTTGTGGATTCTGTGTCCAAATGATGCGTACTTACTCAATGCAAAATAAGATCAAGAAAAGGAAAGCAATTTCTAGACTTTAGTTTTGCTTCTTTCTGATTTGAGAGCTTCAAAATGTGCTTCTTGAAAAAATAGGAAAGAGCACTATTTTATTTTCCAGCTCCCAAATAATGAGAATTATGCTACTTCTTCCAGGAAATGTTGTGTCCATAGGAATAGTCCCAGCCTCTGGGACTGCTGTGGAATATCATGGTGCATTAACTTCAGCAAGATTCAGAGAAGATTGTAGCTTAGTGCTGCAACATCTCAGATATACATAAGGTGGCAGGATGCAAAATAACTCCAACCATGCCCAGAATGTTGGTGTTGTGAAGCCACAGGAGTGAATCCTGACATGCCAGAGATATGCCAGGCGACCAGGGCGTCAGTAGAGACCATCCTGTGACATAAAGTAACATGATGAGAGCTAAAAGTACCCTGGTAGTAGAGACACCAGCTGGGTGAGTTTGCCTTGGATGCCTTTTTGCTCTTAATTTTTCACATTTAAGCTCCTAATTTGTATATCTTCAAGTTTAGGGTTATATATGCACATGTGTGTGTGCATATATATACATATATACATATATATACACACACACACATATATATGCACATGTGCACATATGTATACACAGGTACAGGTCTTGTTGACGGTAATTCTTAATCTCTGACAGAACCTGGGATGTTTTTTCCCAAAAGCCTTGTTCTTTAGTAGGTGCCCATGCCCTGAGCACATTGATCTTCTAACAAGCTGAATAATGTCACCAGGTAAAGAGGGCAGATGGATGAAGCAGGTTTGCCATACAGCTGAAGATAAGGCAGGAGAAACACAATTAACCTAAACTCAACCTTCATGCCCAAGCAATTCTTTGGTCCATCTATGAATCAGGATTTCACTCGGATCTGATTTTTTCTGAAGTCTCCACTAGACTGAACGAGCTGAGTCTTAAATTGTTTTGCGTTTTCTCCAGCTAAAATTGACCTGCTTTGGTCTACTTTGTTTGTGTCATCTTTTGTAATTAAACCACTCTACCTGAGGTTTCTGTGCTCTGTGAAGCCTTTTGTGTCTGGGCCTCAGTAATTATTTTTCTAGCACCTCTTAATACATATTTCCTGCCAGCGCACTTTACTACAAGATGCCTGGGAGTAATTGGGTACAAAATAATATGAGTTCCATAGAAAAGTCTGTGCAAAGGCAAAAAGACATGTGTTGTAGCATTTAAATGACCACAATTATAGACCTAATGACGTAGGGAAAAAAAAAAAAAGACTGTGATCCACTTGAAAACTCTTTTTTCCACCCAGTGTTTTGAGATATACATCTTCCACACTTCTGAGCTGTTCTTTCAGTCAGGACTGACTAAACATAGCATGATTAGCTCCTTTCAGCTCAGAGGGTATGTATTTAGTATCCTTTCATAGGAAAGAAAATAATAAGCAACTTGGACTTTCCAATATTAGCCAGAGAGCACAGAGAGTGGTTTGGAAGTGCTACTGAGATTGAAAAATAATGTAATTTCCAAATGCTCATTTTGGCTTTGCAATTGAAAGAAGATTCTTTTGTTATGTTGTGACATGGGTTTTTTTTTACAGAGTTTTTACCCAAGAACCTCTTTTATTTTTACATACTGGTTTAAAAAGACACAAGAATTTCTTCATCCAACTGAAGCTTTTTCTTTATCAGAGTAATTAAAAAAAACTGCATGTGTATTATACTCAAGGTATTTCCAGATTAATGATGAAATTCTATGTTTACCCATTTTTACCTTGTTTTCTTTCAAGATTTCTATAGAAAATACCAGTGACTGAGGTATCAAATAACACATTTGATCTCCTCATTGTTATTAAAACCAAAAATGCCATGTCTCTTTTATCAGACAAGGAGCTGATACTGAAGCAGTTATCCTCAAAGTAAGTTTTTTCTGCTTTCTGTTTTCTCACTTGATTGCTAAATAGCAAAATTAGAGCATGAGCCTTTATTCCACTGGATATCATTCCTATAATAAGTTTAAAGTACTGTGGACCTAAACAGAAACTTTATTTAAAGGAAAAGATCTAAATAAAACAGAAGTAATGGGGAGAAACAAATGTTTCAAAACATTCTCAATGTTAACTGAGAGTAATTAATTAGCAGTTAATCAAGATGAAGACTAATTGCAGTGGCTCAGGTTGGAAACACAAGCCCCTTTTATTCTAGAGGATTACTTTTTTTCATTTTTTTTTCTTTTATATATATATTTCAAATAACTTCCTAATCTGGGTCCTAATGTGGGTCTTTGGCCATTTTTGGTAGAGCAGAGTGGTGCTTTTCAGGAAATCATACTTCAAGGTAGACCTTACATATGTTAATCACCATTTTCCCTCACGGAATATGTTACCCTCTTGACTAGAAACCACCAGTATAATTGCCAAAACTGAAGATTCTGGTTCAGTCTCCCACCCCTGGGATTAGAGAGGTTAAAGGCATGACAGAATCACCTACTGTTCCCATGGAAACTTTTTTTTTGCATAGATGCTTCCAGGCAAATGACAATACTGGTGATTGTTTAAACAGCAAGATTTCAAATTTCTGTTTGAAATACTTCCCAAATCCTGTTGTGGCCTCAGGGAGAAAAATAACAATAAAAATGCCAATATTATTATTAATAATAAAGTTCTGAGTAATGCATATTGTCTTTAGTTCAATTTATAAGTGACTTGACACGAATTTAACAGAATGTCTGGATTAATTTTGGACCAGGCACTATAATTGCACCTGATCTGGAAAAGGCTAGATGGGTAGTTTTTTAGGAGTAGTTTTGGTTGATTTTATTTCACTTTTGGCCTTCATTTGTAAGTCACTGAACTGATGCTTTATATCTGGGCAATGAAGCTTGCTATAGGTTATTCTGTTAGCCTTCATCAGCCTGAGACAAAGGAAAAGGGGTGGTATTTCCTAAGTGGCATGTTCCAGCCTGTGGCATTAGATATGCCCCCCTTGTGTCTACCCTCACCAGAGTTCAGTCCTGCCTGTTATAATTTATACAGCAGTCTCCGTGGAAAATGTGGAATATATTTCTAGGCACTGAGGCTGGACATGGAGGGAGCAGAACTTCCTCTGGCACTGAAGCAGCATCTATTCACCTACAGGTCACCAGGAGAACATCCCTGAAGGGCAGACTCAGATCTATGCAGAAGATGGGAGGAAAAGCATTTCCACCCTGTATTCTTAGAAATTCTACACAATTGGAAAAAGGTCCCACACCCTTAGAAGTCAGCAGAAAAAACTTGCTCCTTCCTTACGCTTTGGTGCAGGCCTGCTGCACAGCCTGGGATGAGCATCCAGTGCAGAGAGAGCTCTTCCTTCAGCTCCTCATGCTGAGGGCAGGTACAAAAAGCAGCAGCATTTTTTCTTGGCCTGTTTTTTACTGATTTAATCAATTGGATCTTTTGCACTACTTACTGGTTTGCCTCATTAGAGAGACTTCACTGCTGTGTTACCTTGAATGTCTGATGCCTTCCTCGAATACCACAAATTACTTTTCAGTTCATAAGCTACTTTCCTCCAAGAGTATAAAAGACCACTTTTCCCCAATAATGCTGAATGTTGCACAAAAAAGAACCCAAAATTTGTATAGTTTTTCCTCTATTAAAAATACCCCAAAATACAGAAAGATAAGCAAATAAAAAATAGCACTACTTAAAAACTTTAAATGCTCATAAAAGTAAGGACAGAATGGAAAAAAAAATTGTGGAGCTGAATTTTAGGGAACAAGGACTTATGCAATTCTTGGGCTCCTTCAGTAAAAGCCTTGTCACCTGGAACTTGGAGCTGATATCAAAATCCTTGTGACCAACCAAAACATGACAGAGAAGATCTCAAAAATAAACAGTGCTAGTTTTTCCTGAAAATTTGCAGCAGCAATGAAAATACAGAGACAATTTTCTACTGTTTTTCCAAGAAAGGAAAATATGTAATTGAATATGTCCATTTTGTTCTCCCAGGGCTCTTCTGCATTGGTCACTCTAAGTGGCACAGAAATGAACATTTCCAGCTGAAATGCTATCTGTGAAACAGAATCTTGACCAAACATACATCCAAATGTGCCTGTTTGAAATCTCTGCATTAATGCAGCCCCTGGGCAAAGGTGACAGGCAATGGTGAAACAAACATACTAATTAGTAATATCTCTATGCAGTAAAAAAATACAGATGAAATATAATTATTTTTTCCAGCCCCAGAGCTATTCTCTTGCCTACTAACAATGGTGCAGTCACCTTTCTGGTGTGTCTAACTCAAAGAGAGGTAATTTATGGCAGGTAGATTAGATGTCAAGGATGTTTTCCAACAGAGATCCCACAGTGTGGCATGCCTCACAGTATGGCATTTCTGTTTCAGGGCACCCTTGTCACCCCTGACTATGAACAAATCCATTTGACATCAGGATATTTTGTCACCTGCTCTGCTAAAAATGGGTGTCGAGCAAGAGTAACAAAAACTCAGTAACTGACACACAGGAATTAAAGTTTTCTCTACTTTGAATTAGAATCATTATGAATCTAAGATTTAAAATAAATACCGTCATCTGTATTTTAACACTTTCATAAAATACTTAATGAACACGGATATATGCTATTTTTTGGAATCTCTTACCTTTGTAGTAATTTTACTTTAGGAAGTGCACAGGATTTCCAATACTATAAAAAGAGTTGATTTTATATTCTATTTTTGCGCCAATACTCTTCTAACAGCTGGCCTGCATTAAGAAAAAATAAAGAAAACTGACTAAAGTAGTGAAGTTAAAGAATTTAGTACCATTGAATAAAAGCTCTCTTTTTTTAAACAAATACCACTGCCATGCAAAAAAGCCCCCACAAAATAAAAACTTTGCCATGCTACAACTGAATTATTCCATTAAATAATTTATTCCACTAAAATAATCTTCACTGTTTTCTGAAAAAAATGAAACCCAAGTTTCTATTTCTGAAGATCTTGAGGATTTTGTAATCCTTTTTTGAATTCTTGCTAAATTCTGGATTAGAGTTTGGGCAGGCAGCAATCAATGAAAGTAGTAGAGGGAGCTAAAGCAGGCTAAAAAGGTTAACTTAATATCCCTGAGGCCTACAGGTCAGCAACTGAGATGGTTTTCACTGAATGCTACAGCGGCAATTCACTCTTCAGATCCTCTGGGCATTGCAGGGACAGACTCTGGTTCTTGCCTCTGGAATGAAGAACCTCAGTCCTGATCTGGTGCTCAGACCTGCCACCAGACCCCGTCCTGTGTCCTGCCTGGGAAAAGAGTGCAGCTCAAATCAAGCAACTGGCTGGTACGGGTGGGACACTCAAGGCTTGGGGGGCAGTCCATCTGCTGTCTCACCTTTGCAGGTGCTGTGTTCTAACTCCTGCCTTTCTGTTAGGATGAGTATCTTTCTCCTTGGACTCTCAAAGCACTCCTCAATTTGGTATCAGACAGGAAGAAGAAACAAAGGAATTAGTACCTTACCCAGATCAACATTTGGGTTTTTCTCATTAGCCTTCACCAGGCAGCATATTATGAAACAGAAGTTTCAGAACATGCTTTTGAGGCTTATTAGCACCCCCCTCAGCAGCCTGTCTGCATCAGAGGATGTGTCCTGCCATGTTAACATCTGTGCAAATCCAATCCTTTCCACTCCAGTGGGGACAGAGATTTTCTTTGGGCTGCAGCACTGATTTTGTTGTATTTATCTGAGAGCACACAACATTTCCTAAAGATGCAATAGGGCTATTATTAGTTTTCCTTGTCAATACACATGCAATTCTAAAAGAAAAATAATGTTAATCTGATGATGTCAGTAAATCTGGTGGCATTAGTAGGACCTAATTTCAAAATTCAGCTTTCTTCTAGCGGATATCACTTGAAATAACTTACACAGTTTTTATTTTTTCTATTCATCCCTCTTACCATGTATGTATTTTTAGTCTCCTCTTCTTTGGAAAAGGCAAATTAGCTCCATGAGCTTACTTTGTAGTTTTCCAGGCTGTTGACATCCCTGATGGTTTTCAATGTCTCTGAAACATGCACACACAAATATTAGAAAAAGCAACGAGCTCTCACATACCTAGGACCCAATCGTGTTAAAACCCTTTTACTCATCACCCAAAGTAAAGGAATTTTCAGGTTCATCTACTGCCTCAAAGATTTTTTTAAAAGAAGCTTTGCACTGAGATAGCTTAGTCTAGGTCATGTTCACATCTGTAGATGACTATTCTAGCAAGTACTCACTCAAAGGTCTGACTATAAAAAATACCATCCAATAATGCAGTCACAAATCTCAGCCTGTTTGTGTGATGTTAATCACGCTTCTGTTCCACTGACATTAAACTACTGTGTTCCTCGTCAGCCATTTCAGAAAGGAAATCTGTTTAATCAGTACCTTCTAAAATAACAGTTTTAATTTAAACTACAATCCTGGCATCCCAGCACAAGGTTTAGGAAGTTTTTCTGCATTACAGTCCAAAAGGGGAACCAACCTGTGAGCATCCTGTTTCCGGGTAGTTTGTCATCATTCATAACAAATACTGACGAGAGGGAAACACTGCAAAAAAGTTGGTGCAGGAAAATGTTCAAAGTTTTGTCTTTTACTAACACAGCTTCCACTCCATCAGAAAGCTGGAGCTGCTGCTTACACCAGCATGGATTTACAATGATACTCTGCTTCCACTCTGTGGCAGAGTTCAGTAGCTCACCAGTCATGCAGCATCATAAACAGAAGGGAGGAGGTTTGTACTTATTGAAGACCTTGAATTAGATAGAATAAAAAAAGGAAATTAGGAATGATTATGAGAAAAAGTTTCAATGGTGTTCATCCTTTCACTACAGTCATTAATTTTTATCTTTTCATTTTCATTTTTTAGTTCATTCTTTTCATTATCTTTTCATTCATTTTTATGATTTAATTTTCATTTTTATTCATTTCTATCTTTCACCTGTTTCAAGACTACTTTTGTCACCATAGATGGCAATGCAAGCTGCTCTTCTTAAGATCTCCCTGTTACTGTACTCACAGACCTGAGGCTGGCAGCTGTGTGCCAGGGGAACAGTGAGGTGGAGGGTTTGCACTGAGGATGGGGCTCTCCAGTGCTCCCCATCCTGCCCAGGCACGTGTGGGGCTGGAGGGACAGCCATGGTGTGGGACAGCTCCCTGCCCTGGTGCAGCAGATCTGCTCCTCTGCCCAGCCCTCTGCCAAACCAGGAGCAGAAAAAAAGGAGCTCCGAGGATGCTTTCAGCGTCTGCACTGAAGTGTTTGATAGAGGGTCCATCCGGGTGTGCAGTGGCCTTTTTGCACAAGAAACCTGGCCCCAGGAATATGAGTCAATGTTTTCCAGGGGTATAGGTAAATCTTTCAAACAACCAACTCTTCTTTGTAAGAAAATCTCCAGCAACCCATAGGCAGAAGGCAGAGTAAAACCTGATGACTAAAAATACTGTGATTGAGTAGGACTCCAAACAAACACATTGTCTGCTTATAATTGTCTCCAAACAAAAACAACTGTCTGCTTATTTCGTGTTGTTTCTGGAAGGCAGTGTTATTACTTTAGGTAAATAAATGATGCATTTGTGTAATCTCTACTTATTTCTTTTAAATGTGAAAAATGGTATTTTAATTTCCTTGCCGTCTTCCCGCTCTGACTCTTCAACTTTTTTTGGAGGAGGAGAAGGGGGTGAGGGGCAGGTTGTCTATAATTTATTAAATTAATTTTCTCTTATTAATCTGAAAGCAGTCCATGTCTCTAGACCATGTATATGATCGTATCTTAAAAGCTAATTGTTATGCTATCTCAAAAAAGATAATGTATTGGAGTTTTTAATAATACAAGTACAGAATTAAAAATTAAGCTTTCAAACTATTAACCTCTGAAATTTTATTTTCTTTATTACAGTGATTTATAGAATGGTTTTGGTTACTCTACAGACTATTTCTTGATTTCTTAATCTTCTACATTGGCCATTTATTGTCCATTTTCACCTTTTTCTTATTTTTCTTTTTTCTTTTTTCTTTCTTTTTCTTTTTTTTTTTTTTTAGTCTTATCAGCACTAGACTCAATATTTCCAAAATAAGGTGTGTTCTTTCATCTGTTATTTCTCACAACTTTCACTTCTTGCTTAAATCCCAGTGTGGACACATATCTGAACAGGTGGAATGATAACCTGAGAACCCAGAATAGACCAGTCAGGCCATGGATCAGTCAGACCAGAGGGGACCACACTTGCATTGCAGCAGGAGAGGCAGCTGTCATCCTTGGTCAAAGAAATCACTAACTGATGTGAAAGGAGAGGAGAGGCTGGTTTTTTATCACTGTGTGGTGGGAAATGAGACTGAGAAAGCAAAGTAGACGTGTTTGTACAGCTTAGGCAGAAATTAGCAAATCTGGGACATCAGAAATACTCTGGTTTAATGATCTCTTAACTAAAATGTGACATTTTGGGAGATTCCTGGCTACTCTCCTGTGGCAGAGTTGCTGTTTGGACAGACCTGGGTAGAAGGAGTTGGTCAGGTTGGTACTCTGCACACTTGGTATATGGATGGATTTAAAACCAGCACTCAAAATTGGCTGTCACAGTGCAGAGGAATAAAGATCTGAACTCACCAGCAATAGTAAAATCTAGAAAATATTCTGACAAAACTGGGTGCCCTCAATGTTACAGAGTTGGGAGAGGTGAACCGGAAAATATTACTGGAAAAAAGTTTTTTACAGAAAGAGTGATAAAGTTCTGGATGTGTTTAAAAAAAGACTGGGTGTGGCACTCAGTGCCATGGTTTAGTTGAGGTGTTAGGGCATGGGTTGGGCTCAATGATCTTTAAGGTCTCTTCCAGCCTAGTCATTCTGTGAATTCTGTGAATACTGGTTGTATTGGGTAGCAAACTTGCACAAAATCACCAAGTAGGGGCATGAATTTGAATCTCTATATTTCCAACTCACCACGTTCATGTTTGGATTTCTCTAGGAAAATCAGAATTTTGGTCAGTACCCAGGGTCATTACCAGTATTACAGTTGAAGCTGAGAGAGGAGGGACAGTCCAAGCTTCTTTCTCTGGTCCTTCTGACACCAATGCTGCCAGATCGCAAAATTTGGAACAACAGAACAACACATTCAAGCAGCAGACAGCCAGCATGGGATTTTTCCAAAGCACCACTGTGTGCAGGTTGCAGAAGCCTCCTCACACAAACATCTTCCGTAAGTCTTTTTATGAGACCATTTATGAAGCTATAAAAATGATCTATGGTCCTTTCCTAATTTTAGTATATTGGACTCTGCTGTTAGGCAATATGAAGGTGAAATATTTTCCAAGACTGACACAACATAGGTGACAGAATATACACTGCTTCTTCACTTCACTAGAAATAGAAAAACAATACAATTTTGTACAATTGCATTTCAGGAGCTATGAGCACAAGATGACAGTTGGGTCAGTGTCATGCAGGCAGTTTTGTGTCAAGCAAGTGCAATTCAGCTGCTGCCTCCTACATCCTCCTTCTGAATGACCACCTAGCTCAGATCTGAAATGTTTTCCTTTTTTTTTTTGCCAGGTGAGTTGTTGTGTTGCCTTAGAGAGATTAAACAGCTCTGCACAGGGTCAGGAGAATGCTTGAGGCAGCAAGAAGCCGGGGGGGAAGCAGCAGCAGATGGGTTTGTTCTGCTGTGACAATAACAGTGGAACCCACGGCAGAGCAGTGCCTGATACCAAGGTTAGAGTGAGGAATGGAGGGGAGGAGAGGTGACAAGCGAGAAATAAAAGAGGGAGTCTGAAATCAACTTTTCCTTTATGTGGCTAGGAGCTGACCTGAAGCATTTGGAGAGATGTCTGAGGACACTTTCCTGAAGGTTTTCTCTGTTACCTCTGCCTGATAGAAATGGAGTAAGAAGAAACAGAGCAAATATTCCCATGAACATCAGCCTTGCTGCCTCTCAGCTGCAGGGACATTTTCCTTCTTAAGCCTGTGCCTGAACAACTGGAGCTATTCTGCCCAGGACATGTTTTCTACACAACACAAAAAAGTCTACTGAGTGTCATTCTTTCCCATGAAGAAACAGCTGAATTTGGAAATAGTCCCAGTTTTGCCTGTTCTCCATTCTCACTGATTTGTTTGCCCTGATTGACTTGTCTTAGCTGTCGTTTTAGGAAGTAACTCAGTGCTGCAGAGATTCTCACTAGAGGGTTTATCTCTGAAAGAGGCCGAAGTCCATGTAAACTGATCCTAGTTTTTATGAACAGCTTAAATAACTGACGAGAAATTTGCGATAAAAAATGTCAGCAAACATGGCAAATAATAACCCAACAAAAAAATCACTAACAAATCCTGGAATACATTTTTGTTTCAGAACTCTTTTTGCCTTGCATTAAATGAGAGCTACCAACTTCCACTGTTATCCTCTGATGATCTGACCAGGATTTGCAGAAATGCTGAGTGCTCACAGCTTGAGGAACTTAAAGGGGGCAATGAAACCCATGTGCGAACCATGTGAAACCTTCTTTAATACTAAGGAACTGCTCACAGCTTGAGGAACTTAAAGGGGGCAATGAAACCCATGTGCTAACCATGTGAAACCTTCTTTAATACTAAGGAAACCAAAAGTCCAGCCAGAGGGCTTTCCCCACAACTATTCAGAACAAAATTATCCTAATCTCACATACTCAAGAAATGTTGAGAGGAAGGGATTTCTAAAGGTCAGTAGTACAACCATCCCAGAGGTTGCTGAAACACAATTGACACCAGACCTAGATCTGGTTGTTTCTGGTTTTATCCAGTCTGATGTTGAAAACTCCCAAGCCTGGAAACTCCACAACCACATCCTACTCTCACAGAGAAGAAGTTTTTGCAAAAGCCTTTTGTTTACATCATCTGCAATTGCCAAGAAGGGTCCCAAGTAACAGTAATAATAACAAGTACAGTAATAATTTTTTAATAGTCATAATTTCTCTTTATCTACTGGCCATGATACACCTTGCATATGTTTTGCTTTTTTTTTTTTGGAATGAGACACTGATCCTGGCTCATCTTATGGTGTCCACCACAGGCTTATTTTTCTATAAAAAGGCTCATTCTTTCACCTCACAAGAAATGAAAAAAAACACATTGGAACATCAATTTTTTGACACTTCTCCTTAGCACTTATAAGGTGACTTTTTGATACCTTAGCACTCTCAAAAATAGTAAATTGCAACAGGAGAAATGTAGGTAAACCTTAACTTCATTGCTAGGATAAGACAATGAGCTTAGTAAGTTCCACATAGATATAAACTCATGCTCATGTTTAAAGTTGCCATTCCGCATTCTAAAAGAATTTTTCTAAATTTAATTCAATATTTTCTAAATCAAAATGGAGGCAGAGGAGAACAAATTGCTCTATGAACTCACAAGCCAAGTCTGTCCCAGACTCCAGGCATATAGCAAAGAGGAAAAGTTGCTCATTCCCTACAATTTAGCCAATTTAGCCCTTTCAGTGCAAAGTGGAGGACAATCTGTACCTCTAGATAAATGCACTCCTGCCTCTACTTCTGCTGTCTATAGCACAGAGGAGATGAAAGTTCTTTGAACTGCTGAAGTTCACCTAACATTAGCCCAACCCTTTCCCAGTTAATCTCCCAGCACAAGTTTCTGCTTACTAGGACCTAGTCAAGTACCAGGAGCTGTGAAGGAAAGAAAGGAAGTGGCAATTTGGAAAGGTTTTGATTTTTAATCAGATATAAATCATTTAATGCCTTATAACAAAAGAGAAATTGAAAAGAGATTTTGTCTTTAAATCTGCCTCCACCATCATAGAAATTGTTCTGTAGATTTGTTCCTTTTCTTTTTTACGCACAAAGTATCTGAAGACAACCTAGGGCTCTGAAGGAAAATAGAGAAACAGAATTGTCTCTGAAGTTTCAGATGTCTAACAGTTTTATTGATAAAAACTGCTCAGAAATATACCTATTTTAACATCCACACAAAGAAGAGAAATTCAAAAGTTACTCGTGCCAAAAACAGTCATACATCTCAGACAAAAATTAGAACTTTGTGATTTAGTTTTACTTTTAATTCCCATCCTGAGTTTTCTTATGAGAGACTTCTGTAGGAATTCTTCCTGGGAGGGTTTTCAAAGCACTCAAGTATTTGCAGTTCTGATTAAGGACTCACAAACCCTTCCACAGTAGCAATCAGCTGAATAAAGCAGTTTAGATTTGAGTCAAACCCTATCATAAAATGCTTTGAAGAGTCTTCAAGACATGAAACACTCCTGAGACAAAACTCCTGTCTCCTGCATAAAAATCAAGGGTTTCCACTTAGGGTTACAAGAAGGAAACAGGGCCCGAGTCCGCCTCATGTCCTTACAGAGGATGATCTGAATTTCTACCTAAAGTAATACAGTTTTGCCCTTTGGCTAATGCTCAAAATTTTTAGGGAGAAATGGCTGTACTGAAGCAGCAGGAAATTGATGTAATTCATCATCTGAACACCCTCAGATGTTCTGTCCACTCTGTAACTAAGGGCACCATAATGGTGACATAGGAGAAGGATTACTACAATGAACCACTTAAAACAAGAAGCATATGATCATACTGATCTGAGGAAGCCCCTTTTTATTGCCATTGTTATTGCATACTTGTGAAGGTAGAAGTGTTAACAAAAGGCTCAGAATATGATATTTGTAATATTGTTCAGACTGTGCCTTTGAAAATGTAAAGAAACCCCCAAATCCCTTGATGGCTTAAAAAGGGAGGACACAGGAACAGTCTGTTACTGTCAAGAATTTTAATATTCAGTATAGTGAAATAAAGGGTTCTTCCATTAAGAGAAAAATATTTCTAGAGATGTTGAAAAGCCTGCAGTGTTGAACCTGGAAAACTATTTTTTTTACATTATTTGTCCCATTTTTAAATAGTGTCATCCACAAACTAGGGCATGGCAGACAAATACAGATGAGTAGGTTCTCCAACATGGAAAACATATTTGAACCATTAATTATTCATTACCATTTCAAGCAAACTCCCTGCGCTTTGTCTGTTAGGCACTTACAATATAATACTGAAGTATTGAAGCATAAAAGAGTGAACTTTGTATTTTTAATAAATTTTGGTTTTAATGGATGTTAGTTCAAGTAAGAAACACCTACAAAAAAAGAACAAAGAGCTACAAATCAAACCAAAACCTAGGTAATTAATCTATGCATTTTTTTTCTGCTTTGGCTTAAAAGCAAGTTTAATTAAATACCATGGCTGGATATTTTCTTCTTGGCTGTCCATACATCATCATCATGATTTTTCATCTCATTTTGACATGAAATTTTCAGACTAAATATTTGGTTTGAGTGATCTTTGACATGATCCCCACATCATCCCTCTCTCTAAGTTGCAGAAGTATGGAGTTGATAGTTGAAGTGTTCAGTGCATGAGGAATTGGCTGGATGGTCCCATCCAGAGGGCAGAGGTCAGATGGAGCTCTGGAGTGATGCCCCACGGGAGCCCACACTGAGACCAGTGCTGTTTTATATCTCCATCAGTGGCACAGTGAGCTTGAGTGCACCCTCAGCAGGTTTGCAGATGGCCTTGCCTCTGATGGGCCCAGTGAATGTACAGGACAATGAACCACCACCCCCAAAGACAAACAGAGAAGCTCAGCCAAGTCCTGATGCAGAGACTGCACTACAGAAAGTGCCTGCAATGAACGCAGACCAAGAAAGACTGAGTGATTCAAAGTATTTCAATTTATAGTGTGGACAGCTGCTCAAACAAACAGACAATGCTTTCTTTTTTTTTTTTTTTTTTTTTTTTTTTTGTTAACACTAGCTTTTTTTTTTTCTTAATTCTCTTTCATCTCCCAAAGTAGCTAAGCATTTTCACATTTTAAGTATTGCACTTAAATATGCAGCTATATATCACTAACAGAAGGAATTACATGCACCCATAAATGACAGCTACCAAATTAGCTCTCTATGTAAAATTAGGATGCCTAGCTTTCCCCAGCTCTTCTTTTTGCTTTGTTGGACTTTCTGGTATCTGGTATCTGTACCATCCTTCTGGCAGACAAGGACACATTTACATTGGCTTTCACTAGGGGAGCAACCATCCCTGCAGGAGAATGAAGTTTGGGATGTAGCAAATAGATGTTCTCCAGAACTACTCCTCTTGCCTCAGGTTTGACTGACTGAGAGTCTGTGGAGAACAATGCACCCCTGCTTCAGCTGGGCAGCTGGAGCAAGGGGCACCTGGGCTTTTCTTTTTTTCTCTGTCCCACAGGCCTGGGGGTGACAGTGGAAGTCCATGTGGTACAAATTAAAGGCAATGCAAAGGAAGAAGTAATATCACATTTTTAATGCAGTACTGGAAGGCAATTGTGGGTGAAATCACAGCTAGCTTCCTGCAAAAGGCTGAAAGAGAAAATTACTACTTTTTTCTCCAAGAAATGCTAGTGGCGAGAGATAAGAAAAATAACCTCCAAAGAACTTCAGTAGCGAGAAGCTGATAAAATATTAGTGTGGTCACTGTTCTTGCAAGCACAGTAGCCCGAAAGAGCCTGGAAATGTGTGATGGAGTTGCTTCAAGATGTAACATTTCCAGATAAGGATGGGTACAATCTCTCTCATGTTTAAGAAAGGTCAAAAAGAAATCTGTTCTTTGCTATCTTGAAGGAAGATCCAATTGTATCAATTGTGCTCGCTTAACTGAAGACATATCACAAGTGAGGAAAAAAAAATGGTGACTTTTCTTTGTATAAATGAAACAGGAGTGTAAGTTCATAGGCATCGAGATAATTTTGGCTCTTCCAGGGATTCGTGGAAAGACAGAGACCTCTACTGGCCTCTGCTCCCCTCTGTTCTCCTC
>VZSU01002115.1:124793-147664 GCA_013398715.1 Nesospiza acunhae | reverse complement strand
GGGACATCCCAGGGATGGGATGGTGGCTCCCAGGGGACATCCCAGCCTGGGATGGGGCCTGGGGCAGCTCTCACTTCTCTGGGCAGCTCCGGGAGGAAGTTCTCGTCCACGGCCAGGGTGCGCAGGTTGTGCAGGTACCCGATGGTGGAGGGCAGCGACTCCAGCTCGTTGCAGCTGCAGTCAAATTCCTCCAGCAGGGACAGGCTGGGAATGGCAAACCCCTCATTAGTAGCCCTACAGGGACCGCATCCCCAAACTGACAACCCCAAACCTCTGGGAGCTTCACCAGCTCCAGGCTCCACCAGCCCCGAGAGGGAACACCCAGGGGAGATCTGCTGGGGCTGCCCTGGATCCCTGGAAGTGTCCCAGGCCAGGCTGGGGCACCCTGTGGCAGTAGAGGGTGTCCCTGGTGGCACTGGATGGGCTTTGAGGTCCATCCCGACCCAAATCATTCCATCATTTCCCTGGCAGGAGTCTAGAACAATGGGATTTTTGCAACCCACTTTAAGGCTGTTTGGTTTGCCCGTGCTACCATTCAGATTTTCTGGGATATTGAGGGTATTGAAGAACATGGATTCCAAGGACTTCAGACAGAGATCAGGGCAACCAAGATCATGGAACCAGGAATTTAATGTTTGTCAACCCAAGTAATAGGTTTAAGGTTGAAGGTCTGGGATCTGGGTCACCAGACACCAATATTCCAATGGGAACACATGGATGTACTGCACATTACAGAGTGAGTTACACAAATATACACGTTAAATACACAGGTTATAGACATACATTAAAATATTCTGAAGAAATATTTCCTGCCCTTCTTCTAAAATGAGGCTGCAAATTAAAATCCTTCAAGTGAAAGTTGGTGAGCACCACCCAGCTCCTCTGCTCCTCACATTCCACCTCTTACTCTGAAGTACTTTAATCAGAGTAAGGGTCAATAACAGCCAATTATTTCTTCCTAAAATTTCCCATCTCCCTGTCCACTGCCTTAGGGACTTATCAGTGGATTCTCTGTTTTTTCCCAAATATTTTGGAGGGTCTGTTAAGAAGTTTAGCTCTGACCACACCTTTCACAGACCTTGCTTTGTAGGACTCACAGGAGCATCAGCTGCAGGATTGGGCCTTCACTCTGTATCTAATTCACCTTTATTTCAGTTCCTTAATTAGAAAGATCTTTCAGCCTTCAGATTTGATGCCAAATGAAAGCAGAGATTGCTGTTCCTCCCAGGGAACCCTCAGAATTTCCCTGTAATTGCTTCCCTGGGAAGCCTTGGACACTTCCAGGGATGGGGCAGCCACAGCTTCAGCTGTGCCCTCCCTGTCCTCTTCCTCCTCCTCCTCCTCCTCACTGATCTCAGCTCTTCCAGCTCCATTCCCTCTGGTTCTTCCCCTCCAGATCCTGCTAAAACCTGGGAATACAAATCTACTCCGGCACAGACTGGACCCAAACACTGCCCCAGGCCCAGCTGGGGATCTCAAATTCCCCCTGGCACCTTTCCCACCTCCAGATCCCACAGGGAACACCTCCAGCCCTTGGCTGCATCAGGAATGAAGGAAATCCCAGGTTTTGTGTGGGACGCTTGGTTAAGCCAGGCCTGTTGTGAGCTCTGAGAGCCACCACGGGCTGGTGCTTTGGAGAGAAATCCCAGCAATGAGGGTGGGACTGCCCAGCAGGGCATGGAGCCGGCACAGGGAGCTCTCATGGAGCCATCCCAGAGGGAACGCTCCTCCTCCACCACACTGCCCATATCCCTGGTGACAGGGACAGCCTCTGGTGGGGGTTCCACCCCTGGAAATTCGGAGAAAGAGACCCCCAGAAGGAATCCATCCCAAGGGATGGGTCAGAGAGCCGAGTTCCCAGTGATGTGGGACACTCTGCCCTCCTTAGAGGAGAGGGAATTTTTCCCTGGAAAAGCACAGCCAAGGGCTCCAGCACAGGGTGGAGACCCCAGGCGATCCCAGCTGCTCTGCAATTCCACTTTGGAGCAGTGGCTGTGCCTTTGGAAATGTAAATAAAGCTCCCTGACAAACACTGAGGAGATACTGGGTTAAAAAAGGGCATTTCCTTTCAGCAATAAACAAAAACGGTTTTAAATGTTTCAGAACCCGACTCCCAGAATTGCTGAAGCTGGATTTAAATCCATCTTTTTGCAGCATCCAGGAGATCTTGGAGCCGTCTGAGCTTTCACTAGGATGAGAATTTGCTGCTCCACAGAGATCTGGGGAGCAAAGATTTGTCCTTCAGTGATTCCCATCACCAGCTTTTAATGCTCTCCATGAAAATCCCATAAACCCAAAACACTCCAAGGATGAGCCAGCCTGGGCTTTCAGGGGCTGCAGCTGGAATAGGTCACAAATGGGGATTATTTGTCCCAAATGGCATCACAACAAGCTAAATTCTTTGTGAAACAGGCCAGGGCCAGGGCTTGGCGCAGCCTGGGATGGTGGGAGGTGTCCCTGCCCTGGCAGGGGGTGGGATGGGATCATTCTGGAGGATTTTGGAAGCCACCAAGCTGCAGCCCCTCAGCAGAAGGGGGCAGGGGCACGTGAGACCCCACACCAGAGAGCCTCCCATGATCCCAGCCCCTGGAATCCTCCTGGCTTTCCCACAGAGGTTTCTGTCACATTTTAGGAGCTCTCCACCCCTGTGAGGCCCCAGCCAGATCCTTGTGAGCTCCAAGCCCTGGATGTTGCCATGGCAACAGATGGATTTCCCCCAAATTCTTCTGCTTTTCACTTCTCTGCTCATCCAGGTTGATTCACACCCAAACCTTTGGTTTTCCTCTTGGAAAATTGGATATATTTTACCTTCTTCTCCCTTGCTCTGAAAAATCCCCAGGATTAAAAGTGATGCTCCAAATTAAAGTGTTACAGCCTGGGGGCTGGAAATTATTTCATAACTCAAAGTATATTTGTCTTCTTTTCTATCTGAAAGCCCACACTCCTTGAGCAGAAGGGAAAAGGTATTTTAATTAAAAAGGATGAAACTTGAACTCACTTTCCAATGGCATTGGGCAGGATGGTGAGCTGGTTGTCATCCACTTTCAGGGTTGTCAATCTCTTCAGCAATCCTGCAGGAAGAAATGATGGATAAAGAGCTCCCATGGAGATCTCCTGGAATCCCATAAGCAATGGTTTGCAACCTGAACAGCTCTGCTCTGGATTTTAGGGAGAATCCTCCCAGAGGGGTTTGTTCCTGCTAAATGCCCTCTGAAAACCAATCTGGGCCATGGAACAAAAATCTTGGGATTGATGGGGAGATGAAAAACAAGATGGAAAACAGGAGGAGAAGACACACAGTAAGAGTGTCAATAATTAGCTACATTAATTACCAATCCATGTTGGAATCTGGGTAAATTGATTTAAAGTTGAAGAATTTTACAGTTCTGTGGTCAAGGGGAAAGGGAAAAGGGCTCAGGACAGAAAGGAAATATCCCAATGGACAGAGAGATGTGATCCTAAATAGTCCAGGAATTCCATGCATGTAAAACAGCCAAAATAAAAAGAAAATTCATAGTTTGAATTATTTCCTTTTCATTTTCTTTTCCCACTGTGAATGAGCAGCAATCCCATCATCACTCTCAGACTGATTTTTACATTTAAATGAAATTATTTCTGTCCTTCTTGGCTTCTTTTCCTCAAAACAGCAAACCAGGGGGGCCAATTCCTTCCAACCAGGGAATTCTGCTCCTGACTTTACAAAATGGGACTGTCCAGACACCATTTTCTGCCTCCTTTGGGATTTAATGGCAGGCCTTGGTCCATGATTAGAAAATTCTGTAATTCCCAAAAAAAAGTAAAAAAAAAAATTTAAAATAACAAAAAAATCTATCAAATGGAGAGGAATGCCAGATCTCTCCTCACCTATGGAATCTGGCAGCTGCTGCAGCATGTTGGAGGAGAGGAGGAGGTCCTCCAGCCCCTCACAGCCCGAGATGTCCAGGTCGACCGTCTCGATCCTGTTTTTGGACACATCCAGGTACACGAGCTGTTTTAACTTCCCTATAGACTTAATAGCACGTGAGACAGAGTTACTTGAGCAGATAGAGCTGTTAATTAGAGCGTTCATTAGAGACAAACACACAAATCCAGCAGATCTGGAGTTTTCTCAGCACCCTTCGGATCGCTGCTCTCCCCGCGGCAGGGCCGGGGTGGGCTGAGCCTCAAAGGGACAAAATTAACCCCCCCGGTTAATTAATGTGATCCAAATGCATTTCCTGGGCATGCAGCTGAGGTGCTTCTCCATTTGGACACAGATCCAGGGGATATTCCCGATTCCCACCTTCCACCAGGCGGGTGGAGCTTTTCTGTGTTGAACCATCCCAAAGCTTTTATAATTAACTAATTAATTAATTACTGACTCTCTGCACCCACCCAAGGAAATGCACAGGCAGGTGTTCCCTGCCAGGCAAACAGGGGAATCACCAAATCACCCAAAAATTCCCCAAAATAAATGTCCATACCCCAGGTAGCACTTGCAAGGAATTATTGTCCATCCACAACTCCTTCAGATTCTGGATTTGTTCAAGAACCTCAGGCTGAGGAAAATAAAAAATTATTATGGGCAGCTAAGTAAAGCAATGTGTCTTTAGTTAAATAAAAATCAACTTTTTCTTCAGAAAATAAAGCTTCCCTCTTCACTTCCCTTTGGTTTTTTATACCCCACCTCAGCCTTCCAGATGTTCAAGGACAAGAAGGGAACATTCCCTTGGTGTAATTTAACCACTGCTGCTCTTTATCAAAACTTGTAAAAGTTAAGAACCTTTTGCAAAAGAAAGGAGCCCAAAGGACACATCCTGGGGAGATTTAACATCTGCACCTGGCACAGCCAGGAGTCGGGATGCACAGGAGAAAATGGGCACCGATATAAAACCTGGAACTGCAGAATCAAACTTTCATCTGTTTTATTCTTTTCAGGGTATCAGTGAGAGGAGCTAAAAAAAGGCAATTCCCCAGATCCCTCCTCACTCCTTACAGCTGGGAAATCCCAGAATTACAAATCCAGGCCACGAATATTCCCAGATTTCCTCAGCAGTGTTTTCCTTTCCCACTAAACACTTTCCTCAGCAAACCAACACTTGGAATTTGCCTTTGCCCTCCAAGGTTGTAGAGATTTTTTTTCAAAGCCTGTCAGGACCTGGTATTAAATGTTCCATGAAATATTCCATTCCAAACCAGGCTCTGGAAGCAGAACAATTGCCCTGGAATGATTCCAACACAGGCGGGAGCAAATGGACCTCCAGACCCCAGGAGAGACCTGGATTACCCTGCATGGTCTGGTTTGGAATGCTGCCATTCCCAGAAGAAATCTGATTTTCCACTTGCCCAGGGAATGGTGGGAGAAGCTGCTGATGCCTCAGCAGGTAAGAACAAAGCTGATGAACAGGAGAGCTCACCTCTTGTTTTCTACATCTCCACATAATGAGCTCCTATTAAAAACTAGTGGTGAGCATTTTAAAGATGATTTATTTTGCCTCTGTTAATTCCACTTAAATTCTGCTGTCCTTCGATGATTAAAACCACTTCTCATTTCCAGGCTGAATTGATTAATGGGCATTTGATACTATTTGTTCCTGGGCTGATTAATGTTTCTTTATCCCTCTGGAGTGTTCATGGGCTGAGGTCATTATGGATAATCATAATTTCCCCTCTCAACTTTAATTTGCTTTTCAATCCCTCTCACTAGCAGACACCTTTCTTCAAGGCCTGTTCCTGGCCTGTGCAGAGCACACTTTGATGGGGAATTCCTTGGATTGTGATTTCCCAGGATGATGGAATTTCCCATTATTGTGGAGCACCATGGAATATTCACATTATGGCACACCATGATCCTGACAGGATCTCGTGGATGGGTTGGTATCAAAGAAGTGCCATTAAAACCTCGTTTGTCTCTGTTAGAAATGCTTTGGTTTGGGGCTGTTTGGGGAATGTTCTCATTTTCCACAGAGGTTGCTACAATTGGAATAGAGTGGAATGGGAATAGGACAGAAAAGGAACAGGAAGAGAACAGAAAAGGAATGGGAAAAGGAATAGAATAAAATAGAATAGAATAGAATAGCAACAGGAATAGAACAGGGATAGGAACAGGAATAGGAACAGGAACAGAAGGGAACCAGCTGGAAGGGTTTTGCATTGATCACCCAGTCCACTCCCTGACCAACTCAGTCTGACCAAACTTTAAAGGATATTATTCAGGGAATTGCCCAAATGTCCAAATATCCCTTTCAAGGAGCCTGTCCCAGGGTCTGACCACCTTCTCCATACAGAAAAGCTTCTTGGGATTGAGTCTGAACGGCAGACTCACAGGAATTCTTGAGAAAATTCTATTCTATTCTATTCTATTCTATTCTATTCTATTCTATTCTATTCTATTCTATTCTATTCTATTCTATTCTATTCTATTCTATTCTATTCTATTCTATTCTATTCTATTCTATTCTATTCTATTCTATTCTATTCTATTCTATTCTATTCTATTCTATTCTATTCTATTCTATTCTATTCTATTCTATTCTATTCCATTCCATTCCATTCCATTCCATTCTAATTTCCTTTTCTTTCTCTCCCTATTCCCCTTCTGAATTTCTCCCAAAGCCTTGCTGCAGACTCCAGGACCTCTGGAGCCAAACCTGGCAAAGCTGCTGCCTCCAGCCTTGCCCTGCTCCAGGCACAGCTGCTGCTCCTCCTCCTCCTCCTCCTCCCCCAGGTTTGACTCCCCAGAATGAGCCAGGGAGGTGCCAAACTTTGGGATTTGCTGCTCCTGGAGTGACAGGAGCTGCCTCTTCCCCTCCCTGATGGCAGCTTGGGTGCAGCTGCTCCTCAGGGAGCCAGAGTGGCATTCCAGGGCTGCACAGGTCTCCCTGGATCTGGGAACCCTGATCCTAGCAGGGTGGGCGAGCAGAGCAGAACAGAGAATGAACAGAGAATGAACAGAAGCTCATTTTGGCCGTGGCAGCCCCATGGCTCCATCAGGAAGGGCACAGAGTTCTCCAGCCCCAAGGAAAGGCCACAACAGTCCCAGGACACCAGAGAAATGAGGCTCTCCCACGCCACCAAATCACCTTTCTCCAATAAAAACAAAATCTCTATGGAAACCCAAGTCAGAGTTTCAGAATCCATGAAAACAGGATTTTTTAATACTTATTTTCCAGGTGTGAGTTAAACTAGCACCACTTTTCCTGCGACATTCCTGCACATTCCCACTGTGCCTTGGCCTCTTGGCCCATTTGGCTCCTGGCATTTGGTTCCAGTTCCTACATTCTGGCTGAAAAATGAGTAAATTTGGGAATTCTGGCCCTAACAGGAGGATGGGACCACCTCTCTCCTGATCTATCACTCCTGGGACCAGCGGGCTGCCATGGAAATATGTGGAATATTGTCCAGTTCCTTTCAAACGCCACAAACCAAAGCCACCCCCAGAAGAGAGGCTCTGAACTCGGGCAGGATTTAATTCCTACAATTAAAATTCCAAGCAGCTCTCCCGAAAATTTCTCTCTGTTTATCCATGCTGAAGATTTTAATTAAAAACTGGAGTCAAATCCTCTCTTTCCTCCTGCATGGAATAAATGAGCAGCCTGGAACAGGGTGGGAGCTGCTCCATAAAACAGATGTAGAGACTTTGCTACAGCTTTGTAGCACCAGGTGACATTTCAGGGCTTGTTTGAAGTGGAATTATCTCAGTTTTAACTAAAGCTACAGGAACTATTCCCTTGTAGGACTGCAATCCCCGATCCTGCTCTTCCATGGCTCCTAAGGAACAGCATCTCTCACTTCCTGCGCTGGCAACACGGAAAATTCCCAAAATATTTCAAGCTCAGGGAAATTAATTTGGATTTTGGGGATGAGTTAGGGGCAGAAATTCCCTATGAGGTTCAGAATTGACCTCTGCTGGAACTGCAGAATCCCAGACTGGGTTGGCTTGGAGGGAAATGAGTCCCTTGCCCAAGGCCATGATCCCACAAAGCCTCTCCAGTAACAGTTTAATGCCTCGTGGACAGAGCTCCCAAACCCCCCAGGTTTCCCCTTAAAAACTGGAGCATTTCTTACCAGCTCAGAGAACTCATTATTGCCCAGATCGAGCCTCTCCAGCTGGGTCAGTTTGTGCATTGACCTGGAACAGGTGGGCAAAGACTCAAAATGAGATTTTAACGGGCAAAACATCAGTCAGGTTTTGAGGGGGGGATGAAAATAAAGGAAAATATTTTAGTGGGAAAATAAAGCTGCATTGACACTCTGATGGCAAAAAAAGAATTGCACCAGTTTGATGCTGATGCAAATTTCAACAATATATTCCATCCTTGAGACATTGACTGAGGTCATGGAACTCAAAAGCCAGCAACAGTTATTTTAATATAAAAATAAATAATATAAAATCCTGGTAGATTCTTGCATATTTGCCCAGGGAAAATGCCCCATGTTATATCAATAAGTGATTGAAATTAAATATAACAGAAATTGTGGCTTTTGGAGAGAGATTTATACATTTGCTGTGGTTTTTTTATAAACCACTAGAAAGTGCTTGGACTTTTGAGCCAGGTCCCCTGCTCTGAGGTTCAGATTTAATCAAGTTCAAAGTTAATAAATCAATTTTTGCCTTTGTTTCCATGAACAAAACTGGAGCAGGGTTTTATCCCAAGGGCAGAATTTCTCCTTAAGCCCTGACAGACCAAAGTGAACCAAACCCCATGCTGGGTTTGGGGGGTACAGTGAAAAAAGAAAGAGGATAAAAATAATTAAATCATTTAACATGAACTGCAACAGGCAGTTCAGAGGCCTCCTGAGGTAATCAGATCCTAATCAAAAAATTAGCACAGCCTTAATTGCTGTGATCTAAAATATCAACCATTTTATCTCTGCAATTTGTACCAGAGGTAAAAGTGATTATTGTTGAAAGGCTGTGGCTGAAAAACACAGCCCTGGTTCAGCATTTCAACCTGGCTGTGCTGTGTTTTTTTGCCAGAAAATGACACTTTTCCTTTGTTAAAACAGGGAAATAAACTTCAGAAAACCAGGAATTAAAGTCCACAGGAACAAGAAATAAACCCAAGAGAAATAGGGAATAAACTCCACGGGAATAGGGAAATAAACTCCTCAGAAATAGGAAATAAACTCCACAGAAACAGGAAATAAATAAACCCCACAAAACCGGGAAAATAAACTCCACAGGAACATGAAAATAAACTCCACAGAAACAGGAAAATAAACCCCATAAAACCAGGGAAACAAACTCCACTGAAAGGTATCACCATATATTATTATAACTAATATTTTAATTATTACACACATTATACATTATCTATATTATATATTTTTTAATATTTTATGTATCTCTATTATATCTTTTGAATTATTAAGTCCTGGAACTCTTCAGAGATTAAATACACTCAAATTGGCAAAACTTTTGTCTTTCATCCCAAATTCTTTTGAACACAACTTTAACAGCTTTGGGGCTTCTACTGTAAATTCAGCTTCAAATGCAAATTTTAACCATTATTTGTGCCATTTCTACAGTTAAATAAACAAGTCTAGAAACTGAAACTTATGTGGGGGCAGATTAATTTCAGGGAGTTGGGGCCCCATCAAAAAATGAAGCTCTGCTGATGTTCCCAATGGAAAATCAGATTTTCCCATTAGCTGCCGCTATTTTTGTCTCTCTCCTATGATTACTTATATTTTTCTTATGGAAAGCTTCGTTACAGTTTTTACATGGGGTCATTTTACAGAGGTGGATCAGGAAAGGAGCAGTTATGAGCAACGTTCAGTTAAATATTCAGTGCTTAAAGGACGTTGTGGGGGGGATGAATGGGCCAAAGATTCCCCCAAATCCTTATGGGGATCCCATTTGGAGCTTTCCTTCCACTCATGAGCGAGTGGAGACTTTGGGCAATGAGGGTGGAATTCCCACGAGGTTCAGAAGAAAATGATCTTATTTTAAAATTATTTTGTGCTTTTAAAAATTTATTTTAAAATTATTTTGTGCTTTTTAAAAAAAATATTACGTGCTTTTTTAAAAAGGCTACAGAGGCACGGAAATCAAAAGCAGGAAGGTGAGGCTGGGGGGTTCTCCAGGGTTATCCACGTTCTCCCCTCCCTCCACTTGGGGCCAGCAAGTGTTTCTCTGGAATTCAGCATTCCTAATGAGATGGAAAATAATATTTCCTCTTTTCCTCTGAAAAAGAACACCACAGTTCTGCGGAAAAGACTCAAAGTTCATCTGGCCCATGGAAGGTGTCCCTGTCCATGGAACTGGATGGGATTTCAGCTCCCTCCCAACCCAAACCAGCCTTGAAAATCTGGGATTCTATGAAGAATAATTAATAATAATTAATAATCAATTGATAACATAAAATAAAATTTTTTAATTTCAAAAATAAAATCAAATAGTAAACCAAAATCGATTAATAAAATAAAATCGATTAATAAATAAAATAATTAATAAAATAAAGTAGTTTAAAAATAAAAATTAATAATCAATTTTCCAGACAACTTTACCCCCTTTAAAAATAGGAAAAGCCTTTTTTTCCTAAAGCAAAACAGTGGGAAAAGCCTTTTTTTTTTTTTTTTTTCCCAAAGCAAAACAATGGGATGCATTTCCCAGCCTCTTCCCTGAGCAGCAAACGGATCCAGCTTGGAAAATCCTCCAGGGAAACCTCGTAGTAGCAGCTGCCGATTCAACTATTGCCAATATTTTGATAAGGTAGTGAGGCTGGGGGGTTGTGAGCTCCCCAAGCCAGCCAGAGCTGCTATTTGAGGAAAACAGGGCACCAGGAACGCTGCAAATATTTGTAAACCCGAAGTGTGGCAAACACTTCCCATCCTCATCAGGAACCCGGCAGAAAGTGGAGCAGCATCTCAAAAAATAGCAGGAGAAAGTGAAGCTTTCCCCTAAATTTATCCACCCCCCCCCCGGACAGATTCTCAGCTGATTTAAATTGTCTCTACCACTGACTTCAACAGGCTTCAAAAAAAAAAAACAAAACCCCAAAGCTGTGATTTTTGCCAAGCAGCTTCCAAAAGTGGGGTTTGGGAAGAGCTGAGGATGGGAGGAATGTGGATTTTGTGGCAGGGATGGTTTGTAAGGCACGGGGAGGATTTGGACCGCTCTGTTATCAGGTTCCTGGAAGTAAAAATCACTTTTATCCAGCAAATTCCTGCCAGAAGGGAGGTAAAGGATGGGGAGAGCTGTAATCTTGGAATGTCATTCTGGAATTTCTGGGCTACTCATTCATTTCTCCCTTTGGAGCAAAGTCTTGGCTGCAGAAAGCATAAAAATTGTCACTCCACGGGGTTAGAAACTTCAAATGTGCAAATTTCACCTCCGCAAAGCAGCCTCTGTTGTTGATAATAGGAAGAATCTTGTTTAATTCACTTGATTTTGTTTTAAAAACAAAACAAAAATCTTCTTTTCACACAGTTTTTATGATGCTGCTTAAAAACCTTAATGTGTTTAACCTCCTTATACACAGTCCCAGCCCTTTAAGAAATAACCATAAATAAGAGTTACAAATAATCCAAATAAATCTGAATTTCAGCAAGAACAGGAAAACTTCCCCACTCTGCCTTGTTCCCAAATGATTTCTTCCTACATTTTGGGGAGTTTTGGGTTCCTGGCACATCCATTTGGTGGGATTAATTCAAATTAAAACTTTGGGTCTATCTCTAAATCTGGGGGAGAGAGAGAAATGGAAAAAAGTGGGAAGGCCTGGGGGAAAAAATGGAATGAATGACAGATAAAAGTGTCATTTTTTCACATTGTATTTACAGGAAAAAAATCAAAGTACGCTTGGAATTCAAAGGACTGAGGAAATTCCGTTTAATGGAAATTAGTAAGAGGAAGTTCTTGCGGGTGAAGAATGTGTTTTTCTCCCAGGTTTTTTCCCCAATATCTAATTGGGAAGCCAAAGCAGATATTTTCAATTATAACTGCACCAAAATCTTGTTTTCACCCCTTCCTTCATTACTCAGAAGGAAAATCTTAATTGAGGAAGTTCCTCCCTCATTTCTCCTTTTAATGGAAATTTTAACCAGGCTGTCCTCGGTTTTAAATTATGAGAAGAAAATTTATCCAATTTTCCCTTTTTCAAGGAAACTATTGGAGCATCAATAGGAAAATATTATACAAAATAGGAAAATTTAATTTTTCCAGAATTGAATGCACAGAAATCCTTTTGTAACTTAAATTGTGGCAGCTAAAAACCCCAGAAATTCAGCCCAGCCTGAGGGATTTGGAGAAAAAGGCAAAGCAGAAAATTCCTACATTCCATTGCCCACAACAGGTAAAGCAAAACAACAACTTTTCAAGGGAAAAATCTGAATTTTGACAGCAAAAAGAATGATTAAAACTGGGAGGCTGAAATCAACCCTCTGTTTTCACGGGGTTCTCTTTGGGTACAGTCAGAGCCTAAAAGAATCACGAGTCAAAACCAGAATTCAAAACACTGGTTTCCATTTTAAGGCTGAAAACAGCAACATTTTAAGGCTGAAAACTGAGCAAGACAAAATGAGTGATTTTAACAAGAGGAAAATAAAGGAAAAAGGAAAATAAACCCCCAGCCAATCATCATCCTCCTCCTCATCCTCTTGTCCATGAAGTCCTTCCATTCCTGACCCCAAGCAGGAGGAGAAGGACAAGGATGAAATATTTTGGAAGATTGCAAAGAGGGAGCTGGAAAATCTGATTATTTCAGGAATTTCAACCTGAACCCCCACAGAGCAGAGCAGCCCAAACAAAGGAGAGCAGAGGAGAGCGAAGTGCTGAGGAGTCACACGTTGTCATCTGGGATGGAATGTCCCATTTCTGGCTGCTGTCAGCCCATTTCCCCAGTTCCCAGTTTCCCCAGTGAACACATTCCCTGGGGGTTCCCACAAACGCTGAAATATTTCCCCTCCATTCTGGTTTTTTAGATAAATATCATTATTTTTAGGCCCTACCTTACTCTTCACTGTGCAATCCCTGTTTTTCCTATCAGGACCTGTTCCAGCCTTTCCCATTTCCCAAATGAGCCCTCCCCCTTTTTTTCACCCCTAAACTGATTTTCTGGGGTTTGGACATCCTGTTGGACTCCTGAGAGCAATCAGGAATATTCTGATTTTATTCTGATTTTTTCTTTTACTTTGGGAGGAGTCTGGAATCTGCCCCGTGGCACAAACGTCCCTTGGGCTCAGGTGAGAAATCCCTGGCAGGAATTTTAGTAAGAACAGGAAAATTTCCCCCCTCTGCCTTGCTCCCAAATGATATTTTCCTACATTGGATCCATGGCTCCCAAATATTTCACTCCCCTCTCAAACTCTCCCATCCCTCATTCCCAGCTGGAGAGCTCCTGATTTATCCCCAAATTCCCACTGGTCCCTTAGGATGTGACTTTGCACATTAAATCCCAAATTTTGACTGTGCTGCCCTCAGAATGCCACAATCCTGCCCATTTTCTGGGCACTGCAACTTCTCCTTCCCAAGAAACAAATTAATCCTGAAGTCCTGGAGAAATCCTGTTTTGTTTTTTTTTTTTTTTTTTCCCCCTACATCAGGACTTGCTCTTTGGAAAGGATCCATTGGATGTAATTTTTCCAAGCAGGTCCTGCAGGAAAACAGTTCCTGCTGCCAAAAACCTCCCAAAGATCTGCAGAGAGCCAGGGCTTTATGGGAGGCTTTGAGTCAGAGGATGAGAACAGCAAATCCAGGGAATTTCTCATCCCTCCAGACCCCGCTGAGTCACCAGGCCCCAAGAATGTCCCTGCAGCCCTCCCATTTTCCAGCTGAATTTGGGAACAAATCCCCCAGAACCTTGGGAAGGTGTTTTCCTCCGCCCAGGGGTGGGAATTGGAAAAACAAAAACTTCCCCAGACACCAAAAGATTGGATCTACAGCCTTAGAAAAAACTTGGATTAATGCAAAAATACAAGATACAGACATTAAACATAAAACAGACGCAGACATAAAACATAAACATAACAAAACCTTCAACTTTGGTTTCTATAAGCTATAACTATATGCCTTAAGTAAGTGAGAAACTGTATTAATAAAATAGTAAAGAGTTTATAATATAAAAGTGTAGTTTTATAAAGATAAGAGTTTAAAAGTTATGAGAGAAACATGTGTGTGCATGTAAGTTAAAAACCCATTAGACAAAATATCCACAGTACAACAGAAGTAATAAGTTAGAAAGTAGAATAACCCCTGTAACAATTGTCTGTTAGTTTAAAAAATTATATACTATATAAATTATAATACATTCATATATATATATGATATAATATATAAATTAGATAATATATATTTTATACACACACACACACATGTATATAAAATATTAAAATAAAGAAACTTGTAACTAGTCCTCAGCTCTAACCAACAACTTACTCCTCTAAAATCTCACAACCTCTGACACTAATGTTTTTCTAAACAATAAATCATTCTTAACTTACAAATAATCCCACCCCCTCATTAAAAAGAACAATAATAATTGATGGTGCCCCGTGTGAGGGATCAGCCCAGGGCTGGAATTTACTTTTGAGATATTTTGTCCACTTAAGCCCCACTTAACTTGAATAATCCTGAGCAGAAGGGACTCAGTATCCTGCTGGCACAGTAAAGCCCAAACCATTTAATTCTGGACAGACCATGGGGAGAAAATATTTTCCTGAGGGTGTTTTCAACACTTCAGATGAGTCCTTGGTGAGGAGAACGCTGCCACAGCCTCACTGACCAGGGTTAGCTCATCTGGTGCTTCCCAATTTTGTTTATTTATCTGATATACAATATCAGATGTTTATCTTAAAATGTCTGATATTTATCTTAAAATGTCACATTTTGGCTTTTGAGTTACACTCAGCTGATCAACCATTGTCCATCTTCCCTTATACCATGGAATCATTAATTGTGGGGTTTTTTGTGCTAAAAACCTTCAGTAGAATTTATTTTATAAATGAAAAACAAAAAGCAAATCATCACAAAAACCTCAGCACTGCATTGCTACCAATCCAGATATTTGGCACTTTTGGAAATTCCAGGTGAATAAATGTAAATACCCCAGCACTTACTTTGGTAGAGTTTTCAAGTGGTTTTCTCTTAACTCCAAAATTCGCAATTTGACAAGTCTGGAAATAGGAGAGAAAATAATTAATGCATTTGAAGAATCCATTAGAATGGTTTGACATTATTTCTTCTAATTTTAAGAAGTCTGTTTTATGCAAAATAATCCAACGTCCAGTTTTTGTGGGACAAAAATCAGAGCCAAATAATTTCATGTAATGTCTGCCCTGATCTGATTTCTCCTGAAAAGCTTTGACACTTATCAGGTTTTCCCAGCAATTTAAAATTAATTTTATTAGTGCCTCCAACAAGGCAAACACAGGAAAAGCTGGGAAGTTTGGAAGAAACAACAACAACAAAAAAACAACAAGAAAAAAACAAGAGCAAGGTTTGTAAGTGCAAGGTCCCAAATGAGACAAGAGGGATAATAAAGGAATTGGATAATAATAAATAAGGGAATAATAAAGGAATTGGATAATAAAGGAAATTGGACTCCAATAATAAAGGAATTGGAGTCACTGAGCTCATAGAAAATCAGCACTTGTGGAATAAAATGTTTTCTGCTAAAAGATTTGGGCTCCTAAACCTTTAATCCCAAAATCAGCAGCCCAAGCCCCAGCAGGGCTCTGCCAGAGCAGGATGGGCACAAACACCACACTGAGGGCTCCATCCATCCCTCTCCTAGATATCTGGATTTAGACCTGACTCCAGGGGCAGGAACTGGGGCTTATCCTGGCATCCCACACACTCCTCACAGGCAAACAATTCCCTTCCTCCTGCTGGGATTTCGTGTTTCTCAACGGTGCTCAGGCCTGGCCCAGAGGGTGCGATTATAATAATTATTATTATAGTAATCATAATTACAGCAATATGGAAATAACAACAAAAGCAGCAACAGCAACAGCAGTAATTATTATAATATCCCAACATTATTATCTCCCCAGGCCTGAGGAGCCCAGCGTCATTCTCAGCAGGATTTTGTCACATTTTGTCATTTGGTTTGGAGAGCTGAGCTGATGTCCCCGTAGATAATAAATCAATAAATAAAATAAGTAAGAATAAATAAAATAAGTAACAATAAATGAAAATAAGTAAATAAATAAAATAACTTAAAGAAATAAAAAGAATTTAAATAAATAATAGAACTTTCACCCAGGTGGGTGCAGGGACCAGCCTAAATCTGGGCTTGGGTGAGTTCTGTAATAAAACCAGAGCTTTTCTCCGCTGATCTTTTGTCTCCTGAGCTCCTTGCCCAGGGGCCAATCCAAGGGCAGAAATCCCAGCAGTTCCCAGTGGGATAAATTCCCCATTTCTGCCAGGGCTGTGCAGGGTGGGGACCCCCAGCTGCTGCGAGAATTGGGTTCACTCTCTGCCCACTGGGAAAAGAGAAGCTTGTGGGAAGAGAAGTGTTCTGAAGGGTTTGCTTTGATTCTTCCTCCTTTTTTACCTTTTATTACTGTTAATAAAATGCTCTTTATACCCTTTTAATGTTTTGAGCTGCTCTGCCTTTCTCCTACTCCTGTGTGGAGCAGGAGATGAATCGGTGCACTGGCGACTGACTGGCAGCACTGAACCCGCCCCACCAGCTGGTGCCTTGGCTGGGAGATCTAAAACACTGGTGAAATCCCTAATTAGTGAGCCAAACCCACTGCACCCTGATCCCACCACCTCTGCTCTGTCCTCATCCGACGCTTTTGGCTCTGCTCCCGCTGGGTTTATTTTTGCCCTCGCTCCCCGCCCTCCTGCCCCGCTGTCCCCGGGCTCCTCTCCCCGGTTCTGCTCCCACGTTCCACCTTCGGCTGTTCCAGCACCCTCCGCCAGCCCTCCCTGCCCTCCCGACCCACAGCTCTTCACCCTGCTGTCCCTTTGTCACCAGGAGGGGCCCTGAGAGGAACCTGCTGCCTCTGGCCCCGGCACGGCTGAGTCACTGCAGGGGGATGCTGCTCCTCGCCTCTCCCCAGCCTCCATCACCTCCCCACCCCGCTCCTGCTCACACTTACAAAAACAGGGCTGGAAAGCCAAAATCTCTGGGTTTTGTGCTCAGTTTTTCAAGGGGAGCCAGCTTTGAGCCGGTCCCTCGGAGCCCGAGCCGGGTTCAGCGACAGGAATGTGCTGCGGTGACTCATCCTTACCTTCCAAAGTTAGCTGGAAGAAACTCCAAAAAGGCATCGTTTAGATAGAGCTGGGTCAAATTTAGAAGTTGTGTGAAGCCATCTGGCAGCCTAAAAAAACAGAGCAAACCTTAATGCTCACCCCGAGTTGCCATGGAGATAATAACAATGTATATTTAGAAGCAGAAAGGTGACTTTCTCTCTCACCTACTTCTACCCAAATTCTCCTGAAGAACTCACTTTTAACAGACATTTTTGCCCATTCCCATCTTCTGTGCATTGCTACAAACAGGAAATGCAAAGGCCTGGCACATTCAGGGGACGGCAGCCTTTGCTCCCATCCTGCTTGAGGGATTTAAACCAAAGGTGTTTCTGTCTTTGCTCTTTTCTTTTCTTTTCTTTTCTTTTCTTTTCTTTTCTTTTCTTTTCTTTTCTTTTCTTTTCTTTTCTTTTCTTTTCTTTTCTTTTCTTTTCTTTTCTTTTCTTTTCTTTTCTCTTCTCTTCTCCTTCATCCCTTCTCTTTCTCTCTTTTCTCTTAATCCTTTTCTTTTTTTCTCCTTCTCTCCTCTTTTTCTCACATTCTTCCTCCTTCTCCCTCCTCTATTTCTGTCTATTTTTTTAAGCTAGAACATCAACATTTCACCCTTTCTCCCCTTCACTCCACTTTGTAAATCCTGGATACACAACTCATTTTTTGTTGCTATTTTTGCAGGATTTTGGAAGGAATAAGGAATAAAGGCTGGCCAAATGTCCAAGGGAAGCCTCACCCCTCTGTATGGAGATTGCCCAGCCTGACTGGCACTAACAGAGTACTCAGATCTCAGACAAACTCACCCTGGGTTTAAATTAGAAACAAATTTAAATTGTTTAAATTTAAACAATTAGAAAGACATTCAGATTAAGCCTGAGCTCATTTTGTGCCCTTGGAATGAGCAAAACGAGCTCCTGGTACTCACTTGGACACGGGGTTGACGCTGGCTTCGATTATTGTTAAACACTTACAACACTTAATGTTTTCTGGGAAATCTTGGATTCCTAAAAAAAAACATGGAAGGAGTATTAGATGCACAAAAATATTTATTAGACACAGAAAAATATCATCTACACAAAAACTGTTCAGCCTGGTCTGTTCATAAATGGCCAGTTGGGATTTCCAGCTCAGACTTCAGCTTGAGCAGGAAGGAAACACAGTTTGGAATTATCATCCAAAAGGTGATGCTCAAGCCCTAAATAAATACATGAATATAGAGAATTATAACTCTTCTGCTAATGTTTGATTTATATAATATTCTAGAATTAACAGATCCCTTCCCAAACTGCTTTTCTCTCACAGTCTCCAGACCTCCACTGACAGTATTTCCAGGAGTTCCTAAGCCTCTTTTTTTAAAAATGAAGACCCTTGAGCTTAGATAGCAAAGGTTTTTAGGCCCATTGATATGAGAATGGAATGAAAACTCCCAGATTTGGGAATGCACAGCAGCAAAACAGCCCAGATAAATCCTGGGAATTCTTTAAATCCCCCACATAAGAACCCCTTTAGAAGTGGAATATTCCTAAGTGCATGGAAAACTGGCCTCACATTCCTACTCCCAGCCAGGCAGAAACCCCCAGAGCACAGGACACTGAAGAAAACTCGATTTTTTAAAGGAAAAACCAGAGCTGGGTTTGCACAGACCGTCCCACAAGGCGCCGCGCGCGGAACCTGCGACGGAGCGCGAATTTCTGCACCTCGAGGAGCCAAAACTCCATCTCAGCTCCTGTCTTTTTGGGCGATGCTGGGGAAGGGGAGCCCTCACCATTCTTGCTGATGTCGAGCTCACGGAGGTTGACCAGGCTGGCGATGGATGTGGGGAGGCTGGACAGGTCATTGTCGGGGATGCTCAGCTTCCGCAGGGCCTGGCAGTTGAACAGTTGCTGTTCCGGGGGTTCCACGGGGGAGAAGAAATAAATCCATTTGGGATCCTTACTGGCACACAAACAGCACAAATCCCCCCCGGCCACAGCAGAATTCCACCCTCCCAGGGGGATTTTTGGGAAGGCATTCCCACGGTTGACGGGGATTGTGGTATTTGCTGGGTGCCCAGGATGAAGGAGGAAATTATGAGTCTGACTCCATGTTCTTAGAAGGCCTATCATTGTATGTACTTCATATTTATTGGTGTGTTTCATTTTTGTCATAAAAAATCCCAAATTTTGTGCCTCCTGGTAAATTAAAATATTTTATTTCATAATTAAATTTCATGTTAGATTTTAAAATATTGTGACTGCACTCAGATTAAATAATTATTCTCAAGATCCAAAAATGCTTTGGCATTATCCAAAGGATACTTCCTTGAAATCCCTGCCCAAAATTCAGGACTCAATTCTAATTTTTCCATCAAATTCCGATTTTATAAAGTGGATTCCTGGTTTTCACCAGCAATTCCTTTGGGAGCAGAGGAAGGTTTGGAACTCAGAGTTCTGACCCCCCCTGGACACACCCAAGGCTTTGGAAGTGCTGGAAGGAGAAGCCAAATGAAAAATCTTCCCTCAGGAATGATTTTACGAAGCATCAGAAGGAATATGAGACATGGAATGAAGTCCCAAAATTGCTTTCTTTTCACCCACTGTAGGCTTAACAGATATTTCTCCCACTATCCAGAGCTCCCTGGCCATCAGGATTTTGTTGGAATCATCATTCCCTCTGCCCATGAACAACTTTAATGCCACTCAGACCAAATCCAAGTGATGCTACCGAGCTCTGAGTTATGAAATCAGGGTTTTATTCTGCACCTCTGGGGAGAACTCCAGCCCACTCATGTTTCTCTGGATGCTGATTCCAATGACTCCACTCTCATCCAGATCAATTTTCCCTTTATTAGTCATCAATTCACTTGACTCACACAAATAAAGGATTTTTTGCAGCAGGAGAATGAAGTGAAAGGCAAAGAGAATAAAAAGACTTGGCTGGATTTAGCCAAAAAAGAGAGTTAGAAATATAAAAACACCTTGTAAATCCTTAAAAAACCAGAGAAATACAAGAAATGAAGAACTGAAAATCAGCATGGAAAGAATCATCAGTATGATACCTAAATGAAAAGTAAAAATAAAATCAGGCAGAATGAGTTTAAGGCATCAGTTCAGTGCAAAATAATTTACTGGACTTTAGAGCATCATGTGAAACTAAAGTAGAGCTGGACTTAACTAAGTTGTTTCCTCATTAAATAATAAAATATGATCAAGAGTTTTGATTCAAAAGAATGTTGTAATATCAGGGGCGCAGAATACTTGGCAAAGAACAGAAAATGACTGAAAATTTCCTCTGGAATAAATTCTTTGAAAACACATTTGCAGAGGGAGGAGAGAATGGTAGAATTTAATGTAAAACACAGAAGTTCATGTTAAGTATTAAAGTGCCAGTTCCATGGGGGAAAGAAAAGCATTTTCTCTCCTGGAATATTAATTCAGTGATGAAAAAAAAGAGCCTTGAGCTCTGCAGCAAAAACACCTCGAGCAGAAAATTTGATAAAGGAATTATTTCAGCTGTTGAATTCCTGGTAACAATTAATAAAGGCTTAAGACAAAAACCGATGAGTGCTATTAACACTGCCATTAATCTTCTCTTCCACATGGCCAAGATTATGTTAAACTCGATTTACTCTAAATTAAAATTATCACCTTCATCCCAGCTTCAGCATTTTGGACCTCTTCCCTCTGATCCTCCTTTTTCCATACAGGATCCTGGCATCTTGCTCTGACATATTTGTTTTCTGAAACACTTTGATCATTCCAAGAGACCCAGCCCAGATATCCCAAAAATCCCTCCCTAAATGAGAGACTTCCAGTATTCCTCAGTAGCAGAAGGAAAATACTAATACTAATACTAATTATTATTATTATTGTTGTTGTTATTATAGGAAGAAGAAGGAGAAGGAGAAGGAGAAGGAGAAGGAGAAGGAGAAGGTGAAGGAGAAGGAGAAGGAGTAGGAGGAGGAGGAGGAGGAGAGGAAGGAGAAGAAGGAGAAGAAGAAGGAGAAGAAGGGACCTCAGGGCTTCCTGAGCAAGTTTTCCCCAAGATCCATTTGGGATTTCTGGGGCTAGAACCCAGCTGGTTCTGTGCTGTGTCTCCAGAAGAGCTCAGGCAGCTCTCCACAACATTTTTCCATGAAAATAAAGGGATTTTGGTGGCCCTGCCCCAAAATCTGTGCAGAATTCCTCCCCAGAGTGAGACCTCTCAAGCAATGAACCATCACATCCTGGCAAAGCAACCCCATGGCATGGAAAAAGCCCATTTTGTACTTCTGTAAATGGGTTTTTTACAAAGTCTCTGTGCAGCAAAAATGGGAAATTTGCTGTATGATGGTGGAGGATGAAGCAATGTTTAATTAAAGATTTGTAAGCATCTTTCATTATTATGGAGAAAAATTCCATTAAGGCCTGGATCCCATCCCTTCACGCTTCATTATGGAGCCAGCACCTGCCGCTAATTGGTTTTTCCACCTTTCCCTCCTTTGCTTCCAGAACATTTTGGCTACAGTAACTTTTAATTCCTTACAGCAAACATTGATCAGCAGGAGGACGGACCGGAAGGTTCCAGAAGGGGAATTTTACACGGGAAGGATGGCTTGGATGATCTCAGGGCACTTATGAAACTCCTTCTTGGACTGTTGGCATTTCCCAGCAATATCCCAGAGGAAGGACAGCCCTGGCATTGCCAGGAACGTCCCTCAGGGATAAAGGGCTGATCCTGACAGGGAGGACAGCCCTGATATTCCCAGGAATATCCTACAGGGATAAAGGGCTGATCCCGAAGGAAAAGCAGGGCTGGAGAGAATCCACAGGCAGTGGTGACTCCTGATCCAGGTACTGGATACCACAGGAATTTCCAGAGCCAGAACCATTCCTTAGCAGAAGTGTTTTTCCCAGTTCCAGGCTCCAAGCTGCCCCATTCCCGTGCTGTGAAGAAGGAGCAGGAGTCCCTTCTCCTCCCAGCTCAGCCTCGATTCCAAGGAATATCCCTGGGGCCCCCATCTCCACCACTCCCCAGCAGCCCCAGGGCCGGGCACACACTCCAGCTTTGCCCCGGCGCAGGACACGGATTACCTTGGGAAGCTCCTCAATCTGGTTGGCATCGAGGTAGAGCTCCTCCAGGGTCCTCTCGAAGTTGAAGACCTCCTTTGGCACCTGCTGCAGGCCACAGTGGGAATAGTCCAGCACGGAGACGATCTCCTCCTCGCCGCGGAAACACCGGCACGGCACCAGGCGCCCGATCAGCTTCCTTTTGCTTGTCATCTCCAAGCAGCATACTGGGGAAAAAGGGAGGAAAAGCAGGATTTTAGCAGCCTTTTGGGGGGATGTTCTTGGGAGTTGTGCTGCGGATTGCAGCTCACGAAAAGCAGTTTTCCTCCAGGGATGTCCGGAGCGCGTGTCCTGGGGTGTCTGTGGCACTTTGCTGGAATGGAAGGTGGGATTTGGGGTGCAAGGAGAGAACCTGGACCCTGCAGCTGTTCCCTGCTCTGGGATGGAAGGGAACACACCAAGCCCAGCCACCAGCCTGGCTCTAATGGGAAAGTGGGAAGGCACAGGATCCAAACCCACCATGGAAGCACAGAGCCAAGGCTGGTCCCTGGCCCAGATGCAGCTGGAGGCACCTGGGTGGGATTCCCGTGGGAAATGGGAATTATCCCTGGATCTCCCACACCAGCAGAGCTTCCACAGCTGCTACCACAGGCTCCTGCAGCAGCTGAGGAAAG
>VZSU01002115.1:94187-119696 GCA_013398715.1 Nesospiza acunhae | reverse complement strand
GAGAATCCCAATAAACAGGAGACATTTCTTAGGGAAGTGTGCTGTCTGGAAATCAGGGAATTTACATTTCTGCTTGCATCTTTGATGTGTCACAGCTTTTATGTGAAGTAATCCTTCCGTTTAAGAGATGATGTGCTGTGAAATTTGGGATGAAATGGGCTTTATTTGATGCTTTATGGAGCAATGGCTGGAAATGCTCTCCAAAGGGACAGCAGAGAAAACATCATTTACCTGCTGAAGGCATCACAGAAACAAATTGGGATTTAAGTAGGAACAACAAAACTTCTGCTTTCTTCCTCGCAGGCTCTCACAGAATCCCCAATCACTTCCCAGTGGTTTCCATCACAATCCAGCTGCATTGTTCCCGACACACGAATCAGCTTAGCAGGAGTGCAGCAGGAAAAGGGGAGGGGTGTTCTGCTGAGCTGGCAGTGCCAGGGAGGGGAGTGGGAGCCACAAACTGCAGCCAGGACAGCCCGTTGGAACTAAAAGTGGCAGCTCTGGCTCCCAATGAGAGCTGACCTGTCACAGACATCTTTTATGGAAAACCCTTTCCTTAGGATCTTTCCTCCTGAGAAGCTGAGAGGCCTCAGGAACAAAATGTAACCAATGGTTATCTGCTGCTGTGGAATGCAACAGGTGCATCTGGGATTGGGCTCATGTGGTTGTTTCTAATTAATGGCCAATCACAGTCAGCTGGCTTGGACAGAGCCCAAGCCACAAGCCTTTGTTATCATTCTTTCTGATTCTATTCTATTCTTAGCTGGCCTTCTGATGAAACCTTTTCTTCTATTCTTTTTGTGTAGTTTTAATGTAATATATATCATAAAATAATCAATCAGCCTTCTGAAACATGGAGTCAGATCCTCATCTCTTCCCTCATCCAAGAACCCCTGTGAACACGGTCACACTGACCCTCTGGCACAGACCTGGAATCACAGAATCCTGCAGTTTTTTCCTCCTTTTCTCCAGGCTGAGCCCCTTGGCCCAGCTCCCTCAGCTGCTCCAGACCCTTCCCCAGCTCCATTCCCTGCCCTGGACACTCTCCAGCCCCTCAGGGTCCTTCTTGTCCTGAGGGATGAGGGACCTTTCCCTGCCTCTCTCTCATGGGATGGGACATTCACAGTGGAGCAGGTGTTACCGAAGTTCCAGACTGGAGATTAAGCTCGTTTCTGTGTTTCCCAAACCTCTGGAATGCACACAGCAAACTGCCTGGAAAATGCGTGGTTCCCTCAGCGTGGGAAATGTTCCCATCCAGTCACAGAACCTTTTCCTTTCTGAACAAAACAGGGAGTTTTGAATCACTAAAAATTCCAGTTCTGATCCCATGCCTGGTTTTCTGCCAATCCCCCCACTCCAACTGTACCTTGAGAGTTTCTTTCCCACAAGGTGCCCCTTCTCATGGATATTCCCACTATTTCCCAGCTTTCATTTTCCTTCTTTAACCTTCTCTGCTCTTTGTTATTCCTCAGCAATAACTTCTCACCTGGTCCATCCTCTCCTTCCTTCCCCATCCCAATGCTCCTGGATTCCCTCCCTCCACAGATCCCCTTCCCATTTCAAACACAGGCCCTATTCCCAGACCCCTCCTCTGGCTCACCCCCTCTTCCCTGAGCTCCCCAAACTCTCTACAGCTGGGTTTAAAGTTCTGCACCTCCAGCATTATTTTCTGCCTTCCTGTCCTATGGAATTATCCTTTCTTTGCTATGGAATTACCCTCTCTTCTAGGAGTTCCTACAGAAATGTTCCACTGACCTCCACAAACACAGATTTAGTGCTTCCCCTTGTTCATTCCCAACTAAAAACTTTTCCCTGCTCACTCTGCTCTTTATATTTTGGCAAAAAGCACAAAACACTTTGCTGTCCACCTTTCCTCTGTCCTTTGTCCATCCCTTTCCTGGCTGTGGATGCAGTGCTTCCATGGCTGCTCATAAATGGGATTCTGGGAATGCCAAAGCCTGCACAGGGAATGTCAGCACCAGGGAAACCTCAAAGGCACAATTCCCACAAGCAGTCATGAAAATTGGTTGCTCAAATAGGAGAAAATGATTTTACATTAGACCTGACATTTATCTCCATAAACACCTCATTATCCAGGAACTCCTGAGCCTGTCTCCTCTGTATTTCAATGCAGAGCACGGAATCCTGGAGTGGCAGGGACCCTAAAGCCCCTCCGGTGCCACCCCAGCCATGGCAGGGACACCTCCCACTGTCCCAGGCTGCTCCCAGCCCTGTCCAGCCTGGCCTTGGGCACTGACAGGGACGCAGGGGCAGCCACAGGTTGCCCAGAGAATGTCCCCTCATAAAATGCCTCACTGGAGAGTGGTTCCTTGAAATTGGATTTCCCTTCCCTGAGGAAACCTGTGCCTGGCACATCCTCACTTCCTTCCCATACCACGGTTTTAACTGAAGCCTCCTGCTCTTTTGGGGTTTAAACAAGCTTTGTCAGGGCCAGGTTCCCCATCAAAGGGAGATGAATTCGGAATTCAGAACTCAGAATTCAGAGCTCAGAACTCAGCACAGCCTCTCTGGCTGAAGTTAAATCTCCTCCCAGCCTGGCTCTGGGAACGGGAGGCTCCCAACCCTTGCCATGGTGTTCTCAGGCTCACCCCCAGAGCACCTGCCCTTGTGCAGGAAAATGGGAGATTCCAGGGCAGCTCCAGGACAGCTCCTCCCTTTTCCAAGGAAATGATTGTGCCAGAAAGCCTTGGCTTCATAGATCTGAGAAAACGAAGCCCTACCAGAGCTCTCTCTGCTTCAAATCTCCTCAGGAACAATAAACGAGACCTGTGCAGGGCCAGCAGTTGGATTTGGATGATCCTTGTGGGTCCCTTCCCACTCAGGAGATTAATTCTATGATTTTATTGTGTGACACACACCCAGCTTCCACTTCTACCAACAAAATAGAAATAAAGAATAAAATAATGAGCAGCTTGTGGCTGCGAACTCCTTCTCCAAATCCAGTTACCAGCTCGGGACAGCTGCTCTCCAAATGCTGCACACAGATTTGTATGAAATATTTCCAGTATTTCAGCTGGAACACCTCCAGAGTCAGGGGGTTTAAGGAGCAGGATGATGGCAGGAATGTTCAAGGACATCATGGAAAAGAAGGATGTCTGCTTGGATGGTTGGAGAATCCCAGGACAATCTCAGTGAGGTTGGAAAAGCCCTCCAGGATCATCGAGTCCAAGCTCTGCCCGATCCCCAGCTTGTCACTGAGTGCCACCTCCAGAGCTGGCCACTCCAGCCCCTTCCAGAGCCTATCCATGAGGAAATCCATCAGCAGAGGGCTCTAGAACTACATTCTCCCAAGTATCCTGCTCCATGATTAATCTGTCCCAGTTTTTTTTTTTTTTTTTTTTTAGGCAATTAACATGCTGTTCTTCTGGTACAAATGTTCTGTAAAAAACTCTCACAGCTGAGCTGTCAAACACTGAAATTCAGTGCTTTGGAATGTCAGGTTTTTAACAAAGTCCCAGAGTTTGGAAAGTATAATCAGAACTTTAATGCCCAATTATGCAATCTTAGCAATGACTTTCTCAAGAGAATTTTATCGCTCGCGCTGTAAGCCGGGCTCAGCCACCAGAACTGCACCAAATTGTTCCACTCTGGGAACAGGAGGGCAGCATTCCTAAGGGAAGGGAACAGCAGAGCTTTGGGAATTGCAGCTGTGGACAGAACAGCTCTGGAAGACTTTGGCACATCCTTTTCATTCAGCCACGATGATATGCTTTGGGGTTTTTTTCGCTATTTCCCCTGTTTATCCTAAGCACTCCGACTGAACAGGAGGATTTTCCTTGTCTCAGCTCGTTTAGCTTAGGCTGAGATTCCTCCCCAGAGCAATCCCGACAAGAGCTGGATGTCCAGAGCCACAGCCTGGAGCCAGATTAAAAAATCATGGGCAAAACCCTTGGATAAATTTACCATCCACCCACCTGCTGGATTCAGCCTTAGCTGGGTACAGGCACTGAGAGCCTCTGGGCTTTTGCTTTTTGGCAGCAGCTTATAAATAACCACCAAATTTCCATTTACAAACTGCTCTGGTGACTCCAGAAAAGGAGTTCAAGCCTGGCCCAAAGGCATGCAGCTGTAATCCAGAGGGAAGGGAAATAGGGAATTTGCCATCCTGCGCTGAATGAGGATTTTATGAACATCTTCTGCAGCAGGTACCAAACATTGAATTGTTTGGACAGCTACAAACCAAAGCAAAGCCACCAATCATCCAAATAAATCTGGAGGGTTCTGCCTGGAATTACAGCCACAGCAGTCCCAGCAACACTTGGAATGTTGTTACAAATCCCAGTTTACAAAACTCAAGTTAATTCTGACAGGAATTGCTAATATTAGAATTTCACCTGTTCCAGAGCAAAGCCCCCAAACAGGTGCATTTCATTAAGATTTAACTCGGTTTTTTGAACTGCACCAATGGAATATTTCCCAGATATTTCCCCAGAACCAAAGTGAGCAATCCCTGTTTGTCATTCCCACAGTGCAAGCAGAGGAACTGAGGCTTTTCCTGAAGCTTTTCTAAATTCATTGGACAGCTGAAGATTCCATCAGTTTATTTCCATTTAAATTATCCCAGCCACCTTTCTCCTGATAATGATGAAAAAGAAAAATGTGGATCAGTGTCCCCACAGCAGCACAAGGTCCCCAGTTCCTCCTCCAGTACTCCTTGGCATCTGACAATTTTCTCTGGCTATTGCCAAAACACTTTATTTATTCTTAGATTGTATTATCAGTATTTTTATTCTATTTTATGCTCATTTCTATTTAAATGTTTCTAACAGATTGGTAGTTTCCGAGTTTCTCATTTTTGAGACACTCTGTCACTTCTCAGTCCATGTGGATTCTCTTTGGGAGACCTGGAGGAGGCAGTGGAAAGAGCTCCTGTGGGGATGGGGATGTCACCTCCAAAAACCAATAAAACCAACCCAAAATACACTGAATTATATCCATTAAAGTCCTCAGAGCTGGGTGACTCCAAGACAATCCTGAATTTACTGATTTACTACAGGTACTGAGCTCTTACAACTCAGAGAGGATTCTGTTAATATTTAATTAAACACATCCTTTCTCTGAGTTCTCCAGTGGCAAAATAAAAATTCAATCCCTCCATGGCCTTAAAAAGACAGACTCAACCTATCAGGAACTTAATTTAGGAGAAAGAAAAGGATTTTCCTAAAAATAGAATTGCTTTCCAGCCATCCATTGAGTGTGGAGTCAGGATCCATGAGAGGAACGTGGCTGCTCCATCCCTGGCAGTGTCCCAGGCCAGGCTGGACACTGGGGCTTGGAGCAGCCTGGGACAGTGGGAAGTGTCCCTGCCATGGAATGGGATGGGATTTGAGGTCCCAAAGCATTGCAGGATTTTGGGATTGGGCTGTAAGTGCTGCAGGGATTTCAATTCCCACAGTTCCCACCTCCCAGCCTTTGATAGTTTTCCAGTGTTGTCACTCAAGGGAGGCACTTGCAAAAAACTCCTGCAGGAACCACTGCAAAAAGCCAGGAAAAAGTACCCAGAAGCTCCTCTCAGTTTCCCAGGCTCGGCTTTGTGGTGAGATTCACTGATTTAAAGGCAGAAAACTGCAAACTGGGAAAGAAAATAAAAAAAAAAAAAGAATCTCACTGTGCTCTCTGTCAGCTGCATATGGGAAAAAAATACAGGGATCAGAAAATGAGGCAGGGATCAGAAAAAGAGGGAGAAAAAGATAAGGGCTCTGGCCACTGTTTGAGTGGAGTGAAAGTAAAGAGAATTTGGGGTGGAAGATGAGAAAATCCAAAAAAGGAATGAAAAATCAGCAGCAGTCAAGATGATCGCAGGGAAGATGTGAGAACAGAGAGAGGTGGGGTAGGGCTGGGAAAAAAGCTGAGGAGGGAGCATTCAGTCCATACAGACAGAACACGCTGGGAATGCAGCACAGGAACTCAGGGACAGCTCCACTGCCTCTGGATGCAGCAGTGACCCCAGAGCTCTCCATCCCCACCCAGAGGTGACTCCAGCTCCCTTGGATCCCCCTGGACCAGGGCTGCCCCCAGCCCAGCCCTGCCAGCGCCGCTGAACGGCGTCAGGAGCTGCACATGAACATCTGAACCTCAGCCTCAACCAGGGAAAAACATTTGGAACAGCTTGGAGTGGATCCCAATCCTCCCTCCCACCCAGGCAAGCAGATGGCATCAGGAAGATGAACAACAGCCCAACGCTCCCAGCGCGGCTGCTCCCAGGGAATGAACCAGGGAGCAGCAGGGCATGCCAAGGGACTTCTCTGGGGCCCCACCACAGCCCCCACACCCCTCACCTGAGCTCTCCCAGCCCCAGCTCCAGGGCTCCTGCTCCTGCCTGCTCCTCCTGCAATGTTCTTGGGGGCCTGCACCTCTTTGGAGCCCCACGCTATCAATAACTGGCCCGGATTCATCTGGAGGATCTTTATTTCTGCCTCCTTTTCCTCTGCCAGCAGGCTCAGTTATAGGGATGGGCTGCATGGAATGGAGACAAGTCCAGCAAAATGTGGGAATTCAGAGGGAGCACTAAAAGCTCTCACAAAGTCACCACAACCACAACCTTGTAGAATCTTTCCTCAGTTTCATAGGATCTTTCCTCTTGGGCTGCATAAGGTATGGGCAAAGCAAGTGCTCCAAAATCCCATTCTTTCAATGATAATTATGGGGGTTTAACCCTAAGGAAAAGGGGAAAACAGCAATAAAGGGAGGCAGGAAATGGCTTCTCTGTCAGCAAAGTGCTGTCACCCCATTTGAGAGGGTGACAGAGAGGACAGACCTCGACTGCAGGGCACAGGAAAAAGCCAAGGGAACCTAAAGGGAAGCACAAGAATTTCCACAGAGGGCTGCAGGAGGACTAGGTAACACTGGGAATTCTGACTAAACACCAGGAAAAACCCCTCATTTTCCAGTGGCTGATGGCAGAGTGTGAGCTGAGATCCTCTGCAGGATGAGCACCAAGGGCTGGCTTTGAACCCGAGCTGGAGCCCAGCCTTTGCTGCTCACCTTCCCCAAGGATCTGGGCTAGCCACAGCTTTCCTTCTCCAGGTTCTGCCCACTGGAAATAGATTTAAGGCAGGGCAGGGCTCACGTTGAGCTCTCCTTTCCATCCTTTCATCACAGCAAGTTTCCCTGGAGTAAAAACGTTCCCCTTTCCCAAAAGGTGCAAAAAATATCCCCATTCTTCTGCTCAGCACAAATGGAACAGAAAGACAGCAGCAACCATAGTTACAGAGTCTTTTAGAATACTGAATCTATAAAAAGAGATAAAAACTGTATTTTAACCAGCTTGTTCCCTGCTCAGAAACCTGACAACTTCCAACCTTGAATACTTGCTTGGTTTAAACCCCATTTTTAATGTTTATTTACAGCACATTCTGGAGCTCTCACTCTCCAAATTCAAGTTTGAAACAAAGAAAGGAAAAAATAAATTACAGCTCTGTGCACATTTTACATTTGCTGCCTTCCTAGCTGTGAAATTCAGTGCTGTTGTTATGAAATTTAATCCCATTAGTCACTAAATTAGTGGTTCAGAGGCTCACAGGTTTCATCCTGCTCAACCAGCAGGTGAATTATTTTAAGGAAATACTTTGGGATTCCAACTGTTGGTTATTGACAGCTGCCAGAACCAGGCTGGAAGTGCTTTTGCTTGAAAACTTTTAAAAACAGAGAAATCTTCTGAAAAGGGGGAATGTGGTGGAACGCTGATCTCACACAGTCAGAAAAAAATTAATTCAATAAAATTCAAATAAAATTCAAAATAAGACAGAATGTTCCACTTAAATTATTTTTGATCGAAGTAATTTCCAGCATATTTCAGCCGGTTTAATCCTCTCCATTTCAGGCAGAGACCAACAATAAAATTCCACAGGTCCTTTCCCTTGATTATCTCCTGGCACAGCACAGCCCAAGGGGCTGGTAGGGATGAGATATCCCAGGCACAGCCTGCTGGGCTTATTCCCGGTAGGAAGAACGTTCAGCAGCTCCCTCCTGACCCCTCAGCTCTTTGGAAAGTGTGAACAGAACCTCCTGAATTATTTACTGGACAAGCCGGCAGCTTGCTGGGAACACAGAGGAGAGGAAAGGCTTTGGGAAGAGACAACAGGAGAGCCATGGCACAGACACTGCAGGAGTTGCCCTGTGCCAGCTCCGTGTCTGTGAGGACGGGGGGAAATGTTCCAGGGGAGTGGGGGCAGAGCCTGGGCATGGAATCCCAGCCCAGCTCCTCGCCCACAGCGATTCAAGCCGTGTTCATCCCCATGGAAGGAATCCTTGTGCCTGCCCAAGGGACCCAACAGCTCCCCTGGAATCAGGGAATGCCCTGGGATGGAAGGGATCCTCAGCTCATCCAGTGCCGCCCCTGCCAGGGCAGGGACACCTTCCAGCATCCCAAGCTGCTCCAAACTCCGTCCAGCCTGGCCTTCAGCACCCCTCAGCTCCGCAGAGCAGAGCTGGGATGGAATTCAATCCATGGAAGCTCTCGGTGTTGGAATTACAGCTGCCAGTGCTGACCCAGGACTATTAAATTTTAATTTCTGGGGAGCTGCACTGAGTCAAAAATACAAATAAACACTCACTGAGAGAGAGAGGAGCTGAAGTCTGGCAATGCCTGAGATGAGATGGGAGCTGCTGAGGCAGGGCTGCGAGGTGTGTGAGCATCCACTTGGAACAGACGGAATTCTGAGGGGAGGATTTCACTTTGTCACTTCCCATGAGAGCAAAAAAGCGATTATTTAGATGACAAAGAACCTGTCTTCTGGATTTAGAAGATGATTATAGGAGATGTCAGTCTGCCAGAGAAAGAAGTTCCTCCTGGTTTAGAACAAGTTTTTTTGGTGACATTTTCCTGAGTTAATTATTTGCTTTTAGGGAATTTTTCTTAAGAGGAGCCATCAGTTTAGAGACAAAGCCAGAACCTGGGAGCTCTGCAAGGGCTGCAGTGAGGCACAAAAATATCCTTAAGGCCAGCTTGGGCAGGGTTTGGAGGGTTTGGAGTGGAAGGTGTCCCTGCCCACAGTAGGAGTGGAGCTGGATGGGCTCTAAGGTCCCTTCCATCCCAAGGCATCCCAAGATTCCACAATTCCCCTTGGGGCACCAAGCATTTTTCCTGGTTTATGCCCATGGGGAGCAGCCCAACTCTATCCCACTGATTCCTTGTCTTGGCACACCAAGTTGCTCCAACGCTTTTCAAGGGATGTTGATACACCTATAAAATAGTCTGGCCTGGCTTTTAATCCTAGAAAAACCATGGCAGCCTCGCACAACCCAGGACTTCATGAGACTGGGATTTTATCAGAGATCAGGGGGGAGGCAAACAGAATATTCCCTCCTTCTCCTCCTCTAGTGCTGAAATATTCCAGTACGAAATCCAAACCAGCCCAACTCCCCCTTGGAGTGCAGATTTTGCCCTTTCCAAATGGGAATGTCAGGCTCTGCTGTGACTAAAGATGAGTCACACCCAAAATCCCAGCTCTGAGCACTCCAGTGAAATCAGGGCTGGAGTTTGGCATGGAAACATCTCCTTGCAGCAATACACAAACACATCCTCCTGAAAGTCCACTTCCATATCAACGTGGAGCAGCCGAGCACCAGCATTCCGAATCACCTCCCCCTCGGATTTAGCCAGGTTTAATTGGTTTGCTGTCCTAATTTGTTTAATTGGTAGCTCCCAGCTTTTCCACGTGTCGTGGGGGGCGAGGCCTTGGAGAGCTGGGCCCAGTTCCAGGCTCCCAGCAGGACACAGGCCTGGGACAAGCCCAGGGAGGGCCAGCACGGGCACAGCATGGATGGAATTCCACCTGAATCCAGGAAAACACTCCTTTGGTGTGGCTCTAGCAAAGCCCTGGCACAGGTTATCCCATGGGGACACCAGCCATGGAGAAACCCACACCCCGCTGGACATGGGCCTGGCCTTCCTGCTCCAGGTGACCCCTGGTGATCACAGGGACCAACCTCAACTGCTTGGAAATTCTACACCTCCAGGACTTTCATGGTCTTTAAAACGTGTTGTAGGTGAATTTCCTACATGTTCTGTGTGAATTTTCCATGTGCTCCATGTGAGTTTCCAACACATGTTCCATGTGAATTTCCAGTGTTTTTATGTGAATTTCTCACATGTTCCATGTGAGTTTCCAACACACATTCCATGTGAATTTCCAATGTTTTATGTGAATTTCCCACACGTTCCGTATGAATTTCCAATGTTTTATGTGAATTTCCCACACGTTCCAAGTGAATAATTTCCTACATGTTCCATGTGAATTTCCCTCCTGTTCCACGTGAATAATTTCCTACATATTCCATGAGAATTTCCAATGTTTTATGTGAATTTCTCACATGTTCCACGTGAATAATTTACTACATTCCGCGTGAATCAGAAAATATGGAATCTGAATTTCCACTGTTTTATGTGAATTTCCCAAATGATTCATGTGAATAATTTCCCGCACGTTCCATGTGAGTTTCCAATGTTTTATGTGAATTTCCCACACGTTCCATGTGAGTTTCCAGCCTCAAGGGATGCAGACTCCCTGCCACCCCTAAAGGCACAGAAGTCACAAAGCCAGAGAGAAAGGAGAGAAGGATCAGCCCAAAGCCCCCCATCCCAGCAAGGCTCCAGTTTGGGCCACAGGCAATTGGGCATTCCCCAGGAAGGAAAAAAGGGAAGTAAAACTTCCCATAACTGACTCTAACCAATATCCCAGCAGCGAAACCCGCTGTACTGTACATGAAACAGCGATGCGGATGTATCCGTGTTCCCCAAACACTGCACACAAAAACAAGCCCAAATTAAGCACTAATTAGTCCCTCAGATGCCATTAAGTGTTGTGAAAGTCACCACACAGAACATTCCAGTCATCCCTGCTCAAACCCTTTTTGCTTTAACGCTTTCAAGGCTTTGGTTGAGGCCATGAACCCCAGAACTGCTGTTTCCAAGCAGAATTTCAATGTTTTGAGAGCAGTGTCAGAACAATGCCTTTGTCTAGGCCCGGGTTGAGTTGATTTTCTGTTGTTTCAGTTGTAAGGGAGCCCAGCACGATGTGTCTGAGCCTTCCAAGCCATGTAGAAAAATGAAATACTCAGTGAACTAATTAGAGGAGCAGATGTTTTTAACACCCATGTGTGAGACTGCGATAACATTTTTACACTAATGAAAACAGCTCTTCCTCTCTTTTACTCCCAAGGTATCCCATATTTTCTGATTCAAACTGTCAAGATGTTTTATTAGAACAAAATAGGAGGAATTCTGACCAGAAAAAGATGTAGCAATTTGTGCTGCTTAGAAAGGAAATGAAATAAAGACAATATTATGATTTTGAGATCAATGCCATCCATATGTCGTGTCAAATAATTTCAGATGTTATTGAGACCTTCTAGTGACAAGTAATGGGCTAATTAGAGCAAAAAATCAATCTATTTCACAGAAAAAGAAATTAAACTCAATTCTGACATTAAAAGAAATTAAACTCAATTCTGACATTTCCCAATGAGAGATCTTTGTTTAGGAATTTGCCATCCAACCTCAAACTAGCAAGTTCAGGAATTTTTAAAGTATTTTTTGTGTAGTTCTACTCCCTCTACTCAAACAGACTGGGAAGTGCTGCTTAGGAAGTCCCAAGCCCTGAAAATTCTGAGACAGTAAAGATGGGGTTCATTAGGCCACTTCCCTATGCTGGAAATGCTTTTATTCCTGGATTTTTTTGCCTGTTGATCCAAAGGGAAGGAGCTGAAATTGTGGAGCTCTCTCCAGAAACAGGGATGAGCACTTCTAAGCAGCCCTGGCTGCTTTGATAATCTTCATCTCCTGCACATGAATTTCTGGGGTGACAAATCCTCCTTGTTCCAGGGGGATTTTCTTTTGTGCCCCCACAATATCAAGAATAAAAGAGTAGGAAGCCAAGGCAGGATCTTCCCTGAGAGGCGGAGCTGTGGAATGGAGCGGAGCAGGGGGTGAGGTCCTCTGCTTCTCCTGCTGCCAGAGGGAAGGGATGGGTGGGATTTTGGGAAGGAATTCCTCCTTGTGAGGGTTTGAGGCTCTGGAATGGATCTCCCAGAGCAGCTGTGGCTGCCCCTGCACCCCTGGCAGTGCCCAAGGCCAGGATGGATGGGTTTGGAGCAGACTGGGACAGTGAGAGGTGTTAGGGAGAGGAACTGGATGGGGTTTAATGTCGCTCCCAACTCAACCCATTCAGTGGTTAAGAAAATAGAAAACCTGGCAAAATAAAGTTCAAAAAAGCTCCAAAAAGCTCTCAGGTTTTGACTGATACAACTCTCCCCCATATATAATACAGATTTTATTTCCAAGGAAAAGGTTCCTTCCCAGCACCAGAGGCTCTGGAAAGGTTGTTCCCACACCGGTACCTGCTGCTGACTGATGATTTTGTCCCTTCTTAATTGGCTTTGGAACAAACAAACTCGTCTGCTCCCTTCCCAAATGCCACAATAACAGCCCCTAAACAAAGCCCGTGACAGATGCAGATCCTGCTCATTGTTTGCTTGCATTTTAATTAACTGCAATCCAACCTTTTCCGGCAGATTTATAGCCCAATAAACAAGGCAAGAGCTTCCTTTTGGAGATGGGAACCCTTCAATGAAGGACGAGGTTTCATTAACAATTCCAAGCTGATCCAGGCCACGTGTGACCTCGGAGACCCTGGGATTTCCCTCTCATGGCCAGAGCTGCCTCGGGATAAATGAGCTATTAAATGATAATTGTTGGGTGGTCAGACCCCGCTGTCAAGTGCAAATCTGCCATAATTTGCTGCGGCAGATCTGATGTGACACAACCCAGAGTGACATTTGTTCCCAAGTGAATGGGGAAGCCCTGAAAGCACTCGGAATTCAGGCACTGCTCTCAGCTCCCAGGGCTGCACTGTCAGGGAATTCATCCCCACCATTCCCAACGCTTTTCTCCTTTTTGTTGGCAGTGAAAACCCAGGGAGTGCTGCTGAGCACCCTCCAGGATCATAAAGGCTTCCATGTGCACCGACTGAACAGCTCTGAATACCAGGACAGGACAATTTATTCGGGGAAAAGTGGAGTGGCCCCCGGGACACCATTCCCAGAGCTCCCATTTCTAGGTAGTGACCCTCGGGATGCACAAAGGGCTTTCATGGAGCGCCTTAAAAAAGGAATAAATTTTAATTAAGTACAGTTAAAAAGGGCCCAATTTAAAGCAAGTAGGTCAGCACCTGCTTTGAAAAGGCTGCTCTGAATGAAGTCACTGCAGCCGTGCTGGAGCTGGGAGCTTTTCATTTGCACTTTCTACCCTGAGCACAGGCCCAGCCTGAGCAGTTCCCTTGAAAATGCAGGAAGCAAAGGAAAAGAACCTAAAATTGACAAAAAAAAGAAGGGCTACACTGTGTCTTCAAAAATGGGAGCTTTGTGCTGTCCCTGAGCTGACCCAGTCATGCCCTTTAGGAAAGGTTGATAATACTAAATAAGAATTTACTTGACAGCAGGTGAGTTCTGCTGTCTCAACACCATGAACACAACAGAGAACTCTTACAGCAAAGATTTCATGGAATCCCATCCCAGGATCCCAGTGTGGTTTGGGTTGGAAGGGACCTTAAAGCCCACTCAGTGCCAGCCCTGCCATGGGATCCAGGGGCTGCCACAGCTTCCCTGGGAATTCTATTCCAGCCCCTGCCCACCCTCACAGCCAAGAATTCCCTCCCAACATCCCTCCCCTGGCAGTGGGAAGCCACTGCCCCTTGTTCATCTGAGACCAAAGATAAATGCCGTTGATTTCCTTTCAGTGCTGATACAGAAGTACAGCAATAAAACCCTGCCGCCCCTAAATTTGTCAATGCCACAAATTAGGGTGGAACAAAATGCCAGAGGGAGAGGGGGAAGGAGTCAGTGTGCATCTTAGGAGAAGTCCTCCAGTAGTTTATTTTTAGGAACTCTACTCTTCACCACAAATTAATATTAGCTCCAGCACAATGTCAAAGAAATGCCAAGCTCCAGCCTCCATCCCTTCCCTCCGACTGGGAGCAGGTAGGAGAAGCAGCTCGGGGGGCTCAGGACAGAAAAGGAAATTTCCTTTGCCTTGGGCCCATGCTGTGGGAGCAGAGCTGGTTCCTGGTGCCCTAACCCAGTTCCCATCCCTGCCCTGTTCCCGGAGCCAGCCGGGAAATCTGCCCTGTGCCGCAGCACATCACGGTGTCCCCAGGAGGTGACAGCCCTGGCAGCTCCTGCCACAGCCCTGCACCTCCAGTGTCCCCAGATCCCCTCCGAGATCCCCCCAGCACCCACGGCGATGGAGGGAGAGGAGGAGCCCTCCTGGCCACTGCTGCTCCAACACTTTTCCTCCTGTTCTCTGCAGCAGCTGACAGGGGATGTCCCAAATTTTACACATTAAAACCAGGGGAGAAACAGGCAGTGCCCCTTAGCTGGAAATAAAACAGGCCAGGATCTTAAAAAAATCACCGGGCTGGCTGCAGACAAACAGAAACCCCGAAGCTGGGCTTGGAGAAACAACTTGCATCCCCTAAAATTTCCTAGCCATGGAGTTCTGAAGTGAGGACAATATTTTGCCAAAAATACAACTTGCCATACAAATATTTTCCTCCGAGAGTTTTGGTTCCCAAGTGGGAGGTGTCAAAGTTTTCAATCAGCTCCAGAAAATTCATTTTAACCTTTCTAGGACAGAACACCAAAACCCTGCCTCATGCAAATGTTCTGTATCCTTCATCCAGCATCTGCATCAGAGGGCACTGAAACGCCTCCACTGAGCACTTCTAGGGCAGTTTGGAAGGAATTCTGCAGCCTTTGTTCCAGCCTAAAAGAAGGAAAATAAGAAAGAACCCCCAGAATTTCCTTTGGAACCGAAATTCCAGTTGGCTCAGCTGTAGTTTCCAGGCAACCAAATCTCCCCTCCAAGGAGGATGCTCAGGCTGTGGCTTCTGCACCTTCCCCAGAGAAAGGCAGAGGATTCTGCCAGGAGTAGCCACGAGCACAAAAGGAAAAGCAGGGATGTGGGAACCAGACAGTGCCACGCACAGCATGGCCAACTGCCACCCTGAAAATGCAGATGGGTCTGAGAGAAAAAGGCAGAAATCTCCGCAGGCTGAGCTCGCCCAACAACGGCTCCTGTTCATTTGTTGTCTCGCGGGATTGAGCCTCAGCTCTTGGCAGCTGCCCGAGGCAGGCAGCACCAGTCACCCAGAGGCACGGTCAGACAGAGCCCAGGACAAGGCCACGTCTCAGAGGAGGCACACAAAAAGCACACGGCAGCAATGGTTTCATTCAGGACGGGAGAAGAAAGCCAGCAGGGAAAGCAGCGCTATCTAAAAGCTCTGTCTGCATTATCCCCCAGAACACTGCAGCTTTGTGCAGCAGCCCTGGGGCAAAAGCGCTCTCAGAAAGGCTTTTAAATAATATTTATAGGGCTGGGGACAATAATATTTGAAAGCATTTGAAAATCAGCCTGGGAGCTCAGGGCTGGGCTGCTCGGCCCTGCGCGCATTGTGAGTGGTGAGCGTGCACATTGTGCTCCTCAGCGTCCCAAAAACGGCTTCCAGAGGAGCTGCAAAATCGCTGGGAAATCAGCACTTCACAGGTAAGAAGTGCCCAAAATAAGCTGCCCTCCCAACCCCGGTTTTACTCATTTTTATGAGCACAATGTGACCCAGGCTTTAATGATCAGTTTGGAGTGAGCCCAGAGCGCTCTGAAAATCGAATTGAACAAGAACTAAAGTCCACCAAGGATACAAAAGATCTGTGCATGACACAGTCCAGAATTCTCCCCCATTGATGTGGAAAGAGGCACTATTTAACTTCAGAACTATTCACTGCCACATCTCCCTTTTCTGCACCAGATCTCAGAATGTTCAAAACCCCTCTGACAACACCTAAAAACAAAAAAGTGATTTTCCCCTTGGTCTTCAGCTGCAAAAACTCCAAACTTCAAAAAAAAAAAAACAAAAAAAACAAAAAAAACCCCACACAAATCAACAACAAAACAAATTATTCAGAACCAAGCCTAGGGAAAAAAAAGATCAATCAAATGCTTCATGCAGCCAATTTATAAACAATTAAAAGTGCGTTGATATCCTGGAAATTACTCAGCCTGCTTAATTCTGGGTATTGCTGCTGCTGTGTTTGTAAAGCAGAGGAGAGCAGATGCAGCAGCAGGAGCAAGGCCTCACATGAAGCAGGAATTCAGCCTCACATGAGTGACCCCCAGTTCTAGGGGAACAGCAGAGCAGTTCCAGCTTTTCCTGAAGTTTTTATGAGGAAAGGGATAAACCAAGCAAACAGCATGATAAATTTGTCCACTAAAGGTGGGATAAATGATTGAGGAGCTCTTGCTGCAGCTAGCAGCTGTATTTAAACATATAATCATGAGTTCTGGCCATTCTTGGCTATAAATACTCCTGAACATGGCCTAAGGAACATTTATTCCCTATTTTTATTCCCCTTACCCAGCACCTTCAGTCAGCACCTCGTTAACCTGTGAGGACTTCACCGATTTCCACTTAAAAACTTCTTAAGGCCACAATTAGAGGTGAAATCCATCCTCTGGGTATCCCAAATTCCTGTGTGGAGAGCACCATTCCAATGGCACCCTAAGGACAGCTTTTCTCCTCCTCAGAACACCAAACACAGGCACATCCAGCCTGCAGCATGGAATGCCACCCTCCAGGCCTTACATGGAACATGGGTTTTGTTGGAAGAGATACTCCAAAGGACCACAGGCAAAACTTTTCCTTTCCAGAGTGGACTTTTTAATTCCTCACCCCGAGTGGCAGCTTTCTGGGATAAGCACAGGGCAGGCTCTGAGCAGGGCAGGGATCACTCCCAGCTTGCTCATTCCTGGTGATTCCCAAAGCACTCAGGGAGTGTTTCCTGCTGCAGAAGCAGGGATGGAGTGAGCAGCACAGATGGGATTTGCTGGAGAGCACCAGGAGCTGCAGCACATCTCCAAACGTGGCAGGGTCCCGTTCTTTCATAACCAAGCATTCCTTACATAACTCATCACTAATAATAGGGAATCTCTTTTCCCCCACTCTTTGGATGTCTTACTCACACTCTGCAAATCCTTTCTCTGCCAGAGCTGGAGCGCAGGGAGAAATCCAAGGACAGCCTGGTGCCCATGGATGGAGCCAGCACAGAACAGCCTGACCCAAAAACCTCAGGATGAAATCACCTTTTGGGAACAAACAGCATCAAGGAAAGGGGTATTCCTGACTAAATTCCCATCATTAGCCCTAAGGATCTGCCAGGAGCTCACACCTACACAGCAAATGGCCACTCCGCATTATCCATAATTATCCATAAAACCACCCAACGTTCCTGGATTTGCATTTATGCCCCAGGAACTGCAGCTCTCCATTCCCAGGTGAGGACCTGAATGCCACACATTCCCTTTGGAATACTCCCATTCCTTCTTCCTGCACCATTTTGCTCCCAGAGGTGCCCTTTTCCTTTTCTCCATTCTGCCTCCCGTTCTGGAAAACCAACTTTGGGACAGCTGCCCTCTGGAGTAAAGGGCACCAAACTCTCTGTAATATTGTGGATTTCCTACTGAATCAAACACAACCTACTGGAAAAGGAAAATCCCACTTCATTAATGTGTGGAATTTAGGGCACCTGGGGCCATGGGCAGTGCTGGAGGAAGGGGAACTCAATGATCTTGGAGGGCTTTTCCAACCTAAACCATTCCATGCTCTTAACCCCAGCAAGGCACTGGAATCTCAGTGCTGGTTCCAGCAGTTGAAACCATTCTGATTCTGAAGGTTTAAAACCAGCACTGGGTGAGCTGGGCCTATGAAATGTCAGACAGAGGTTTGTGTTTTGGGGTGAAACCACGTCATTCCTGCATTTCCTGCCTTCCCTCCTGGATGCCTGAATGACTTCCAATGCATTTCCCATCCAGTTATTTCTAAGGCAAACAAGTCATTTCAGGCTATCAATCTTGCAAATTGCTCTCTGGAATAAAGCTTTTAAAACTTTGCTTTTTTTCTGTGCAAAAAACATTCTCCTCACTGGAGGCAGGGTGATTAAATTCCTAATTACCCAACTTGCACGTAAAAATGTCTTTCAGGAGAACTAAACGTGCCTTTTATGGACGGAGGTTAAAGCCCAGTTTGGAAATCAGTCCCTGCGTGTCCATTCAGGAGCTACCAAGCTGCTAAAACGTGGGGAAAGTGCACAGGCACCCTTAAAAAACACCAGGGGCTCCCTCTGGATGCTCTCTGAGGTGCACCAGGCCTCTGCTCACAGAAAGGAAGGCAGAATTCTCCTGCCTGCAGCCAGGGAAAACCAGGATCTCTGCCCCTGGGAGAGGCACTGGGTACATCCCAATTAAAATGCCTTTAATGCCACGTTTTAAATGTGTAAATGCAATTAAACTCTGACTGTTTAATTACATCGCGGTGTCTCTCCTAAAAGGAATTTTAAGAAAGGATTTTCCTGTTAGTTCGGAGTTTTCTGTCTGAGGCTGCTGGAATTATGGAATGGTTGGGTTGGGAGGGACCCCAAAAGCCACCCAGTGCCACCCCTGCCATGGCCAGGGACACCTCCCAGTGTCCCAGGCTGCTCCAGCCTGGCCTTGGGCACTGCCAGGGATGGGTCAGGAATTCTGCCTGCTGCTGGACTGGCTGCAGCACAGAGGAATCCTCAGGGAACTCTGCAGCTGTGACAAGACTTTAGCCCTGGTTTTACCTTTCGTGCTCCTTAGAAAGCCAAGAATGAACTCAGCAGTGCTCAGTGCCTTGGGAAGGAATCCCAAATCACTGCACATCCCCATCCCAGCTGTTTCACAGGATATTGCACACTGGTGGATCAGCACACGAGGCTTCTCTCTGGTTTCACCCCCAGACCCTCTCAGGGGTTACTCTGTGTTCAGTGACCTCATTAAAAACCTGGAAGTTCACTTGTCTGTGGGAAACCTCATCTCCCTGAAGGACAGTGGGAACACAGACCTGGAGCCATTCCTGGAAATTCCTTTGGTCTTTTTTTCTCCTCTCTTGTTAATTTTTTTTTTTTAAATTTCTTCTTAGAAAGCAAGAAAGGGTCCCCCCTGCTCCCGCTCCATTCATTATCCCAGTGCTGCTCCCATCCTGCAGTCCAGCAGGGATTAGGAATCCCTGCTCCCCCAGCTCCTTCCTGGGCACTTCTCCCTGCAGACGTGGATGTGGCTCCCTCTGGGAACTGCTCCTGCTCCACTCTGCTCATCCCATCCCATCCCATCCCATCCCATCCCATCCCATCCCATCCCATCCCATCCCATCCGTTCCTCCTGTCCAGAGCACAGATGCTCCCACTGGCACATGTGATCCATCATGGGATCACCCCTCCCAGTCCAGCAATTCCTGCCCCCAGACCCTTCCCTGGGCCAATGAGGCCTCCAGGAGAGCGCCTGGAGAAGGGAATTGGGCTCTGGAGCTGCACCTGGGGCTCCCAGGATGCTGAGTCCCATTCCTGGCATGCACAGATCACAGAATCATGTAATATCCTGGGTTGAGAGGGACCCACAGGGATCATGGAGTCCAGACCCTGTTCCTGCACAGGACAATCCCAAAATCCCACCCTGGGCATCCCTGGCAGAGCTGCCCAAACCCTCCTGGAGCTGCTCTGGCAGCCTCAGGGCTGTGTCCACTCCCTGGGGATCTGGGCAGTGCCAGCACCCTCTGGGGATGAACCTGTCCCAAAATCCACCCTAAACCCCTCGTGGCCCAGCTGCAGCTGCTAACACCAAGGGAAGCCCTTCATCCACCAGCCAGGACAGCCACAGTGCCCAGCTCCCCTCCTGCTGCTGGAGCCCCTCAGACCCCTCCCAGTTCATCCCAGTATCACCCCCAGCTGCTTTGTGTATGTATGTGGCATTTGCAGGCAGGCTGCTTTCCTGCCCGATTCCCATAATTTCCACAGGAAAGGACTCGTGCACTGCCCACATTGCAGGGCTGGAGCCATTCCCAGCACCCACAGGACACAAAGAGCTGGGAACGTGGGACCCTAGGGGCCCTCGGGGACAGCTCCCCCAGCACTCTCCAGGAATAAGAGACCCCCCTCACATGGGATTCACCCTCACACCGACCTGGACCTCAAGAAAATGCCAGACAGCAGAGATTGTAATTCGCCCCAGGGACAGGACACAGGGAATTGTTTCCCACTGCCAGAGGGCGGGGATGGATGGGATACTGGGAAGGAATAGCACAGCACATCACCTCACATCACCTGGGAGGGAGATCAGGGACTGGGATGGGAATTCCAGAGCAGCTGGGGCTGCCCCTGGATCCCTGGCAGTGCCCAAGGCCAGGCTGGACACTGGGGCTGGAGCAGCCTGGGACAGTGGGAGGCGTCCCTGCCATGGCAGGGGTGGCACTGGGTGGCTCTGAGGTCCCTCCCAACCCCAACCATGCCAGGATTCTGTGATGATTCCCCTTTCTTTCTGTTCAGGTCGAACATTTTCCTTGTGGATGCTCCCTTCAAGCTGTCCCCCTCAGCAGGAGGGGCTGCAGAGTCTGACAGCTCCCACATTCCTCATTCCCTTCCCAGCGCCTCCCTCCTGTCTCTGAATTCCCTGAAAAGAGGGATCCCAGGATCCCAGACTGGTTTGGGTTGGGAAGGACCTTAAATATCCCCCAGTTCCACTCCTTCCACTGGGAGCTGAAGGACTTTTCTACCTTCCACACCCCAAGTGCCCCAGAGGCAATCCCACAGAACAAATCCCTTCTGGAATGCCATCCATGCCCCAGACCCTGGGACCCGGGATGCTCCTGCCCAGAAATTGGGAAGTGCTTGAAAAGAAAGTAAACCCCAAAATCTAAGCCAAACACCTGCATTTGTAATTGTTTGCTTCCATATTGAAATATCTCTATTTATATTTTCTGTATTTATTTATGCTTGTGTGTTTGCATATGGAAATAGCCCCGGATTTGGTATATTAAGCTATATTTGCTTGTTTACATATTTAAATTTGTGTGGTTTGGGTATTTATGTATTTATATGTCTGTATTTGTATTAATAAATGTATGTATTTATCTACTTGTACACGAGGCATTTATAAATGTCTGTTTATATTTATATAAATGCACATTACATAATTATAGTTATTCATTTATAAATTTTTTTTAAATTCACCTTTTAACTAAAGAAGCATTGGGAAAATATTTTATGTAACTGAGTCCCTTCAGAATTAAAAGGGAGATATATTTTAAATAAATATATTTTAAAATATAAATTTGATAATTTTACATTCATTTTCGTAGTAAAAATGTTATTTTAAAAGTCTGAAATTTCTTTCCTGTGCATCCTCCATACTTAACTCAGAGTGACAGTAATGGGAATGATAGGAGCTCTTTTTTAGGAGCAGAATGAACATTTTAACTGCTTTATTTGGTGGCTTTTAGCCCCTGGTGATAACAGCTCTCTTGTCACAAAGGAGATTTATATCCTACAAAATGCAGGGAAAGAAATTTGTCCCAAAAACTGATGGATTCTTTTTGCCCCATCTCCTTCCATGTTATGTTATTTGCACCGACAGAAATGCTGGGAATTTTCTGGGATATAAATTCACCACCCTGTGGTTGTTACAGCGCCCAGGGATATTTTCACCCGAGAAACCCGAGGCCAATTCCAGGGGCACTTTCCCTGTCATCCATTTAAATTCCATTAAAAATGGGTGGCAGGGCCCACAGGCACTGGGAGAGCTGGATCTGAGGGATGCCAGGAGGGATTGGATTTTAGGGATACCAGAAGATATTTGATTTTAGGGATACCAGAAGATATTTGATTTTAGGGATGTAGCAGCCCCAGCTCCCTGTCCTGCCTCTCATCCAGGCTGGATCCTCCCAGGGATCTTTTCCAGAGTGAATTCCAGAGGGGTCAGTTCCACGTGGGAACAAGCCAGAGGAGCACAGGGTGGTGGGAAGGGACCCACAAGGATCAGGGAACCAACTCCTGCCCTGCCAGAGCCCAGCAATCCCACCCTGCCCCTGAGGGCCGTGCCCACCCTCAGAACTTCCAGCAGAGAATTTCAGAGGGACTCCAGATTTCAGAGGGGATGACTGGAATTACATCAACCCTGCCAAGCCCAGTTTCACTCAGCAATGCAAAACGTCTCTCAGTGCCCAGGGCTGCTCCTGCCTGCTGCTCCACTCAACTCCTCCACACAGAATAATGGAATTCCTTCCTCGGAATAATGGAATTCCTTCCTGGCCTTCTCCCTCCATCCCAAACAAAACCGAGGCAAATCCCGATTTCTTTGTCACTGACCAGTTTTCCCCAACAAAGAGAACCCAACACAACTTTCCCTTTTCCAGCCAGGAAAGAAAAAAATGGAGCTCCTGGTTAAATGTTAAAATCCTGGTTTGTTTCCATCAGGGTCCCCTGGAACTGGGAACATTCCAAGGCTGGGATGTGCTCCTGTCACGAGGGATTCCCCTCCCAATTCCCAACGTTCACCTTACGCACAGCACAAGGCACTGACTGGAATTTTTGGGTCAGATCCAAGAGGGGAATTGCTTTGCTCTCCCAGCAGTGTTTGGAGTGTCCTTTACCTCCACAGCAGCACAGAGCACTCAGGGGGTGTCTCTGGCTTGGAAAGCAGGACAGAAAGCCAAATGGAGATGGAGGAAGGGATGGGTGACCAGGCTGGGGCTGGCTGGCCTCAGTCACTCCAAGAGCCAGGATTCCATGGGAAGAGCTCATCCCAGCTTCCCCCTGAGGCCACGGAGAGAGCTCTGCCTGCATCCCAGCCAGCCCAGCTCCCACTGGGGCTTTTGGGACTGCCAGCTCCCACAGCAGCCTTCCTGCTGCTGCTCCCCAGGCTCTCCAGAGAGAGGAGTCACCCCACAGCACGTCCTTACACATTGATTTGTCACTCTGAGCTCACCTGGGGGGATCCTGCTGGTCCCTCCCCAAGGCAAAAAGGATGGGACAGAAGGGAACAGCCTCAAGCTGCGCCAGGGGAGGGTCAGGCAGGACAGCAGGAGGAATTCCCTCATGGAAGGGGCTCTCAGGCCTTGGCACAGGTGCCCAGGGCAGGAGTGGAGTCCCCATTCCTGCAGGGATTTAAAGCCCTGTGGATGTGGCCCTTGGGTGGCCTTGGCGGGCTCAGAGGGCTTTTCCATCTCAGTGAGTCCCTGGTTTTGGGGAGCACTCCCAGGCAGCAGTTACAGGTGTGAGGATCACCTGTCCCCCTGCCAGGAGCGGGTGGGTACAGAGCAGCAGGAAAAGGAGGTGTGGAACTCCTCATGGAGACACAACTCCTGATCTTCAGTGCCTTCCTGCTTCCCTCCTGTGCAATTCCCTTTCCTCCTGCTGCCACCACAGGCCCATCCCTCTCAAACCCCTGTCCAGCAAATAGCCCCCAGGACTTCATCAAGAAAATCCAAAGGACTGTGACTCCCTGAGTATTTCAAAATGGGTAACACCGCAGCAGAAATGACAGCAAATAAAGGTGAGCTTCAGAAGCACTGGAAAGCTGGAGTTTGATGGTTTAAAACAGAGATGTCCAAAGGTCTGCCTTTTGCAACCCTGCCCAGCTGGGCCTTCTGCCAGAGGCCATCCAGGAGGGATTTCCCAGTTCTCAGCTCCTGTCACAGCTCAGTGCCCAGCACAAATCCAGCACCTGAGGATCCCAGGCCAGGCCGATCCCTCAGGACCCCACCTCAAGCTCAGGTTGCACGGTCAGCTGGAATGATGATTGCTAAAGCACAGCTGAACAGCAAAACTTGAACTCGAGCCTAAAAGGATTAAAATAAACCAGACAAATTTGCATTGAATTTAAGCACAATATTATCTTTAGTTATCCAATTATCTCCACTGAGGATTCGGAAATAAGGGGTCCAGCCCTTACTCCAGATTGGCTCCTCTTTGGGCAAAGGAATAAATAAATAATCCTTTTTTTTTCTGTCTTGCTTTGCTTCCTGGAGGAATCTCCCCTCTCCTTTACCCCAAGAAACCCCAGCAATGAGCCTGACTTCAGTGGAAGGGACTCACTGCTCTCCTGTGCAGCTGAGCTGGAGCCTCTCCCTCCCTCCCTGCCCTTGCTCTCAGCTGCGCAGTTACAAATGCAAAGGTAAAATGAACACATTTCCCTTCCCCTGGAGCTTCCCCGAGGTTCCATTCCGAGCACAGCCCTTAATTAGCAAATTGTTCTGTGCTTTGAGCCGTGTCCTGCTGCCCTCAGAGCACCAAAACGCCCCCAGAGCCACCCCTGGCCACAAGTTCAACAAACTCCTAAGCCCTGCTCCTCCAAAGGATCGGGAAAGCACAGCTTGGAATTCCCAGGGCTTTCTGCCCTGCCCCTCCAACTGCCTGAAAGCTGTTTCTGCCCAGGAGTGACTGCTGTGAGAGAGAAATCAAATTAAATTAACCCAGAGCAGCAGCTCTGCATCATTTTCCTTCAGGTTTTCTCCAGACATCTGAGGAAAGGCAGCAAATCCTGTCCTGGTGTCTCAGGAGCACCTCAGCACAGCAGTCCACGTCCACAGGGAGACTTTTCCAGAGTCCCCGGGCAGCACTGGGGATTTCTCTGCCTCTCTTAGAATAGATCTCCTTATTCTGCAGATCTGGCTCGGGAGAGGAGGAAGAGGCTCCAGCAGCTGGGGAAGTGCAAGGTGCACCACCAGCCCCCAAAATCACTTTATTCCACGGTTATTGGGAGCCAGGAAAATTGTATTTCCCAGCAGTGTTTTCCTGACAACTAAATTGCCAAAGATTCCCAGCCTCAGGTGGCAGCTCCCCTCCCCTCACTGCTGAGTTTGGGTGAATTATTTCCCTTGTAAATAAGCAAACAGGCTGACACTGACTGTCTAAATTTGTAACTAATGTTATTTTCTCTATGGTACCTTGAGATATTGTCCCTTTTTACTGCACGGGTGTGTGTCCTGATTTATGGAGTGTTAAATCATCCCTGGAAAAGCAGGGTGGGGGGGCCTGGAGGGGTTTCCAGCCCACAAAAGCCACTCTGGCTGGGATTACACAGCAGGTCAGAGCAGTTTGCCACATTTTGCAGGAATTTCCCTGCTTCCCAAACAGGATCTGGGAGAGCTGAGGCCAAAGTGGTGCCCTGTTGGTCACTGCCAGGATTCTGGGAAGAAATCTAGAAATAAAATTAACCGGAGCAGTGAATATATTGATGCCTCTGTGATGGCTCTAACACTGACTTAATTAGAATTTATGGGAATTTCTGGGTGTTTATTCTGACAAGAACGAGTCCAGGCCAACATTTCCTGCAGATTCCTGCTTTCCATGGTGCTTCTTTTCCAAAAATCTTTGGGATTGTGTCTGTGACTCTCTGGAGCCTTTGTGTTGTGAGACAAGGACTAAACTATAACTAAAATAACACTTCTTTTGTGACAAACTGCACTTCCTTGGCAAAGGGAATTAGGAGGGAGAAGGCAGCTGCTGCACAGAATTACTGGAGAAAATGGGATAAGGGGAATAGTCACAGGCCTGGCAGCCTGACACTGATCCTGCACAGTGCAATGGAATCAGCAGCACACAACATTATTTAGGGAGAATTACAGCAGCTTAATAAAATTAATGCCAGTC
>VZSU01002115.1:67856-94161 GCA_013398715.1 Nesospiza acunhae | reverse complement strand
CCTGCTGCTGGGATTAGGGGGATCAGGGACCCCAGAAATGCATTTCCAGCTCCACAGGGATCTGCAGCAGGGCACTGCACAGGAGAGCCTGGGATTCACACAGGAAAGTTTCAGGAGAGAAGCCAAATTGTGAGTGGGAATCTCCACAGCCAGAGTGGGATCATCCAGGGAACAGCTCCGAGCCTTTGGACGCTTCAGCTCTTCCCCAGAGTGACTCCTCATCGACCCCAAAACACCCAGAGAGTGGAGAGGGAAGGAGAACACTCCAAGCTGTCCCCCCAGGCTATGATGAGGGTCTGTTCCCTCCTCTTCCTCAGGCAGGATGAAGGACACAGGCACTGCTCCCTTGCCTTCCACCCAGCCCTTTTTAATTCCATGTATTTTCCTCCCAGAGAGCCACAGGAGCTGCTGACGCATCTCCAACCTTTTTCTTAGAGATTCATCAGCTAAAATAGATCCCACATATAAGAATAGGAAGTTTAATGAATTCACACTCCTGTGATGTAAGAAGTTAAATTAAAAACACTGAGCTCGTAAGATTTAATAACAAGCCTTTTATGGCGATTTCGCTTTTCCTGCAGGAAAACTTCCTCCTACCAAAACTGGGAGGGATATTTTTAAAACCTGTGAAACTGGAAGCAATGTTGGAAACCATCACAAGGAACAAAGCCTTTCAGGGACAGTCAGAGTGCCTGAGAGCTCCTTCTGCAATTGTTGGAATTCTTACATCACCAAATGTTGGAGTTCACCCCAAATCCAGCGTGGAGAATGGACGGGGACATTTATTCCATTGGTGCTGTGAAATCCCCCCGGGAATGGGGACTCCACCACTCCCCCAGGCAGCTCCAAGGCCTGACCACCTTTTCCATGGAGAAATTCCTTCTTTTCTCCCGGCTAAAAGAGGGAAGTGCAACCTCCATTTTAGGGTGAAAAGTCTTAGGATATGTAAAATAACCAGCCTTGGGTTTAATCCTCCCCCTACAGCATCATCCCCTTCACAGGGTAACAAAATCCTCACCCAACCATCAAGCACAGACACATGTTCAGCTCACAACAAACAAAGGTCATTCTGACAAACTGGAAAGGGAAAAATAAAAAAAAAATGAAAGGAAAGTACCTGGCCATGCCAATGGACATACCAAAAAAAATCCCCAAACCAATCCCCACCAAACTCCAAACCCCAGCTGCCAAAGCACATGGGCTCTAATTACTAAAATATCTAAAATATTCTGTGCTTGCACTCCCAGATTTGAAATCAGCTCTGATTTATGGGAGGGCTTCAGATGAGCTTTGGAATGGTGGCGAGTGCTGCTGCTGAGGCTGGGCTGGCATGGAATTGAGCTGGGATCAAGGATGGGATGGGCAGGAACGGCAGCCTAGGCTGGTGTGGAACTGAGCTGGGATCAAGGATGGGATGGGCAGGAATGGCAGCCTAGGCTGGTGTGGAATTGAGCTGGGATCAAGGATGGTATCGTCATCTTATTGCAAAGCCCCCGTACCTTCTCAGTGATTTCTTAGGGGCAGCTCCTCACAGCATTGTCTCCTTCCTCCTCACAGCACAACCAACAAACTCCAACTCCCTTCTCAGCCACCTAACCCACTCTTCTATAGCACTCATCTTCATTGGACACAGCTGTGGCCTGTTAAGGGCAGGCCTGTTCCTAATCTTCGGTGATTAGTACAGCTGCAACTCCTCAGGGCTGCGACTGGGCTGGCATGGAATTGAGCTGGGATCAAGGATGGGATGGGCAGGAACGGCAGCCTAGGCTGGTGTGGAATTGAGCTGGGATCAAGGATGGGATGGGCAGGAATTCCAGCCCAGGCTGGTGTGGGATTGAGCTGGGATCAAGGATGGGATGGGCAGGAATTCCAGCCCAGGCTGGTGTGGGATTGAGCTGGGATCAAGGATGGGATGGGCAGGAATTCCAGCCCAGGCTGGTGTGGGATTGAGCTGGGATCAAGGATGGGATGGGCAGGAATTCCAGCCCAGGCTGGTGTGGGATTGAGCTGGGATCAAGGATGGAGAGCTGCTGAGTTGCTGCTCCAACACAACCTTTAAAGCCCTGAAGCAGGCCCTGGCAAAGCCTCCAGGATTTGGAACCCACAGATCCCAGGCTCCTGGTGCTGCAGGAGAAGCTCGGGGAGGGGACAGGAGCTGCACAAGGTGGGCAGGGTGGCACTGTCACCTCCTGCCACCCCGCCCACGGCAGGGGACAGTGATGCTGCCCCTGCTCTGCTGAGGGTCCTTCCAAGCAGCTCAGATCAGGCTGGGACCTGATTCACCTTCCTGAGCTGCCACAACCCACCAGGAAACCCTGGCTAATTAACCCTCCTAATTACCATCAACATCTAAAGGAATGGGATTTTTAAGAGCTCAGCGTTTCTAAAGAATGACAAATTTCTGTCCTCCCAGGAACCACCAAGCTGAGGGCAAATGTTCGGAGGAGTCTTTGGAGATCTTTGCTGATGGTGTTAAATCTAAAATCCGGATTTTCAGATGTCCCACTGGCACAGGGTGCCCAGAGCAGCTGCGGCTGCCCCAGGCCAGGCTGGGGCACCCTGGGATATGGGAGCTGTCCCTGCCATGGCATGGGATGGGTTTTGAGGTCCCTTCCAACCCAAACCCCTCTGGGACTCCATGAAAAGCTGCTCTACCAAAGGCCAAAGGAAGCAATGCAACTGTCAGGCCACAGCTCCACAGGAGTCAGGGAACACATGGCAGAGAAACCCCAACATTTGTCCTCTGCCATAACTTCTCCCCCCATTAATTTCATAGAACACTGCATCAATTAAACTGGGAAAAGAGGAGGGAAAAGGCACAAAACCCACCCCCTGAATGTGAAAACTGCAATGTTTGTGCTGGATCCACGGCCCTGCACCTGCCACAGGGAATGCTGACCTTCAGCAGGCCCTGGGATTCCTGGATTTAATGCTCTGCCTGCTGCTCCCAGTATGGAAAGCCTCCTGAAAACACTCAAATAATCCATCAAAACCTGGCAAAACCACCCCAGGACGCTGACTGGAGATGCCACCTTTATTTAATCACTTTCAGGAGCTGCTGATTATCTCATCCATAAAGCTCTGCTGCTCCAGGATCCCACGGGGCTGCTCCAGGCACTGTCCCAGGTGAAATGAGGCTGCAAACGCGAGCAGCGGGAGCCTGGCTCGGAGCGCAGGGAACAATCTGCTTCCCGGGCACTGGGAAAAGGGACACACCTGCAGGGGACAGGTCCCCTCTGCCCTGAGGCCGCCCAGGGTCACTGTGAGGGGAGGGTGGGGTGGGCTCCTGCCAGGGGCTGCTCCAAACCAGGGCAGACCCAGCTCATTCCTGGGTCCCATGGACCCTGCCCGCTCCAAGGGTTCCTGTGGAAAAGGATGCCTTCCCTTTTCAGCTCCTCCACACTCCCTGGGATTGCCTGAACCTGTTTAAAATTAAGGTAGGGTTCCTGTGGAAAAGGATGCCTTCCCTTTTCAGCTCCTCCACATGCCCTGGGATTGCCTGAACCTGTTTAAAATTAAGGTTTTTTTTAACTTTCACATGAGTTGCAGGACTTTTGTTCTGAGTCGCACGATTGTGAGATGGTCGGGGTTGGCCTCCACAAATTTTTGGGGTGTTTTATCCCTTTTTGGGAGTCCCATTTGGGTTTTGTGGGAAACAGGAATTGGGCTCAATAATGCTGAGGGTTCCTCCCAACTCAGCATGTTCTGGGGTTCTGTGAAAGATCATTTAATTCCACCCCACAAAGCTCCTGTAATTCCATCCCAAATTCCCAATTCACCTGTGCAGAATAAACCACAGCTCAAGTTCCTTTTTCTCCACTGCCCTTCACCCACTAAACCTTGTCCCAGGGCTCTCAGAGCTGCTCCAAACAAACCTGGCTTTTGCTCCTCTTGTTGACAAATAAATCACAAACACACAAGCAGCTGAAATCCCATAAAATCAAGAATCCTGCTCCAGGAAATCAATTACGAAATCATTACAGATCTTCCAGGAAACCTGGATTTCTTTCCTGGCCTGCTTCCTCAAAGCAACTTTAGTCACAAAGCCCTCATCTCCACAACAATGCCATGATGCAGTTTGCTAATTAGCTTTTTCCACTCCTTAATTAAGAAGAAGTGTTCTTGTTGTATCTGCAGTTAAATGGTGGCAGCAGCCTCCACTCTGTGGTTTATTTCTATTTCAATATTTATTTGCTTTATTTTCTCTTAATTTCATTTTCTCTTCCATTTCAAACTCCCGTTTTGATCCCTGCTGCAATTAGCTGGGTTGTGGCTGCTCCAGAGGAAATCTGGGAAGCTTTTTTAGGATAAACATGGATGAGTCTCCCAACAGAGCAGCTGATTCACTCAGAAGCTCCCACAGGTCCAGCACCCTCCTGCCCTGCACTGGGACCCAGGGAATGCCCTCTGTGGAGCCCTCCTGACTGCAGTTAAATTGTGAGGACACGGAGGATGGGATTTGACCTTCTGCGTGTTCCAGAGAGCAAGAAAAAGCTGTGGGACAGCTCAGAGTCAGCTCTGCTGCATCTGGTCAGAAACCCTGGGCAGAGAGGAATTGGATTGGGCTGAGTAAAAAGCAAATGTGTTTGGATGTGGGGACGAGCTGCCCAGGATTTCCTGGGAAGCAACTGGAAATCCCAGTTCACAGCTGAAAACAAGTGCCCTGACACTAAAAGCTCTTCCCACCCCACAATTTCAGGCACTTTTTGTGCCCGGCTGGAGCCAGCAGGAGATGTTGGTCCCGCTCTGGGATGGTGAGTTCAGGTGGCCAGGCAGGATCAAATCCAAGGGAATTCACATTTACCCAACCCCAGGTTACTCTGAGGGCTCACACCAACAAGGTTCTCCTGCCTTCACCAACCCTATGGATGAGATTCCAGCAAATCCTGAGAAACAGAATCCCTGAATTCTTGAGGAAAAGCCCTCCAAGGTCACCAAGTCCCAATCCCCACCCTGTCCCCAGCCCAGAGCACCGAGTGTCACCTCCAGCCCTTCCTCAGGCACTTCCAGGAAAGGGGACTCCACAATTCCCTGGAATGCCACTCTCCTGCCTCCTTGCTCACCCTGGTTTGTGCTTCCCCCAAAACCAGCTGGATTAAAGAAAAACTGAAGAAGGAAACAAATCAGGCAGCTGCTTTGTGGGTGGATTTTCCCAGCCCTCCCCACGGATACAGAATGACCTTGGTGATGAGATTTATCCAAAGTCACCACTCCAAAGCCAAGATGTCTTGGGCAAGGATTAAATCCAGGCTGACACTTTGCCTCACACCTACTGATGTTGAATCTGTCCCCCCAAAATAGCAGCTCTGATGAAAGGCCTGTGCCTGGCAGCTCCTGGAGCTCCCTTTTCCACTTGTCCAAGTTCCCACATGGTTGTCATCACAACTGGAAATGTTCATCCAGCAGAGTGAGAACGACATCCCGTTAAAGGAGTGCCTTTTCCTGGCAGGTGGGGACAAGGACAGCCCTGGAAAATGCACAGAATTCCTCGTTTTCAGGGTTTTCTGTGCCCAGGCTGGAAAGCTGATGGTGCTCCCAGTTTTCAGTGTGGCCTCTTTCTCAGGGGGCCACACTGAGATATCTCTCTCAGGTATTTCTGCAGGAATCCTGACAAGTGGCTTTGCTGGGAAAAAAAAAAAATCCTGAGAAAAACACTGCAGCATCTGCAGCCATGGATCAGCAAATACAGAAAACCCTGTTCTGCGATCCCAAGAAAAATTCCTACAAATCCAGGTCCATTCCCTGAGCTGGAACTCAGTGCAGAACCTCGTTTCCAAAATGGCACATCCTGCAGGATCCCTGGAGAAGGAGCTGGGGACCCTGAGCTGTGCCTGGCCAGCGGTGCCCAGTGGGACCCTGGGGTGCCCCAGCAGAGCATTGCCAGCAGGTCAGGGGTGATCCTGCCCATTGAGTGACCCTGGCCACTCCAGCCTGGCCATGCTCCCCTTCTTCCCCTCAGCTTTCCCAGGAGCCAGCACAGAGTGGCCTCACTCCACTGCTGCTCCTCCATGAGCATCACAAAGCCCCACAGGATTTGGATTGATGCTCCTGGGCAGGAACACCTCCTGCAGCCGTGGATATTCCTGGACAAAATCCATGGGAAGGCAATTCCAGCCCTCCATCAGCCCAAGGAGCTCCTCCCAAGGCTCTGTTCCAGGAGTCTGTCCCAGCCTCTCCCCAGCATCCCCTCAGGACACCACCGAGTGCTCCCAGAGCTCCTGTGCTCCCTGAGTGACATGGCACAATCCCCCTGGCACAGCAGTGAGGAGCAGGGCCCTGTCACTGTGCTGTGACACATCCCAGCTTTTCACACAATCCCCAGCTTTTTCCACAACCCCCAGCTTTTTCCACAACCCCCAGCTTTTTCCACAATCTCCAGCATTTCCCCTCAATTCCTGTCTGCAGCAATGCCACCAGCAGGGCTGGGGGTGGGAGCTCCCAGCCAGGGGAAGGAGGGGGGCACAGTTCCAGGAGAAACAGCCCCTGCTGCTCCCAGGTACCTTCACCTGGCAGCTCTGCAGCTGGGGAGGGCACCCCCCACCTGCAGCCCCAGCTCCTGCATGCTCTGAGGGCAGAGCAGGTCACACCACGCTCCTGCCCAGGAAAAGAAGAAAGCCCATTGCACACTGCTGCTTCCTAATCCAGCCCGGAGAGCACCAGGAAGATCAAACTGCATTGGTACCGCAGGAGAAGGCACTGATGGATTTAGAGGGGGGAAAAAAAATTCCCTCTCCATATAAGGGCTGTGAACATTTTCCCACTTAAGACAACGTGTGGGATCATATTCACAGACACAGAAATATGTTCTGTTCCCCGACACCCACGGGCCTGGAACACCAGGCTGAAGTGCTGGCAGGAATCAGAGCCATTTGTTAAGTACAAAAAATGTCTCACATAATTAGGGAACTGCTGAAAGCCACCAATTTAGTGCTCAGGCTGGAAAATGTAGGAATATTTCTTGGAACAACAGGCAGAGCTGCCTCCATGCCGCACACACAGCAAATACCTGGGGAGAAATCAAAGTGCAGCGAGATTCCAACCCCTTCAGAGGATGGAACCAGGATATCCCCAGCTGGGAGAACCATCAAGGTCCAGGTCCTGATTTCAGTGCTGGTTATGAAGGGAGTGCCCCCTTCCCAGGCTCATCCCTCCATTCCCAGCATGGCTCCAGCACCATCCCAACCTGTCCCTCTGTCCAGGCTGTCCAAGTGCCCTTCTGGCAGGAGCAGAGAGCCAAAACCACCTCCCAAACATGTCCCAGGGCTGAGGAGCCCCTGCCCCAAAGACTCTGCAGAGGTCAGCACTGGGAAGGGCAGCAAGGAAGGGAAGATGGAAGGTGGGGCTGGAAACAGAACTTGTGGGGGTGTCTGGATGGAGCTGATTTTTTATATATTTGGGAAGAAAAGCAAGAGAAGCAGAGATTGCTGGGGTCTGACCTGGGAAGAGCTGGAGCCAGAGCTCCTGGCAGCCACAGCTCAGCTCCTTGGTCCCCAGAGCCACCAAAGTCCCCCCCACCCAGAGCTCTGTCCCCTCCTGCCAGCATCTCCTCCATCCCCAGCACGGTTTGTCCCCACCAAAGCCATCATTGTCCCTCCTAAATCCACCAAGGTCTGTCCCCGCCGAGCCATGTCCCCTCGCGGCAGCAGCTCTGAGCCCCGCAGGGTCTGTTCCCTTAAAACCACCAGGGTCTGTGCCCATAAAGCCACCAGGATCTGTCCCCCCGCACAAAGCCACCAGGGTCTGTCCCCCAAAGCCACCAGGATCTGTCCCCCTAAAGCCACCAGGCCCAAAGCCCCGCGGGGCGGTCCCCCTAAAGCCCCCAGGATCTGTTCCCCCAAAGCCACCAGGATCTGTCCCCCTAAAGCCACCAGGATCTGTCCCCATAAAACCACCAGGATCTGTCCCCCCAAAGCCACCAGGGTCTGTCCCCCTAAAGCCACCAGGATCTGTCCCCCCAAAGCCACCAGGGTCTGTCCCCCTAAAGCCACCAGGGTCTGTCCCCCTCAAGCCACCAGGACCCGTCCCCACAAAACCCGTGCCCGTGCCCGTGCCCGTGCCATGCCATCCCTGCCCCGGCCCCTGCCGCAGCGGGGCTGTCCCAGCGGCAGAAGCAGCGCCCGGCCGAGCGGGGCTGTGCAACAATCCAGGGCCGAGGCGATGGCGGGGAGCCGAGGTTGAAATCCCGCCGGATCCAGCTCCGGGGCAGCTCCGGGCCGGGCTGGGCTCCGCTGCACGCTCTCCCTGCCCCGCTGGACAGTCCCCGAGCTCCCGCGGCTGTCCAAAGGCTCCTCAGGGCCGGTTCTGATTGCCGGCGGGTCCCTCGGCCGGTCGCGTTATTTCAATCCGAGCTGCCGAGCATCCGAGATCCGCCAAGGACGTCTTCACACGGCCGGCACGGCGGCGGCAGGAGCGGTGCCCGGCGATGCGCGTGACGCGGAGCCGAGCGCTGGATTCCCGGCCATGGGAATGTGCTCGGCGCTCCCAGTCCCACCGCTGCTCCCTACATCCCGGCCGGATCCGCTCTGCGCTCCCCTTCACCCGACTCCGGCAAGTTCGGGTTATTTCTGACCACTGGTTCCTAGCCTAGAGAAGGTTACATTTGCTCCCCGCAGATTCTCTTGGCTCCAACTCTCATTTCCAAATCTTTTTTTTTTTTTTTTCCCAGAAAAATATTCGGGAAGGGAAAGGAAAAAAAAAAAAAAAAAAAAGAAAAAATAAAAAGGCAAAAAAAAAGAGCACCGTTTTCCTCCGATGAGCTTAAACTCCTGTAGCTATAAAGTCATTCACTCCGGATCCAAGGGAACTAAAGGATGAGGAATGTTTTCCTCCTTATAATGAAAAAGAGCCTTCCTGAGCTTACAGCTTCTTTTCTTCTTTATTCACCAGAACCTGATCCATTAACACGGCATTTGCTCCCCCTTCGCAGAGCGCGGGGATTAAAGGCTCCTTTCTTCCCCTAATTTTGCACTTGGCTCCAGCCCTGCCAGCAGCAGCCTCTCCCCGGGGCTCTCGGGGCTCTCCAGCCTCACTCCCAGCTGCTTCCAGCCACCCCTCCTCATCCCTCCACCTTCCTCCCTTCCCCAACTTCTCCGCAGCTCGCACCAGGAGGGGCGGCTCTGCCCAGTCAAACACGGAGGATTTCTCTGCTCTCGACAAATTGCTGCATTCCCAGGGAAAAAAAAAAAAAAAAAAAAAAAAAACCCAAAAAAACCCAAACCAACACCCAAAAAAAAACCACCCAGCCCCGAGTTCTGCAAGCCTTGTCCTAGGATTTGATGCAATCTGCAAATGAGAGCCTACGGAAACCACGCTAAAATTAGAGGGAGCTGAGATGAAAACCAAGGACACATCGTGGCTCTTGGAAATCTTTAAATAGGGCTTGGTACCACCTCGAGGAGCTCGGGCTGCGCTGGGCTCGCATCCACCGAAATCCCTAATTGGGATTCTCAAGTGGCCCTGGATGTTCCTGGGACACCTCTCGGGTGCTGGGGCTGTGTCCCAGCGGATTTTCCCGGTGCCGATGATCAGCCCGGTGGATTCACAGCCTGCAGGGGAGCAGCTCCTCCTCCACCTGCACACAGAGCGTCCCCAGCCCCTTCCCAGGTGGGGACAGCCGGGATGGGCAGCCCTGGAGCACGGCTGGGGATGGAGCTGCCCCAGGGATGGAGCCTCTGCTCCCCACCAGGCAGGGCAGGGGGTGTCAGCTGGATTCCAGGAGGATAACGTTCCCTGAACGCTTAGGAAGATAAAATTCACCATTTCGGAAGCCCTGCTGTCCATCAGTCTCCCGTCCCTGATCCCAGGCCTCTCTCTCCCAGGTTTGCCCAGGCCCTGGGGATGGTGCTGGCCCTGGGGACAGCACAGAGCTGGGGGTGGCTCAGTGGCCACAGGGCTCTGGGGCCACCAGCACACAGCCCCAGCCTCTCTTGGCATGGATTGCCATGTCCTGCTGTGTTTGGGATCCCTGGAGTCTCTGCTTTAGGATCATCACTCCCAGCAAAGCCTCGTCCAGATGCAAACCCCTCAGAGGTGATTAATCTGAATTTTGGGGGCTCTAATGGTGCTGCTGCCTTGAAATATTCCAGGGACAGCGGCCAAGCTTCCTTTTAAAATCCTTTTTGTGGGATTTTAAACTTTAACCAATTTTTTACTGCATTGTGGGAAGCACTGAGGAATCCCTGCAGGTGCAGGGAGTGGGGATTTTGCTGCTGGGCAGGCAGCACCTTCCCAGGCATTCCAGCCCAGCTCTCTGCAGCGTTTGCTCCCGAGCTGCAGCTCCTCACATCCACCAGGCACCCAGGAATGGTTTTGTTACTCCAGCAACTGCTAAAATCGGTGTAATCTAACCCCCCCTTTTTAGGGATTTCACATCAGCTGTGTAACAGAAGCACAGAGCAAAGCTCCTCCTCTGTGAGGTAATTAAAAAAATAAAAACTGCTGCTGCTTTATCCAAGGAAAAGTTTTACAGGTGGAACACAGGCCAAGGTTAAAGTTCACAGGGACACCAAAGTAACGCGGCACAGCAAGGGACTGGATGATAAAATCCCGCAATTTCGGGATAATCACGGCAATTAACGGTGTTTGGAGAACGAAGAGCCCTCCTCTCACTGCGGCTGCACGCAGAGGATGCTCCGTGACCTCCCCGCAGGCCCCTTCCCTCTGCACACCCACACCTCGGAACCGAGGCACCGGGAACGCTCCCAAAAACCAGGTCAGGCTTTCCGAGAGGCGCCGCTCAGCCCCGATCGCGGCGGTTCCGAGCTCAGCTGCTCCTGCTTCTTTCCCAAGTCCTGCTACTTCCCCGAAGTGGCTGCAATCTGCGCCGCGAGGTTGCCATGGCGAGCATCCCCCCCTCCCTCCCTCCTCCTCCTCCGCGAGGAGCTGAGCGAGCAGATGCGGAACAGCAGAACCCACCGGATTAAGTCACTGCTCTGCTCGTGGAGTGCAGGGGGAAACGCTCTGGATTTCAGCTGTTCCTAAGGATTATTCCCACTCGAACACCTGAGGTTACAGGCACCAGCCAACGGCACGTGGCCGGCGTTATTTTAGCTGGGAATCACGGATGGACAGGAGCGAAAGGAAGGGATTTAGATGGAGTGAGGGGCACGGCAAAAATGTCCATCGGACCGTTTCTATTTCCCAAAGCCCAAGGAACTTTCAGCAGGGCTCTCCTGTCCGTGACCCTCCCCGGCCCAGCCTCCCAGAGAAAGCGAGCAGAGCCGGCTCGGTGCCCTCGGCACACGCTGTCCCTCAGCCTTAACTATGATTCTTTTGGGGCATAGTTTTGTGCTCACTGCACTTTGCTACTGCGTGCAACTCATCACCTGAACGAGGTTAGATCAAAAGGATGAGGTATAATCAAGTTCAATCAAGAAGTAGACAGTGACAACCAGGAGGCCTAATTAATTTTTACTGTAAATTTGTATTGGTTTGTCAAAAAGTTAAAACAGTTCTTAAGAGTTAGAGTGCTGTTAATTAAAAAACAAAAAACCCCAAAACCGCAATACAACAGCCCTGAAGGATTATGAATTGTAACCAGTACCAACAAGACACAGACTGACAGTGAGCCAGGAACCACTGGATTTGGTTTCTAATTATTCATTTGCCTGCTTACATTTGGAGATACAGAAAGGAACAGAATTCTCTTTGGTTCAGACCAAAAATCTGTTTAACAATGTTTTAAACTTATGAGCTAGCTGCATAGAGGTCACAGAAGTACCTTGAGTTGGAAGGGACACATTGCATCCAACTCCCTGTTTCTGCAGAACTACCTAAAACTAAAGCAGGCATATGGTCAGAGGGTGCTGTCTTTAAAAAGAATACGTAGGCTCCACAGGTGCTGGAAACATCATAAAAAGGAACAAAGGTGGTGTTACTCAGATAAGGCAGCCGGTGCCGCCCGTCCCCGTCCTGACGGGGCGTCCCGCGAGCGGAGCGTCCCCGGAGCATCCCCCGGCCCCAGGCACGGCCCCGGAGCATCCCCTGGCCGCCGCATCTCCCCTTGGCCACGGCAGGAGCCTTTCCGCGCCCGGGCCAAGGTGCGGGACGGGGCTCGCAGCTTCCCGGGAGCTGCGCGGGCAGTGGTGGGGACAGCTCAGTGTCCCCTGCGGGCTGCGGTGTCGCAGGCCACGGGCTACAACCGCGGGGGTCACGGGGAACACCCGGCAGGGGCACCGTTCCCGGGGCTGAGGCTGCCCTGGCTGCCCTGCTGCCCTCCATCCCCGGGAGCAGCGCCCGCCGCGGTGCAGGGCAGGACGCAGCCGCGGCTGTCCCACCCTGTCCCACCCTGTCCCTGCGTGTCACCTGGAGCGATCCTGGGAACCCTCCGGGGCTCATGGAAACACAGAACGCCTTGGGTTAAAGCTCAGCTCGTTCCACCCCTGCCCTGGCGGGCCATCTCCCAGCACATCACTGCCCCGGGCTCCGCTCCTGCAGCCGCTCCGGGTGCTCTCAGAGCAGCGGTGGCAGCAGCAGCTCCTGGAGCTGCTCAGTTGTTCCCAAAGGCAGCAAAGCCAGCCCTGCTCCTGCCGTGTCCCATTCTGGGCCTCTGGGGCAGCCAGAGCTGACACGGGATGGTCTGGCAGTGACACGGGATGGCAGCGGTGACACGGGATGGCCGTGGTGGCTCCACAGCTCTGTGCTGGGTGAGGTCAGCACCTCGCTCTTCCCGCTCTGTGCAGTCTGCCTGGCAGCAGGGAGCTGGAGGAGGATCACAGGAGGGTTTATCCAGCAGTGAACCCCCAGCCCTGTTCCACAGGGATCATCCCTGGCACTGATGGCCTCTCCTCTGCCTGTTGCTGGTGGAGGAATTCCTGCTCTGGGGATGCTCCCGGTTTCTACCACTCTCCCCATCTCTGAGTGGGAAGTCAAATTAGGCCTGGAAAATTTCCACCAACATTTTTGCAGTGCTCAAAGCTCACATTTCCTGGTTGGATGCTGCCCAGAGCAGCTGTGGCTGCCTCTGGATCCCTGGCAGTGCCCAAGGCCAGGCCGGACACTGGGGTTGGACACCCTGGGACAGTGGGAGGCATCCCTGCCATGGCAGGGGTGGCACTGGCTGGGATTTAAAGTCCTTCCCACCCAGTCCAGTGATTCTGATCTCAGGGGTGACATGGGGAGTGTCCAGTGTCAGCTGGGACAGGGACAGCTTGTGGGAGGCAGGAGATGGAAATTTGTGTCCAGGAGATCCACAGTAGCATGAGATAGGGATCTTTTGTTACAGCTGAGAGTTCTTTCCTTTCCTGATGTTCCTGAAAAGCACCAAGATTCTGAAGGGCACGAAGGAACTGGAAAACCTCTGGAAGAGCTGAGTCCTGAATGAGAAAATAGAGACTTTTCTTCCCTGAAAGGGCAAATGTGGAGCAGGAAGGAACACAGGGATGTGCCAGGGGGAGGTGGGAACCAAATCCCCAGGCCAGGAGCTGGGAAGGGCAAGGCTGGAGCTGTGGAACTGAAATCCTCAATTCCCATCAGTTCACAGCAGTTCTGTGCTGGTTCCACAGACTCCAGCAGAGACAGGAAAAGCAAGGCCAGCAAGGAGCAGGCCAGAATAGTGAGAAATGTGGATGCCAGCACATCCCTGAGCTCTGCTGAGGCAGAACTCCAGCTGGCCAGTGGAACAAGTCCCTAAGCTGGGCTTTGCCACTGCTCTTCCATGCATTTCCCCTGCTAAGCTCCTATAAAAAAACCCTTTCCTGCTGTGGGCCTGGCTAAGGCAAGGTTTAGGATATTGATTTAGAATATTTCAGCAGATTTCCCAGGAAAGCTGCGTGTGTTCCCTAGCAGCGTTCTGCAGGTTTGGGCTCAGAAGGGTCTGATCAAGTCCAGCTGGGAATGTGGGGAGTAAATCAGAGCAGCACACAGATAACCCTGAAATCAAGATATTTTTATTGCCCACTTTTTAAAAGCCTGGACTATAGAGAGAAGGAACAGTTTCAAGGACTCAGCTCCTTCTGTTCAATAAATGGTGGAGCTGCACAGCTTTGAACATTTTCCCTTTAGAATTCCCAATTTTTATTTTTTCCCTGTGGTTTCACCAAGTCCTCTCAAGCGCTACTTGAAGTATTCCCAGACAAAGCTGATCTCCATTTCTGGAGCCTTTCACTGCGGGGCTGGGAGGAGGGGATGAGGCCCTGGTGCCACAGACATGGGGGGCTCAGGACACCTTCTGTGGGTGGTGACAAAGAGTCCAGCTGGGAGCTGGGAGAGGGTGACAGCGCTGGGGCAGGAGGGACCTGGCAGGCTCTGCCCAGGATGGTCCACGAGTTTGGGAATTTTCATTGAGGCAGAATTTAGGAGATGAAAAACGAGGGTGGGAAAGGAAGGAAAATCTTCATGGAAACCCAAAAAGCAGCTGGGTGCTGCCCTCCCCCCTCATCCCCAGTGTGCAACCGATGGATAATTGTCACTATCCATGAGGAGCTGCTGGAGCTGTTCCATCAGCATGACACGGGAATAACTTGGGATATTTACATCCCTGCACTGAAGGTAATTTGGGGAAAAAGTTCATTTTTTTTCTGGAGCGATGACATCATCAGGCTGGACCCGCAAAAACGGTAACTCTTAAAACTGGAACAACTAATTTCTTCTTTTAACGCTGAAATTATTCCATCTCTATCATCAGGAAGCACTTTAAAAACCTGTCATAAAATGTAACAACCAGGGAGATTAGACTGCTCCCTGCTCCCTGTCTCCTCAAAAGGACAGAGGAATTCAGGAGAGGAGCTGGGGTGATCCTGATCTCCTGCTCTGGGATGTGCCCTGGGACAGCGGGAGGGGTCCCTGCTGGAGTGAGACGAGCTTTGAGGTCCTTCTGACCAAACCAGTCTGGGATTCCGTGATTCCATGAGGATCCTGGGAGCCGCTGGGCTGTCCGGTGCTGGCCACAGGGGTCAGGAGCGTTGTCAGGAGAATCCCTGATCCAATTTCCATTTCCGAGTTCCCCGCATCCAGCGATCGGGTGGCGCACAGAACCCTCCCTCCTATTTCAGTTCCCGGAGCACTGAGCTCTCCAGGCCCACAAGAAGTGTTTGAATCGCTGTTTCCAGCCCCAGCATTCCCTCCCAGCTCCCCCCCCAGCGCAGGCACGGCTCTGGCAGCCGGAGCTGCCATCTGAAGAGCAGCTGAAGGTCACTGCGAGCCGCTCTGCCGGCGGGGGCTGCTCTGGTGCAGAGGCAGCCGGGGCTGGCAGAGCCGGGGCTCTCACAGCCTCTCCTCACAGAGCACAACCCAGGCAAGGCGATTCTCTTCGCTCCCTGCTGCAGCGGGCTGCACTCTGCAGCAGCGTGCGGCAGGAACGCGCTGCAGGCGCTGCAGCAGGAGCGGAGCCCGGCCGGACCCGCGCTGAACGGGCTCTGCCCATCCCCTGTCTCACCGCCTTCCACCCTGGAGAGACAACGGGAACTCTCTCTGCCTCTCAAAGGGAAACCCGGGCCCTGGGGGTGAGCTGGGAGCGAGGGGGAGCAGCCCCGGGCAGGTCCCAGCCCCGCAGCGCTGCCAATCCCAAAGGGAAAGGGAAAAAAACCCCAGGAATGGACAATCCCGGCAGCTCCCAGCTCCGCAGCGCTGCCAATCCCAAAGAGAAATCAGGGATGGACAATCCTGGGCAGCTCCCAGCACTGCCAATCCCGAAGGGAAAGGGAAATCAGGGATGGACAATCCCAATGGGAAAGGGAAAACAGGGATGGACAATCCGAAAGGGAAAGGGAAAACAGGGATGGACAATCCCAAGGGAAAGGGAAAACAGGGATGGGCAATCCTGGCAGCTCCCAGCACTGCCAATCCCGGAGGGAAAGGGAAATCAGGGATGGACAATCCCAAAGGGAAAGGGAAAACAGGGATGGACAATCCCCTGTGCCAGATGTGGGCTGCTGTGGCCGTGGCAGGGACAGTGACTGGCTCTGCCATGGATCCACGGGTTTTTGAGGGTCTGGAAGACCTTTAAGGTCCCTCCCCACCGTTCCAGGGCTCCGCTGGCGTGCGAGGGGCCCGGCTGTGCGGGGAGGAGCTGCTGGCGCAGGAACGGCACCAAGGACAGCTCCGGGCAGGCCCCACGAACGTCCCGGAGCAAATTTCCCTCCCGGGCACAGCCCGCAGCAGCTGGGCCAGGCTTCTCCTCCATCGGGGCTCACTGCCGAGGTCACTCTGCCTATAAACACCCTGGAAATGCCCTTCCCACCCTCAGCACTCTGTCCGTAGCACACTTTCCATCATTTCCCCTCCAACACCTGTTTCCCCGCCCTGCTCTGGTAATGAACAGCTCCAAACCACCCCCGGCGCTGCTGGCGCTCAGTGGGTTTCCCCTCTGGGGGTGTTTTTGGGGGATCTGCCATGCCCAGGTGCCCCCGTGGGCAGAGCAGAGGCAGCCTCAGCCTGGCAGGGCTCCCACGGCAGCATCACTGGGAGAGCTCAAAAATCCCACTCAAAACTAAACCAGCACCTCCTTCTGCTCTGTGCCTCCCTCCTGATGAGCCCTTGGCAGCAGGAGGGGCACTGGGGGCACTGGGGGTGCTCACAGCGAGGGCTTTGCTGTGCCCAGACCCCCGAGCCTGGGTCTGGCAGCTCTTCACCAAAACAGGGGTTTGGGCACAAATGCAATGCCATGCTCCTCACAGGAATGGGTTAAACCCACACGGACAGGTGGTGGTGGCACAAGGCTTCAGGGACTTCTCTTCAGCTCTTTGCCAGCTCTGGGCTCTCCTTTGTTTCCTCCCTGTGCTCCTGAGGGATTTCCAGGAGTTTATCCTTGAGAAAGGAAAGGAATAATGAACACTAGGGCTGGACAGAGGGAATTCTGCAAACCTGGGGAAATGAACAAAATTCCATGACCTTCAGTGGTTGGGCACAGGATAAATGTTTTTATCCTAGCATTTTCCATTGTGTTTCCCAGGATAAATGTATTTATCCTGATATTTTCCATGAGGAAGATCCCAGGGGCAGGAGCCATCCTGGCGCAGCCCTGTGGGATCCAGGCAGTGGGAGAATGAGTGGTGCTTCCAAACCCATGGGGCTTGCACAAGCTGCTTCCCAAATCAGATTTTAGCAAGTTTGGATACTCCTGGAAATGCATTTGAGCAGAAACTGTTGGAGATTTGCTTCGGGCTGAAAGAGGGCAGGAAGAGATGAGATATTGGGAAGGAATTCCTGGCTGGGAGGGTGGGCAGGCCCTGGGATGGAATTCCCAGAGCAGCTGGGGCTGCCCCTGGATCCCTGGCAGTGCCCAAGGCCGGGCTGGACACTGGGGCTGGGAGCACCTGGGACAGTGGGAGGTGTCCCTGCCATGGCAGGGGTGGGAATGGGGGGGATTTGAGGTCCCTCCCAACCCAAACCAGGCTGGGATTTTGGGATTTCTTTCCCAAGCGGCGCTGGGGTAGAAGCAGATCCCCCAAGGAAGGAGGTTCCCCCTGAAGATCCCCTGCTCCCTGCATCCACAGCCTCCTTCCCAGCCCCGGCTGCCCCAGGAACATCCCACCCCTCACAGGGACAGGCTGCCCTCTCCAGGACATCCCCACCGGCTGAGGACTGCACACATTTCCCCCTTTGGGGTTTTCCTCACCCAGTGGAAGCGTTGGAGGCTGGTGTGGGCAGCTCCTGGCCCTGATCCCACAGCTCCCAGCCCAGCTCCCGCCATCCCAAGGGCCCCATCCCGCTGGGTTTAGCGCCTGTAGGATCAGAAACTGAGTAAACTCCCTTTTTTGGTCTATTACCCTCTTAGCATTTAAAAATAGAGCTGTTACTAAGCAATGGCAGCGAGGAGAAAGCCAAGCCTACTGAGGAGCATTCCTGGGAACAGGTATTTTTCCCAGCCCAAGTGCTGTAAACATTGTGGGATGAGGAATTGTGAATCAGAGCCTTCCCTGCCTCCCATGCCCACTGCTGCTCTCCCATCACCCCCAAACCCAGCAGCAACATCAGGAGATGTTTGTGCTCACTCTGCCTTGGTTTGCAGGTCAGGTTTTCCGGATTTTCCAAACATCTTTCCAAAAAAAAAAGGAAAATAAGTGGGATGATATTCTCATGGGGTGGGAGAACCATGGGGGCAGGAACTGCAGGATCCAAGCACTGCCAGGGCCACCCCTGTGCCACATCCACAGGGCTCTGGAATCCCTCCCGGGATGAGGGCTCCACCACCCACTGCTTCCCCAGCTCCTTTTCCTTCCTGGGGCTCAATATCCCTGGACAGAGCCCAGAGCGGCGCTGGCAGACAAGGGAAATTTATGGAATTAATAAAAAGATGGACAGAAATTGGAAAAATAGCTGTAATTTTCCTACATGGGGTTCAAATCCTTGTGAGCCCCAGCAGCTGTCCCGAATCCCTCATGGACTTACGGCAGTAGAAATTTTTGCAGTGGGTTTTTAGGAGTGGATTTGGGATAAAGTTTCTTCTGACAGGGTTAGAATAGGGCAGAAATTCTCATTAAATACAAGAACTGACATTTTCAATTAAGCAAGAGGAAGAAAGCAGCAGAGAATTGATAGGCCTGCTCCAGAAAATGGGGAAAACGTCACAAAAAAAAATGGGAAGATGCAGCTGGAGAAGCCTGGGTATTAAAAACCCCACTCATACATTGAAATTATCCAGAGGAATGATGGATTTGTCCCTACCCCAGGCTCTTTAGTGTCAAAATAATGGGGAATGCAGCAGTGGAGAGGCCGAGCTTGGCTTTCCCCACATGTGGCCCTGTGGGAAGCGGAGGCTCAGCCCATCCCAGCAGTTCTTTGGGAATCCAGGGCTCCTCTTGCTTTCAGCAGTAGGATTTCAGGATCTCTGGCCCTCTGTTAAATGGAGGATTTGGGATTTGAGGCTGGAATTAGGGAACTTCAGGAGCCACTGGAAGCCAGCGAGGAGCAATGGCTTTGTGTGCTCCAGGAGCAGCTGCCCTTGGACTGGCTCCTGGAATTACTAAATGGAAAAAGGTGAGGGAAGCTGGGATGAGCAAATCATTCCCCAGTCCAATTCCTCCATCTCATTTTTTTGCCAGCCACACAGGGACAGGGCTTAGGGCTTTTTTCCTGGGAAGTCCCAGGAATTCAACTCGGAGGCTGCAGTTTAGAGGGGATGGAGACTGTTCTTAACTCTTCTTTTTCCTCCAAAGGGCTCCAGAATTTGGGAATAGGGAATGGTAGAAGGACATGGAAGGGGCGAACTCTTTGTCCAAACCATGTTGGCTCCCAAGGAACTGCTGAGGGATGAGCCAGAGCCCGAGGGTGCAGCAGGAGCCAGGGGGGCTCTGTGGCTGGAAAAGCAGAGATGGGGCTGCTCCCCACGGGGAATTGGGAAAACAGCAAGGAAAGGATTCCAGATCCCAGGGAAATTTGCTGCTGGATCAGCCAGCCCACGCTGGATTTCACACTACACAGCCCAGGGTCCGTCTGTCCTGGTGCTGGAATCCTGCTCTGTCCCAGGGCACGGACGTGTCCCCACATCCCCCCAGTCCCAGCAGCTCCCTCTCCTCAAGGATTCAGGGGCTGCTCTGAGCTATGGATTCTGCCCAGCCCTGCTCTTTCCTGTCACCCTGATTTTTGAAGATTTTCTAACCCCTCTGATGTTTACATTCTTGTAATGAACTTTCTCACACACTTTCTGTGAATAACCCATTGGTTTGCATTCTTTTATGGAGGAGGAGAAATCTGATGGGCTGTTGGTTTGTCCAGTGTCATTGGAGAGGTGGCACTGTTACCCTGCAATCCGCTGTCACTTCTGGAAATCTATAAATGTTGGCATCAGAAAATAAACTTCCCTTTTTACCTTGAGAACAGTGGTGTGTGTACATTGTGTTATTTTGTGTCCTATAGTGACACTTTCCCTGTTTGGCCAAGGGAAAACCTGCTTAATTCCCTCACAAAGTGACTAAAACACATTTTCCTCCATTAATGCTCCTGACTTCTTCCACATCCCAAATCTGGCAGCGGAGTTGATGGAGGAGCTGGGAGGAGCACCCTGCCTCCTCCTCCTCCCCAGTTAAAGTTTCTGTGCTCAGATGCTGCAGTTCAAGGCTTGAACTCTGTGATCCTGGAGGTCTTTTCCACCCTAAAGAACTCCCTGATCCTGCCTTTCTCTCTGACTGCCTTTGCTGAATTTTTCATTGGCCTGGCAAGGCTCTGGAGCCACTGGCAGGGTTGGGGTTGGATTATGGAATGTGGCTGCTCCCTGCCCAGCCAGAGAGCCCCAGGAGCCCTTCCCACGGCCAGGAGAAGGCTTTGGTGGGATCCCCATCTCCCCTGGCTCACCCCCATCCATCCAGGCTGCTGCTGTGCTCCCCCTTCCTGAGACTCCCTGGATTTTCCTTCCCCCTCCACACAGGACTCAGCCCTCCATAATTTATAGCCAAACTTTCTTGTCCATGCTCTAGGACAGACGCTGCAAAAAAAACCTAAAAAATTTATTTTCTGCAGGAAAAAAATAGCAAGTGGCCGTGAAAGGAGCTGGTGCCTGCATCAGCTGCTCCCTGTTGCCAGGCTGGCACGGGGGATGCTCCGAGCCAAGGCAGGGCAGCACGAGGAGTGGGAGCCTCCACTCCCACCTGCTTTTCTGTTCACCCAGCCCTTCCACAGAATTCCACCCTGGGCTCTGCCCCCTCTCTTAGGGAGGGAATCCCTCAGTTAGGGGTGAATCCTGTGGGACTCCACTGAGGCTCCCTCGTTCCATCCTGCTGGGAATGAGGGGGATCCAGCGTGGGCAGGGCATGGCCTTCCCACGGGGAACGTCCCAAAATTCCATTTCCACGTGACAGAATCACAGGATCCTGGATGGATTTCTGGTGGGACATCCCATCCCACCCCTGCCACGGCAGGGACACCTTCCACTGTCCCAGGCTGCTACAGCCTGGCCTTGGGCACTGCCAGGGATCCAGGGGCAGCCACAGCAAATCTGGGAATTCCATTCCAGGGCCTGCCCACCCTGCCAGGAACAATTCCCAATTCCCAATCTCCCACCCATCACTGCCCTCTGGCAGTGGGAGCCATTCCCTGTGTCCTGTCCCTCCAGGCCTTGTCCCCAGTCCCTCTGCAGCTCTCCTGGAGCCCCTTTAGGGGCTGAACCTCCAAAACTCCAAAGCAAAGAGATCCAGGACACATTTGGAGGGGGAAGATTTGTTTCCAAACACACGAAAGTGCATAAAATGCCTTTTAGATCCCTTTTCTTTTGCATGGAGAGAGCAGGAGCTGCCCAGAGCAGAGGATCTCTGTGGGCTGAGGAGCAGGAGATTCCCAGCAGGATGTGCCCAGGACACGGCTCCTGCAGTGGGATGTGATCCATGCCCAGGATGTCTCTGCTTGTTTCTCGCTGCTGGTGCTGGAGGAGCTGCAGGGAAGCGGGTTTGTTAAAATTCAGCTCAGCCCATCCTCCCTGACAACCGGGGGAGCCAGGGGAGGCTGGGAGAGCTCCACGCCGCTGAATCAGCCAGCTCTCCTGCAGGAGACACTCCTTCCCCTGGAGCAGCAGGGAAGGGACAGGGAAAATCACAGCAGCTCCTCTGACGGGTGTCACAGCAGGGGAAGGTGTGAATTCCTGCCTCTTCCCTCCGCAGTCCCGCTGAAGGCGGTGGCTGCATGGGATTCCTCCCATCCCTGCTGGGAGAGGCCAAGGACAGGAATTGGAACAGCAATTCCCTCCAGGAGACCGTGGATGGGGCCGTCCATGGTGGGAAGGATGGAATGCACAGGGATAAAGGTGCGGGTCTGCTCCGACTCCACATCCCTGGAATGTCCAAGGCCACCTTGGGTGGATCTTGGAGCAGCCTGGGAGGACAGTGGAAGGTGTCCCTGCCACGGCAGGGGTGGGACAAGGTGAGCTTTAAGTTCCTTCCCAGTTCCAGCCCATTCTGGGATCCCAGCAGTGCAAACAGTGCTTCCCAAGACCACCATTGTGAAGGCTGGATGGTTCACATTCTCCATGTTGAATATTTGAACAATTCTTTAATCTCAGTGGGTTGGTTGTGTGAGAGCATCCAAGGAAAATTCATGGCTTAGCAAACAAACATATGGAAAGAAGGGTTTGGACAAGTTTTTCCTGATTAATTACATTTACTAATTTCTTTCCAGCCTCTCTGGTTTCCTTATGGATTCAAGAGGTGCTGATGAGGCAGAAAGCCCTGGGAAAGGAGCAGTGGAATTTGCACAATGCTCTGTTTGTTCCTGAGGGAAGGAGGATGGAGGGTGGCCCAGGGATACTCTGGAACCCAAAGCCATAAAGGCTGGGAATGGGATGAGGCACCCGGCCCTTGGCTCAGTGTAAATCCATTATCTCATCCTGGCCCAAAAATAACCACTCCAAATTATTCCGAGCTCTGCACAGGCTTCTGCTTCCTCCTCACACTTAGTCATAAACCCTTTAATCAATATTAATGTTGTCAGCCCAGGCACGTTCTGCCTAGCGCAGAGCAGCCCAGCACGGAGCTGCTCTCCAGGGAAGTGTGGATCCTGCCCTGATGGAGGCTGTGGGGCTGCTCCTTGCCCCACTGCCATGGGAAAAGCTCCTTTTCCCCTTCCCTTGGCTCTGCTCCACAAGAATTGCATCACACCCCACACAGGACTGGGACACATCTCCCCCCTCCCTCATTATGGAGAATCCAGAGCTGTGGCCCTGATTTTCTAAGATTTTCTAACCCCTCTGATGTTCACATTCTTGTAATGAACTTTCTCACACCCTTTCTGTAAATAACTCATTGTTTTGCATTCTTTTATAAAAGAAGAGAAATCTGATGGGCTGTTGGTTTGTCCGGTGTCATTGGAGAGGTGGCACTGTCACCCTGCAATCCGCTGTCGCTTTTGGAAATCTATAAATGTTGGAGTCAGAAAGTAAACTCCCCTTTTTACCCTGAGAACAGCGGTGTGTGCACTTTGTGTTATTTCGTGTCCTAAAGTGACACAGAGCATCCAACTCCCACCTGAGACTGAGCTGGGAAGAGTTTGTTCAAATCCCTGGAAAAGTCTGGGAATGCTCCAAGCCCCAAAGGTGGCTCCTGTGAGGCCACGTGGGTGTGAAGTCACATTTGTGATGCACCCACCCACAGGGTGAGCAGCACCCAGCTCAATCAGGGATTCATTCCTTCCCAAATTCCTCACTGTGTCCTGGCTATAAATCACAAATTGGTACCTGCTCCACTCTCCTGATCCACCAGTAATGGTTTAATACCACTATTAATCATTATTAATTATTCATGGAGTACTCGTGCACTTAAAGAAATGAACGGCCTGGGACTGGCTGAGTGGCAGTGTTGGCTTTCCAGTGGCTATCTCCCAATTAATTGGGAGATGCTTTCCATGCACAAAAGCAAAGAGTGCATCCCATTAATTTTTGATGGGAAAAAAATTCCAAAGATCAATTTACCATTAATATTAAACTGGCTGTGAATAAACATCACATTAAAATGAAACTGGATTGTTCACGTGAGCACGCCTGCTGTGTTTACTTTCCTGCCAGCCCATTGGAATGAAAGCATGGGAATGCATTCAGCAGAGGGAGCTGGGCTCCCTCACCCTGGGAACCCCTGCTCCAGTGGGGCTGCAGGGACACAGCCTGCTCCTGCCAAACAGTTCTGGCATGGGCTGGCTTGGGAGACACCTTGAATCCCTTGAAGACATTCCAGCTCCATGCCATGGGCAGGGACACCTTCCACTGGACAGGCTGAATCCACAGGGAACAATTTCCAATTCCCAACTCCCATCCATCCCTGCCCTCTGGCAGTGGGAGCCATTCCCTGTGTCCTGTCCCTCCAGGCCTTGTCCCCAGTCCCTCTGCAGCTCTCCTGGAGCCCCTTCAGGCCCTGCCAGGGGCTCTGAGCTCTCCCTGGAAGCTTTTCCCTCCAGCAGGACCCAAAGAGCTGCAGTTCCAGAGATCTGAGGGATGGAGGGAGCAGCAGGAGAAGCCCAGAGAGTTCCAGGACTCCAGGAGCCATGCTGGGGTGACAGTGAGGGAAAAAGTTGTGGACAACATTCCACGTGCTGATAAGGAAGACTCTGATGCTTTGATGGCGTCACCTTTTCCCAAAGATCCAACTAAACCTCCCCAAGGCTTTTCCCTCTTGTCCCACCACTCGTCCCCCGGGAGCAGAGCCCATCCCCAGGTGGCTGTGGGAGCAGCCCTGCTTTGGGACCTTTTGGGGATGGGTACTGGCAGTGGCAACCAGAGCAAGCAGGAGCACAAAGAGGAATCCATGCCCAGCCCATGCCCTTGGCATTTCTGGGATGAGCAGCCTCGGGAGTTCTGCAGAGCAATGGGAACATCAGAGACAAGAGCTGCCACCAGGAGGGACCTCCACAATAATCCAGGGTGAGGAGGAGCAGCACAGGAGTGGGCAGGAGCTGCTGATCCATCCTGGGGAATTGCTGCAGGTGAAGCATCAGCAGAAATGACAAACTGGGGAATGCGAGGAGGAGCGGGGGAAGGAGGGGGAAAAGCCTTTGGAAGGATGAAATAATCAGGCAAGGAAGGTGCTGCTTGCCCTCCCCTGCCCTGGGGGGATTGGGAGCTGTGGGATGGATGTCAGGATTGCAGCCACGGGTCAGGAGAGGCTGGAATGTGTCTGAGGCCCCAAGGAGTGAGACACCCCACAAGGAGGGCACAGGGTGGATGAGGATTGTTGTAGCTCAGAAAATGGGAATAGCCCAAAATTCTGGCTGTTTGAGCAGGAGGACTGGATCCTGGAGCAAGCTCCCCATCCCAAAAACAATCCACAGGGAGCTCCTGAGCAGGGCAGCTGCAGTCAGGGGCTAGTGGCCACAGCTGGGGAATCCCATCCACAGCACCAGGGAATCCTGGAATGGTTTGGTTGGAAGGGCCCTTCTAGCTGCTCTCTGCCCCAGAGAGGGCAGGGACACCTTCCTGGGTGTCCAGCTTCCCTGGCATCCTGCCCCAGTGCCTCCATCCCTCCCCCTGAGCCCTCTGGACACCACCGCCCTTCCCCTTGGGCTCCATCAAACTGCCTGGAACCCAAAAGGGACTTAAAGCCCAGCACTCCAACAAATCTGCATTTCTGCCCCATGGGCACGAGGAGCTGGGGAATTAAATCCTTCCTCCTCAGGAAGAGCAGCAGTGGTGGCAGAGGTCAGGAAAAGAGTTATTAAAAAATCTGTGAATGGTGTAAAATGGGAACAGGGACCTGGATCAAAACGTGAGGTTAAGGACAGAAGCAGGGAAAGGATTTAGAGGGAAAAAAAAACTTTATAGAGCATGGGAAGTATAAAAACTGGGAGTGAGCAAAGGAGAGTAAAAGAGAGCAAAGGCCACCATGTCACCAGCCCCCCCAGGGACGAGTCCAAGGTGTTCCAAGAGCAAAGGGATGGAGGGAAGGAGGGATCATGGAAGTTTCAGGGGCTTTGGATGAACTTCAGATACATGGAAGTTCTGAAAAGTAGGGCAAGACATCAAATAAAGCCATGCCCAGGTGGGCAGGAGCGAGCCATGGCCCAGCCCCACCCCAGGCTGCTCAAAAAGGAACAAAAGCCAAAACTTCCCTCAGGCAGTGAAAGATCAGCTGGAGGGGATGAAGCCGGGGTTACTTACCCAGGGTTTGCCAGGCAGGAGGAAAGTGTGGCTCTGCAGCTGCACAGCCTTGCAGGCTCCTCCTGCCCCCAAAACTGAGCACAGGAGCAAGGTCCCAGCATTTCCAGGGGAAGCTGAGCTGGGGATGAGGAGCTGCCCCTGAACGTTGTCTCATACAACAAGAGCTCTCTTATCATTATAGTGCAAGGATTCCCTACCGCCAGAGTTTTGTGCCTCCTCGATGTTTCCCACCAGCAGCTCCTCTAAGCACTGACTGTTCCTGGTCCTTGCAGCAGCCATCTGACTGAGCCCTCCAATCCACTCTTTTATACCACTGTTCATATTGGCTACAGGTGTGCCCTGTTAACATCAGGCCTGCTCCTAACCGTTAGTAATGGGTTCAGCCCCAGCTCTTTGGGGGATAAGGTTACCTTCTATACCACCTTCATACCTTTCCTGAGGAGGCAGGGAAGTCCTTCCAGAGGATCATTGCCAAAAATCAGCTGGGCAGGGCAGAGTCTGGGAGCTGAGGAGAGCAGGGCAGCCCTGGGAGGTGATGCCAAAGGGAAGGGTCCTGCTCCAGCTGCCCACCCTCTGCCACGCTGCTCCTGCCTTGTCCTGGAGCAAGGAACCAGCCAGGCTTCCCCAGCACCTTGGGTGCAGCCCCTGCAAAAATACATCCCACCCTCGAGCCCCTCCTCTTGGAGATCATCTTCATTGACACGCTCTGACTTCTGCCTCCTTTATTTTTTTACACTAAATGATTTGCCAGGCTTTATTTTTAAACCTGTGGAACCCACACAACCTGAATGTAAAAGAAAT
>VZSU01002115.1:35540-50368 GCA_013398715.1 Nesospiza acunhae | reverse complement strand
CTTTCCCTGATTACAAATAAATCCCTTTTTAAAAGACTGAGGGATCTAGTTTTGCTCTTGGTTTTTAATCATCCTTTTAATCTCCCTGAGTAGCTCGGGGCCTCTTTGGTGGGGATGGAGGAGGAGACCACAAAAGGCCCGGCTTAAGGCACAAAGGAGACGCAGCCCCCTGCAAATCCAGGGGCTCCATGAAGAGCAGATTTGCATCTGGATAAAGGACAGAGACCCTGGATACAAACAGCACCCCGCTCTTCTGCTGGGCTTCCAGCATGGAACGGCAAGGATGCTCCTGCACAGCTCCCTGTGCCATGCTGTGCAGGGGTACAGGGGCTGGAGGATCTCCTGCCATGCTGTGCTCCAGGGGAACACAGGGATCCCACATCCACTGCCCCGGAATTTGGGAGCCCAGGCCAAGGCCAAACCCAGCTGGGCAGCATTCCCAGCTCCACCTGCTCTGCAGGAGTCTGGGAGCAGCCCAGTGTCGCTACAGGACACGAAACAACATGAGCACACACTGCTGCTCTCAAGGTGAAGAAAAAGGGAAGTTTATTTTCTGACGCCAACATTTATAGATTTCCAAAAGTGACAGTGGATTGGAGGGTGACACCTCTCCAATGACACTGGACAAGCCAACAGTCCACCAAATTTCTCCTCCTCCATAAAAGAATGCAAAACAATAAGTTATTTACAGAAAGTGTGTGAGAAAGTTCTTTACAAGAATGTAAACATCAGAAAGCTTAGAAAACCTTAAAAAATAAGTGTGACAGCCCAGTGCCATCCTTAAAACAAGGAGATGGGGAAAGGGGACAAGGAAAGAGCACCAGATCCACAGAGTGCGAATAAAAACATTCCCCAGCCCACACAAAGAAAGCCTTTGTGATTGATGAGTAATGGAATGGTTGACTCTCACAATTAAAAGGCAAATGTCATGTCTATATGTTAAGAAAAGTTTTGGATTTAAGGAAGTAAATTCCACCACTGGACAGTGAATAAGGAGTGGATGGACAGAACTTTGAGACGAGCTAAATGGTTAAAAGGTGAAACCTCCATTGTGTGGGCGAGAACATGGTGGGGAAAATCCTCTGCTCCCAGCGCTGTAATATTTTCTCTATTGAGTCTTCTGTTGTATTTTTGATAAGGTTTTAATAAATCTTTTACATTTATTTAGAAGTGAGTAGTATTTCTCACACCTTTTTAGAGCTAGGGCAATCCAAGCAGGAGAGAGGCCAGGGCTGACACCAAGCTGCAAAACCAGGAGCTGGAAGGGAGAGACCTTGACAAAAAGCTTGTCCCAATGCTGTCCCTGGCAGTGGCACTTGGCCACACGTGGCTCTGCAGCCAGCTGCTGCATGGGGAATGGTGCAGGGGCTGCTCAGGCAAGGAAATGTCCCTAAAGTTTCCCAAATTCACCAGTAAAACCCATATGAGGAGTTCCACACGGGCTGCAACTCCCAGTGCTGTCCGCGATCTGACAGCGAGCTCTCCTTAGTGTTCCTACGGCATTAATTTTGCAGGACTACATGGATTTGGGAAAATATTTCCTGTGATGCTGTCAGATCCTCTCTACTTGGAGTTTCTGAGAATAAAATCCTGTTTGCTTATAAATTTGTGATGGGATGGGATTCTAAAGCAGGTCAGTTGGAAGGCTGGAGGAGGATGCTTGACCTGTCCTTGCTCCCAAACCAAATGGAGTGGATGAACCCCACTGCCTCAGGGTGCTTCTCAATACCCTGGGAGGGGAGGGGAGCACAACACTGGGCCTGGATGAGGCTGGGAGTCTGGGAGTGGTGTCCCAGGAAAGCCCTGGGTGGAGTCAGGGATCCTCACCCTGCCTTCTGCTGCCCCTCAGCACAGACAGACCTCGCACATGCCTCACAAAACTCCTCTGCTGGACAGTAGGAACACAGGAACTCAGCAAACACAGCAGCTCAGGCTCTTCCAAGAGCCACATTTTCCAGGAGGGCAGAGCCTGATCCTGACTTTGTGCTAGGATTATCCCCCCCTCACAGTCTGAGCAGCAAACAGAGGTGATGGAATTTGCGCATCCAAGTGAAAGCAGCCAAACGTGCTCTGCATCCCTCAGCACAATCCCCTGGAAGGGAAAGGGATGCTTCCCGTGAGAAAAGCCATGGATAATCCCTGCCAGCCAGCCAGAAGCCCACAGACTTATTTTTATAAACCTGGGGGGAAAATGAAAGCATTGGTAGAGCTGGAAGGAATTTAAAATCCAGGTGAGGCTTCTCTTCGGTCTAAAGCCACAATCACAACTCTCTCCACTGGGGTTAACCCCCAGGGCTGGTGTTTGCAGGGATTTCACCATGCAGGGAGCTCTGAGGGAGCTCAGAGGGAACGATCAGTTTCTGGACCACCTAACCCTAACCATGGAGCCCCAGAATCCCAGACTGCTTTGGGCTGGAAGCTTAAAGCTCATCCTGTTCCACTGTTCCATGGCAGGGACACCTTCCATGACCCCAGGCTGTTCCAGCCCCAGTGTCCAGCCTGGCCTTGGGCACCGCCAGGGATCCAGGGGCAGCCACAGCAAATCTGGGAATTCCATCCCAGTCCCTCCCCACCCTCCCAGGGAACAATTCCCAATTCCCAATATCCCATCCATCCCTGCCCTCTGGCAGTGGGATCCATTCCCTGTGTCCTATCCCTCCATCCCTTGTCCAAAGTTTGGCACCAATCACTACAGAATGAGCAGAGGAATATGTTCAAAAATAAACAAAATCAGAGTTTCCTCTTAACACTTGTCCATGGGAGATGTCTGGAGCTGAGCAACCCAACAGATTTCCCTGCAAACAGCCCAAAGTCCCCGTGGGGCAAGTGGATCTTTGGCCCTTTTATATTTTCTTCTGATTAAAATGAGAAGTTTCTCCCATGGCAACACATTGCAGTCCAATGAATGCTTTCAGGAGGAAACTGGGACAATTCCCCAATAAAACCCCAGCTCTGCCCGTTCTCTTGGACACACACGTGCTCCTGCTTCCCAGCAATCTGGATTGCTTCTTTTCCCAAGGCAAAACCTGCCACTTAGAGCCTCGCAGAAACAAATCTGGGTTTGGGCTCTGACCTTGCTTGCTGTGCACAGGCTCTCTGGGGGCTGTGCTCCAGTGCCTGGGGCTGCTATTACTGCTGGGCCCTGCTGGGCTGTTATTTTGGAGTGACACCGCTCCTGAGCCAGGAATAGCTGCAGGACTTGGAGCTGCAGCCTGAACTCCCTGCCGGGGCTTTCCTGCACTCCCAACAAAGCTGTCACCATGCCACTCCTGCCACCGACGGGGCTGCTGAAGAGGTGGAAGTGTGAAGAGAAATCTTGGGTTTTCAGCGCCGGGCTCAGACGCAGAGGGAGCTGCCAGGAAAACAGGCTGTGCTCCCGAAGCGCTGGGATGGGGTGTGGAGTCACTGAGGGGTGATCACAGCACCCCGGGGTGTCACCTCTGCCACCACTCTGTGTCCGGCTGCAGCTGGAATCTCCTGGTATTTATGGATCTGAGCTGCATTTGTGGCACCCGGGGGCTCCACCTGCTGCGTCCCCCCAGCCATGGAGGACATCCCACTCCTTCCTCCCCAGCACGGAGGGCCTGGATTGCACAGGGAACGTTCCAGCACCTTCATTTGTGGATCTGCTGCTGGTTTGGGACCTGCAGGTCGGGCTCTGAGCCGTGGGGACAGGCCAGGACACCCTCCCAGGGCCTCCCTGCGGATTGACCTCCAGCAGCCACAGCCCTGCAATCCAACCGCACCTTCCAGCACCAGCTCATCCCATGAGGGCCTTTCCACGTGCAACCCAGACCCCTGGCTCCGCCAAATTCTGCCAAATGATGGGGACTATTAATGTACCAAATTCCTTAATTTGGTACATTAATTGTCCCCATCATTTTTAAAATACAGCTTAGAAACACCAGCAATGCCAAGACCATGGAGAATCTCACAAGAGACAAATTTCTTGATAAAACTGATACCTCCCCAAAAAATGTCACCTCCTGGGCCCCTTGGCCAGGGCCAGCTGCCCCTTCCCTCCTTTTCCTGGCATCCCTCACACCCCTGTCCTCATGGATGCTGAGGAGGAGGTTCACAGCTCTCCCAAACCCTATTCCCATGGGATGTGCTCCAATGAAATTATCAAAGAGAATAAAATCCAGACCTTTAAAGGCAAAATTCTGAAGTTCTCTACAGGGGAGTTTTCAAAGTGAAGCCTCTTCCCTTCAAATTCCTTTTGTGTGGGAAATTTTGCAATTATTTTTTTTTTTTTCCATCCAAACAGATGTTGCCCCAGATTTTAGGCCAGTTTCCGTTTGGGAAGTCCTAGAAAAAAACGGCCATGTTCAGACCAGACCCTGGCTGAAGGAGGTGGGGTCTCTTCTGGCCAGGATGCTCCAGGAGAACGCCCAGGAGAGCAGATATGGATCCCTCAGTGCTGGATCCAGGGAAGGGACCATGTTTTCCCAGAGGAACTCCCGGTGTCCCATCTCGGGAAGCAAATTCAGGCCCCTCTCTAATATTCCCAGGCCACAGCAGGGGCACGTTTGGGGTACAACTGGGGCTTTGTGCCACTTCCCCACTCCAGAAGTGTCCCAGCACCTCCCTGGGGAATGCCACATTCACTTTTCTCATGGATAACCTGACCAAACCAGCCCCACTGACCTGGGCTGAGGCATTGGCACGGTGCAGACTTTATTCCCAGCCCAGCAGGTGGAAAATGGGAAGAATCCTTTAGCCTGAAATAAAAGCAGAGCCTCCTGCAAACCCCACAGATCCCCAGGGCTGGTTCCAGACTTTGGGAATGCAGAGAGCCCAGCACCAGCCTGGCACTAATTATCATCCTCCATGCTTAAATCATCAGCTTTGCTCATTTGGCTTCCAGAGAAATTGTTGTTTTAATGGGAACTGGAGGTGCTCAGCACATTCCAAACATAAATCCCAGACTGTTTTGCACCAAAGCGGGATGAGTGAGGTCTGTGGGGGCCTGTGCAGCTCCTCCTGTTCTGCAGCAGGTGATAAACATTGCTAATTAAAATAGTTTATAATTGTCTCCGAAAGGTTAAAAATGCTGGAGCAAAAAATTTGGACTTTTCCTGACTAAACCGTACTTTTCTCCCCCGGCTCCCCGGGCCGTCTCCATGGCTACCAGGAGATTGCTGGGCTGCCTGTGCCAGCTAATTGATTTCCAGGAAGGAATGATTAATAAAGAACAACAGAGTCTCCCTCTCTGGCAGGGCACTTCTCCCAGCAGCCTCTCCCTTTTCCCCTGAGAATGCCTGGACTTGGGAGCAGATCCAGGCAGGGCCAGAAATCCCAGCCCAGCAGCGCCTGGGACCCCCCCAGGCCGCAGGGATAGAAGGGATGGGAACCCTGCACTCGGGATGGCTGCTGCACCAAGAGGGGAATTATGGCTGATATAAAAGAGATTGGATCCCAGCCCTGCACTCTTCCCATAAATCCGTCACGCTCGCCTTGCCATGGATTAAATTGCATTCCTGGAAAGCAGAGCCCTGGGTGTCAGAGCAGCCCAGAGAGAAAATGATTGTCCTCTGCTTCCTCCCTGAGCCAGGAGCCAGCCAGGCATGGAGGGAAAGCTGCACCCCCACCCTGCCATCCCTGCCATCCCTGAACTCTGCCATCCCTGAACTCTGCCATCCCTGCATCCCTGCCATCCCTGCCATCCCTGCACCCTGCCATCCCTGCCCCCTTGTCCCAGGAGAGGGCCATGGACACCTGGGCATCTCAGGGGTGCCCTTTCCAGCCAGCTCTGCTACACAGAAACCAAAACAATGCCAAAATCCCAATATTTTGCCTTGATCTTTCACCAGGATGTTGGACAGTGCTCCCCAGTGCTCCAGGTTTTTATTTATTTTCCCCCTCCAGGTGATGACATTTGATACAAAACTTTAATCTTCATTTCAGCATCATCTTACATAGGAATGCAAAGAAAAATTTTGGGTGAAGATTCCATGAGTGCCCGAGCCCTTCATGCAAGATTTAAAGCACTCCTGAATAGCTCCAAGAAGAATTAATTCCTGAATGAATTCCTGGCAGTGGAGCTGCACGTGCTCCATCTCTGCCCAGGGCTCTCCGTGCCTGCCTCGTGCCAGCCCTGCAGAGTGTGACAGGGACAAACCCAGGCCTTGTGTGCCAAAAGTGCCTCTGGAGCCACTCAGGGAATTCTCTGCCCATGGGCTCAGCAGGCAGATCCAGACTGGGTGATCCACAGAAATGCCCTGGGATGAGAGCCCTGGGGGCAGTGGGACAGCACGGGCTCACCCTGGGTCCCACCCGAGCATCCCAACAGCTTCCAGGGCCCTGCTGGGCTTTCCCTGGGTGTTTGCTCCCTTGGGCCCTGAGCAATTCCCAGCCTGGGGCTCAGCTGGTTCCAGACCTGCCCCAAGCACGGGTCCAGGCTCAGCCCCTCACAGAATTCACCTGGGAGCAGCTGGATCCCATCCCTGCCAGGGTTGGGGATGCTGTGGCACCCCCAGGCTCAGCCCCTCACAGAATTCCTCTGGGATGCACTGGGATGCACTGGGAGCAGCTGGATCCCACCCCTGCTGGGTTGGGAATGCTGTGGCACCCTCCAGGCTCAGCCCCTCACAGAATTCCTCTGGGATGCACTGGGAGCAGCTGGATCCCATCCCTGCGGGACTGGGGATGCTGTGACACCCCCCGGGCTCAGCCCCTCACAGAATCCCCTGGGAACAGCCGGATGCCATCCCTGCCAGGTTGGGAATGCCGTGCCTCAGCCGGGAGCAGCCCGGAGGGGTTTGGGATCTCCGGGTGATGCCCTGAAGCGATCCCAGCTGGAACTGGGCAGTGCCTGGCCAGGTTGCCCCTCCAGCCCTGTCCATTTTCACCTTTCCCTCTCCAGCCACACCTGGGGCTGGCACCACCAGGGCTCATCCCTTTTCCAGGGGCACTGGGGAGAAGCAGGGCAGCCCCAAAAGGCAGAGGGGGAGCATCTTCCCCCCTGTGCTGTTTGCACACTCCCACCTCAGACTTTACACCCTGGTGCAACCCTACCACATCTCCTGGGATTTCAGCCCCAAATCCCCGATTTCCAGCCGGAATGCTGCAGGGATCGCCCCTCTGGTGCTCCTGCAGGGTGTGGGAGCAGCCAGGTGAGAGCCCCGTGCCCTGAAACAGCTCTTGGTAGCACAAGTGAAAACCAAAAGGTGCTTGTGGGCTCCTCGCCAGGCTCCTCCGGTGCTCCTGGGGAAGGGGAGTGCAGATCAATCCGAATAAAAGATGAAGGAGCCGAGCCTCAGCCAGCGCGGAAACCCAGCATCACTGATGCCACGTCCTCAGCAGTCCTGCAGTGATTGAATAATTAGGGGGAGAGATTAAAAATTACTCCAAATGAGCAGAATTTTTAAGCTCTCCCTCCTCCCCTACCTGTGCTGGCTGGGAGGATTTTTTTAATCATTGATTTTTGAAGAAGTTGGCAAAATGAAGTGTGGCAGCAGGATAAATAATGTTTTTGCAACAGAAACAAAGCACATTTGGGCTGGTTTGGGTGCAGAGGAGCTGGAGATGAGCTGGGGCCTCAACCAGGGAAGTGCAGTCATGGAACTCTGCCATTCTCCTGACTCTGCCATTTCTTAAACCTTGTGGTACATTAATATTTCCCATATTTTTAAAAATACAGCTTAGAAATAGCAGCAATGGCAAAAATCTGGAGGATCTTACAGCAAGGGACAAGTTTCCTGACACTTCCTGAGTATTCTTGGATAAAATGGGTGATTTCCAACAGCCACTGGGGATGGACCTGGACTTCCAGGATGTTTGAAAACTATTAATAAACAACTAATTAATAAAGAACCTCTGGATTGTGGCAGAGAATTCCCAGAGCACATCCCTGCTGCTCACATATTAAATGGATAAATCACTTTTTCCTAAAGAAGACCTTTTGGACCTGCTCCAAAAAAAGAAATTTTTACACTGAATAAATCAATATTTACAGCAACTTCTTTTCCACAGTATTTTTATACACAACTCCACCTGTGAGCTACAAAAGCAATTCCAAAAGGAATTCTGTGTTTATATGGGGGGGGGGAAAGGGCAGCTTCCTGATAAACCCACGGAGCAGCCAGACTGGGATAAACAGAGCACTCAGGTACTGATCCAAACCAAAACATTTTGGGAATTTAGGAACTGGAACTTGACCCTTATTTCCTTTTCACACACCACGAAAGGGAAATAAAGATAAACCACCCAGGATTCCTTTGGGTAAAACACCCGGGATTGGGATAAAACACCCAGGATTCCTTTGGGTAAAACACTCGGGATTGGGATAAAACACCCGGGATTCCTTTGGGCAAAACACCCGGGATTCCTTTGGGTAAAACACCTGGGATTGGGATAAAACACCTGGGATTGCTTTGGAAAAAACACCCGGGATTGCTTTGGATAAAACACCCGGGATTCCTTTGGGTTAAACACCTGGGATTGGGATAAAACACCCGGGATTGCTTTGGATAAAACACCTGGGATTGGGGTAAAACACTCGGGATTCCTTTGGATAAAACACCTGGGATTGGGGTAAAACACCCGGTATTCCTTTGGGTTAAACACCCGGGATTGGGATAAAACACCTGGGATTGGGGTAAAACACCCGGGATTGCTTTGGATAAAACACCTGGGATTGGGGTAAAACACCCGGGATTGCTTTGGATAATGGGTCTGGCTGGGGCACCAAGCAAACAGCTGGGCCAGATGTGCACTGGGTGCTTTGTGCTGCCCAGCTGGGCTGGGATTCTAAAGCACTTTTCCTGAATTCTGGCTGGTTTGGATGCCCTGAACCCAGCAAGGACTCGGTGCCAGAGATGCCCTGGCCCAGTGGCCCAGGCTCTGCACTCTGAAGCCCTGGCCCTGCTCCAGGATGGAGAGGAGGATATTCCAGGACAGAGAAGGATATTGCGGGATGGAGAGGAGGATATTCCTCCAGAGGAGGATATTCCGGGATGGGGAGGAGGATATTCCAGGATGGAGAGCAGGATATTCCAGGATAGAGAGCAGGATATTCCAGGATGGAAAGGAGGATATTCCGGGATGGAAAGGAGGATATTCCAGGATGGGGAGCAGGATATTCCGGGATGGGGAGCAGGATATTCCGGGATGGGGAGCAGGATATTCCAGGCACGACCTGCAGCCAGGGTGAGGGCAGGCTCTGTGCAGCGGGGATGTGACGTGTGTTCCGATTTGCTGCCTAGGTACTGATTAGATCTGAGTGATGACCTCAGGCTGGATTTATCCCCCGGATCTGCTGGTCTGGGAGACAGGAAGGTGCTGCCCTGGCCAGGAGGGTCGGGGCAGAGGCAGCTCTGATATGTTCCAGTCACACCTTTTTCATCTGCACATCACCCACGGGCTGCCCAACTCGCCTTGCGTTGCTCTCAGCCCCTGCTCCCCAGCTCTGGGCTTTCCCTTGGATTTTCTCACCGGCTGGAGAGTTCAGGGACTCCCCTCAGAGCCTGGGGCAGCTCTGACAAGCCCTGTCACCGCTGGAATTTAGGCACATCAGCAGCACAGGAGGTTTTTAATGACATCTTCCCAAATATTCCACCGCAGAGCACGGAGAGCCTCTCGCAGGGAAGTTCAGCAGCAGGAGGGAGGAGAGCAGCACTCCTGGCTCAGGGCCTCTGCCTTGCAGCCCACCCTGCCCTCGGGATGGGGGCAGAGGATCTCCCAAAGCTCTGCCAGACACCAGGAAAGGAAAACCCGAACACCACGACGTAAAGCTGGGGATCTTGTACAGGCACAGCAAAGTGGTTTTGCTTTAATTCGATTTTCTGCAGCTCCAGGGATGCTGGGGGGGCCGTTCCAGTCTCTGCTGTGACACAAGGAAACAAAGCAGTTCCATGCTTCCATCTCAATAACGAGAACAGAGGAGTTGCAAACAGCAATTCCCCTCCCCAGAACCCATGAAACACGGGATAAATGGATGTTAATCAGGCAGGGTACAGGCATTTCCAAACGGCCCCAGCTGCAGATGCTCCACTGCTCCAGCCCAGGCCCTGCCCCTTTCATCCCACAAACAATCACAGGACTCTTCAAGTGGGTGCTGCTGATGGCCGAGATTCACCCAGGGGATAAAACCTGACATCCCAGATTCAGTGAGGGTGGAAGAGAGCTCCAGGGTCACCAACCCTCACCCTGTCCCCAGCCCAGAGCTGAGTGCCACCTCCTGCTCCATCCCGGGACACTGCAGGCTCTGTCCAGCACCTCCTGCTCCATCCAGGCTCTGTCCAGCACCTCCTCCCTGCTCCATCCTGGCTCCCTCCAACTCCCTGTTTGCCTTCTCATGCACCAAACCTCCACAGCTTCTTCTTCCACCACCTCCTGTCCCACCTGGTGTCCTCCTGGCATTTTTGGCTCCTTAGGGGAGTGCTTGGGTGTTTTTGTGGAGCTGGATCCATCTGCTGCCCCAGGAGCAGCTGTGTCACTGGATTTGGGAACAGGGAAGGGCCAGGAGTGCTCCAAGGCCAGAGCTCTGCCCCACACCACCCTTTTAGGATCCCAAATCCCTTGGGTGATTTTAGGAAACTTCAGGCTCAGGACACAGCAGTGACCTGCCATGGCAACCCCCTCCATGTTCTGTGCTCCTTCCAGAGAGCTCCCCGCTCCTGCAGGGCTGGGACAGACTGGGCTTGGGATTCTGAAGCACTTTTCCTGAATTCAGGCTGGTTTTGGTGCCCTGGGCCTGGAGAAGCCTGGGCTGCTGCTCCCCTCCCTGCCCTTCCCTGGGTCTGCTCTGAATCCCTGCTCTGACGCTGAGCCCAGAGCCATTGCAGCCCAGGTGACCCCACTGTCCCCTCAGCGTGGTGCTGAGAGCCCAGGAGGTGCCAGTGGGAGTGCAAAGCCTTGGAACTGCCTCCAGAAGCCTGGATTTCCTGAGCTGGGCCCGGGAGGGAGCACACAGCAGGGCCTGGCTGTTCCTGGGTCAGGCTCCCGGGCTGTGGGAGCATCCCTGGGATCACCAGGGCCATGCCCTGGCCAGGACAACCCCAAATCCCTCCCAAAGCTGCTCCTCAGCCCACAGCCTCCCATCTCCAGCACTGGAAGAGCAGGGAAGGGGATGGCTCTGAGCTGCCCTACTTTAATGCTATTTTTGAGAGCATTCCCTAAAATCTGGGACTATGGCACGATCCCTGAGGCTTCCCCGCATCCAGCATGCCACCACACCCAACCCACCACTGCTGACCCTCAGCTGTGCTGGGATTATTTTGCTTTAAAACCACAACTCCCCCCTGATTTTAATATATTCAAGGAGAGCTGTAACTAAATTTCCAGAGCTCCCACGTACAAGGGTGTCTATTCAAGTGAGACAAAGTTTTGCAATTCAAAACCCATTTCTTCCCAAAATTCCTTCCCAAAACCCTCAAACAGAGGCCAGAACACTGCAGAGTTTCAGTGCAGAATCACTGTCCATTTGGAATTAAATCACTTACAGTCATTAAATCCTCCTATTTTAGCCACACATCCATTGAAAGGCGGCATCAAAAGGAACCAAATTTGGTTCAGCTTAGTTATGGACAAGCTCCAAGTGTGGTGAGGTTTGTGTTGCCTTTCTGGGGGTGGCAGCTTCTCAGCCCTGGAATGGCAAATGAAGAGCATAACCTTGTTTCAGGAGGGTTTCTGCAGGTTTTAAATAGCCTGGCAGCAATGCAGCCCTGCAGCTCCTGAATACCAATGCACAGCTCTGCACCTCCCCAGGGCTCAGCAGGGCCAGCACCTTCCCATTCAGCTAAAATCACATCTCAACCAGAGGCCACAGCCCGCTCAAATTTACCCAGATTAATCCAATTCTGCACCAATTTTCTATTTAAAAAAAAAAAAAAAAAGCTGTGGTTGCCTAAAATAGCCCCAGAAAAGGCAGCTGTGCAGCAGCCTCTCATTTTCCCATTTTCCTTGGTATAATAATGGAATCCCAGCCTGGTTTGGGTTAGAAAGGACCTGAAAACTCATTTATTCCACCCCTGCCATGGCAGGGACACCTCCCACTGTCCCAGGTGCTCCAGCCCCAGTGTCCAGGCTGGCCTTGGGCACTGCCAGGGATCCAGGGGCAGCCACAGCAAATCTGGGAATTCTATTCCAGGGCCTGCCCACCCTGCCAGGAACAATTCCTGCTCGGAATGGAGAAGTCCCTTTCATTAGTGCCCAGCTTTGATGGATGTGGGACGAAGGGACAACCCTTCCCCGGGCAATTACAATCCAGCCCTTCATGGTCTGGGCTTTTATTTTAAAGACTTCTCTTTATTTCCTGGTTTTTGTGTGAACATATAGGAAATGTTCCCGCGCTGTGCAGGGAATCCAGGAGCAGGAGCAGCCCTGGGGACAGGATCCCTGCTGGGACAGCACCCAGACACCACTGCCAGGGGCCCTGAGCCTCAGCTGCAGCACCTCCAGTGGGGAAAGGCACCAAACATCCCCAAACGCAGCTGCAGAGCTTGGCCAGCACTGCCAGGGTGCAAATTCCTCAGGCTTGGGCACCCATCGGAGCCAGGAGAGACTTTGGCGTGCGCAGGGTGCCCTGAAGCAGGGCAGCACCACTTCTTCTGTGATCATTAATAACATTCATCATTGATCTACTGGGCATGAGCACACCCAACAGCTGCTCCTGAAAGGAGTGAAACTTCCCATTGCAAGGAAAGCCCAGAGCCCTGCACGTCTGCATCCAAGCACGCCTGAGAACAGAGCCCGTGGGGGGAGAAATCCTCCTTGTTTAAAGTGTCACATGGAATTAAAAAATACAATTTCTCCTCTCCCTGCAAAGCCCAGCAGCCTTTAGGCCACACCACCCAACACCCCCCCACTCTGCTCCGTGCAAATCAAATAAAACCACTCAGCTCTAACAAGGAAAAAATGACATTTTTTCACCTGCTGGTTGTCCCCCAGCCAGATAAACCCTCCAGATCTCTTGCTTGGGAGACAAGCAAAATAATAACAATAATCCAAAGCAACACTTCCATTCTTTCCATTTAATCAGCTCAGTTTTGCCCTCAGAGCCTCCCCAGACAAGCAGTGGGGCTTTTAATGGATGCTTAATATGTCAAAGCTGTGTATTTTTAATTAAAACACCGAGTTTGACATCCTGGGTGATCCACTACCCACACATCTGACTAATACACTGTCTCCAGACCAGCTGAAGAGATAAAACTCACCAAAAAAACAAAAGCAGCTTTTTTTTTTTTTTTTTGTTTAAATCCAAGCACAAAAGAGCTTTTCATAAAGCTGGGCAGTAAGCACCCATTACTGGTGTCTCCCACTGGGGCTTTTCTCGTTAGCAAGGTGGCCTTGCCCCAGCACACATTGTGGAATAAAGGGATTGCCAGGAACATCAGGAAAATCGAGTTTGTGCCTGTCCCAGTGCCCTGGCAGCTGTGTAAAACACAGCTCTGCCTCAGGAAGGAAAAACCAAGCCTCAAATCCACGGATGAGCTGCCATGGCTAAGCCAGCGTGCCCAGCTTTATCCCAAAATTCCTCCAGGGATCAGGGATGTCAGCATCCCAACCAGCCCCTGGCACTAATCCCCATCTCTGCAGAGCATGGCAAGGGCAGAAGGCTCCTCTGGATCCCCTCTGTGCGCTCCCAAACCTTGGCCAAGCAGCCAAGGAAAGCTTTGCCCTTGCAGGGGGAGAGGGCAGAATTCCAGGGTCTCTAAGGAAAGCTGGGAGCCACAACCAGGAGACCAAGAGTCATGGGTAAGCATGAAATGGAAATTTCCCCCATTAGGCAGAAAAATCCAGTTTGTTTCATCAGCAAAATATTTTTTATCTGAGGGAAAAAAAAAAAATGAATCGGGGGCTAAAATAAGAGATGAAGTTCTGAGGGGAAGATGGAAAGCCAGGGTATCATTTATGGATCCCAAGCAAAGTTAATTTAGTGTCACCTCAGGGGCTCACACTCAGCTGCCACAGTGACACAGGGCTGAAGGCCTGAGGGGTGAAATCTTTATTGGCCACCCCAGGAAAAAACACTCCACAGTTAAGGGGTGACAAAGGGGTCCTGCAATTTCCACAGCCAGAAGGCTCAAGGGTCAATTTTCCAGCAGTGCTGTCAGGTCCACACCAGGGCATGACCATGGAGATGGGATTCATCTTCTGGAGGAGTTTTAGCTGAGATTTGGGTTGGAAAGCTCCCCCTTGGGAGGATTGCAATGCCCGTCCCAACCAAGTATTCTCATTACAGCAGGGAAAATGGGGGCACTGGATTTGTTTATCCCACTGAAGACAATTCCCTTTGTTGTTAATGTCCATAATCACTTCCATTTCTTTCTCATGACTGATAAATTGCCTAATAAGATTTTTAAACTCATTATTAAATAAAGAAAAAAAAAAGAGATTTGGACCACAGAGGAACTGTTTTTTTCTGCTGAAAAGCATTTTAGGCCCATGGACAAGCACCAGGGGCTGGAGCCCCTCTGGAGCCAGGCTGGGACACCTGGGGGTGCTCACCTGGAGAGGAGAAGGATCCAGGAGAGCTCAGAGCCCCTGGCAGGGCCTGAAGTGGCTACAGGAGAGCTGCAGAGGGACTGGGGACAAGGCCTGGAGGGACAGGACACAGGGAATGGCTCCCAGTGCCAGAGTTGGTGTATTAGAAAAGAAAATTCAATATTTTGAGGTGCCACCGTTGTCCACAGTAACTTGTCTGACCAGAAATGGGGAATTCACGCCACAAATATCTGCAGGGAACAACTACCTGGGATGCACCACTCAGGAAAACAAGGGAAAAGAACTGGAGTTAATGTTACAGAGGAGTTGCCAAGTATTTAAACCCCTCTTTTGCCTGAGTTTGTGTCTTTATGTGGGCTTGAGAGACTGTCTAGGATGGC
>VZSU01002115.1:3422-18360 GCA_013398715.1 Nesospiza acunhae | reverse complement strand
AGCAGGAACTCCTGCTCCAGGATTGCCTTCAGTGGCCGATGATGTCTTAAATACCAAGAATGGCTGACTGCAAATTGTGGTGTTTTCTGCTCCCTGGCAGTGGAAGGTCGTTCCCCTCTGTCCTTCCCTGCCGGGCCCTTGCCAGCCTGGATGTCTCTCTACTTCCATGTTCCCCAATCAAAGGCATACTTTTATCCCTGTCTCTGTTCCCACACAGATCTCTGGATATCTCATTCCCAACCAGCAGAAAACACATTTAAATGTGTTGCAATGTCACAAATTTCAGTGTAGTGAACAAACTAGACAACACAGATCACAAAAAGACAATTTCCTGTACTATGCACACAGCATTCTATTCCTACATCCTACATTGCAGAAGCAAACAGCAGAAATAATAATTTCTACCATTCAAAGCTGTTGCTGTGTTTTTCATTCCCTGAGGTCCACACCCTTGACCACATGGCACACCCAGACCCTCACTCAGGTAACAAGGGTTTGCTGTAAGCTATAAAACATGACCTGGTACAGAGGTGATATTTTAGCAGTGTATTTATCCATAAAAGTGGCTGGAAAAATCCACACAGATTTATTGTCTCTATTCTTTTATATATAATAAATATTAAAAAAATATTTTATATAATAAAAATGTGAAATATTACACTATTTTCCATCTCCACATGTTTGGATGACCACTAAGGACCCATTTTGGTGCCTCCTGCTCCTCTCAGGATCCCTGAGGTTGGAAAAGTCCTCCCAGGCCATTGCGTGCCTGCCCTGACCTCCCTGCACCCAGGGACAGACTGGGGGACACAGGGACAGACAAGGGACACACAGGGACAGCCAGGGACACACAGGGATACCCAGGGCTGAGGCCCCTCTCCCTGGGGCTCCTCTCCAGGCTGAGCAGCCCCAGCTCCCTCAGCCTTTCCTGGGCACCGAGTTGCTCCAGGCCCTTGCTCAGCTCCAGGAGCTCCTGTCCCTGCTGTGCTGAGGGACAGCGCTGGGCACAGCACCCAGAGGTGCCTCCAAAGCTGGGCACAGGGGCAGGATCACCCCTGACCTGATGAAAATGCTCCTCCCAAAGCACCCCAGGATCCCACCGGGTCGTCCCTCAGGATCCCACTGGGCACCACTGGCCAGGGACAGCTCCTTGTCCCTCAGGATCCCACTGGGCCCTGCTGGCCAGGGACAGTTCGTTGTCCCTCAGGATCCCACTGGGCACTGCAGGTCAGGCACAGATCGTTGTCCCTCAGGATCCAAGTGGACACTGCAGGTCAGGGACAGCTCGTTGTCCCTCAGCACCCCCAGGTCCTTCCCCGAGAGCAGCTCCAGCAGGTTCCCCCGGCCCGTGCCGCTCTGGGGTTATTCCCAGTGCTGAAGTACTGCAGGCAGCGCTGCCGGGCGGCGCGAGGGCCCCGCCCCGCCGGCGCCGCAGCCAATGAGGAGGCGCGAAAGCCCCGCCCCGCCGAGCCCGCGAGGTCGCTAAATGCAGCCGCGCTGAGGGTCGGTCCCTCAGAGCTGCGACCATGGCAGGTAGCAAGGCACTCGGCTTCCTGCCGCCCTTCAAGCACTTCGCCACCGATGCCATCCACACCGGGCAAAAGCCCGAGCAGTGGCGCTCTTGCGCTGTCGTGCCGCCCATCACGCTCTCCACCATATTCAAGCAGCGAGTGCCTGGAGATGAGGAGGTGAGTGCGGCCAGCACGGGGCCACCGAGCCCCACTGCGGCCCCGGCGTGTCGCGGCCGGTGGAACGGGAGGCGGCGGGTCCTGGGCAGGGCAGGGAGCTCCCGGCGCGGATGTTTCCCCACGTGGCCGCTCCTGGGCAAACGCGAGCATCTCGCTGGGCCGGGAGCGGGGCTCTCTCCCGGGGAGACGGCGGAGTCTCCTCACGGGGCCATTGCAGAGCCGCCTGCTCGCGATCCCGTGCCTGTGCTGCGGGATGGCCCTGCTGAGCAGCGATGGGAGCGGAGGAGCCGCTGTGGTCCCTTCCAGCCGGAGCCAGCCTGGGGCTCCCTGTTCCCGCTGCGGGCGGCGATCCGGAGCGGTTTATCCCAGGCTTTCCCTGTGCTCTCTCTGATGTTCATTTCCTCTTCCCACCCCAGGAGTATAAATACACCCGGTTCGGGAACCCGAACCGGCATATGCTGGAGACGGTTGTGTCCGCACTCGATGGAGCCGAATACTGTGAGTACCTCATGGGCTGGACGGGGCTTGGAGCATAGGTACTGCAGGCAGCGCTGCCGGGCAGTCAGCACGCTGCTCCCCTGTGGGTCATTCCCGTGCTGCCGGATTATTCCCGGCTCCTCCGGGAAAGGCGCCCCTGGATTTCTCCTGCTTCCTCACTGTGGCTGATGCCTGGGCTGAGCTGGATCCATCCTTGTGCAGCAGCACTGGAGGCAGTGGGAGCAGGCAGCCAATGGTCCCAGTCCATTCCTGGTGTGTCCCAGTCCATTCCTGGTGTGTCCCAGTCCATTCCTGGTGTGTCCCAGTCCATTCCTGGTGTGTCCCAGTCCATTCCTGGTGTGTCCCAGTCCATTCCCAGTGTGTCCCAGCCTGTCCCAGCCTGTCCCAGTGTCCGTGCTGGTTCCATGCTGTCCACATCCATCCCCTGCTTTCACTGGCTCCACGTTCCCAGTGAGGCAGTGACAGAACAGGTTCTTTGCAGAGGCCAAGGGAGGAAGGCCAAGGCAAGTCTGACTTGTTGTGTCACATCAAACACTGATGATCCTTTCTCCTCAGGCTTGGCTTATTCCTCTGGCTTAGCAGCTCTTTTGAACATCTGTCACCTGCTGAAGACAGGGGACTCAGTTATCTGCATGGATGAGGTGTATGAAGGTGAGTACAGCACCCAGTGGCTTCAGCCTTCTTTGTGCAGGGGACCAAACCTGTCTGTGGCTCTCAGGAGCTCTGAATTTCCCCTGTAGGACCTCACTGTTCTTTGGAGCCTGTTTTTATCAATCCCCTCTTCCTCACAACTCCCCAGTGGCAGAGTGCGCCCAGCTCTGCCAGAGTCCTTCTCTGAGCAGGGTGAGCTCCCTTCAGTTCCTGGGAACTTTCCCCTGCTCCTTGAAGCCTCAGCCTGATTTCTGCAGGGCTGAATTTCATTGCTCCTCCTCTTGAAGCCTCAGCCTGATTTCTGCAGGGCTGAATTTCATTGCTTCTCCTCTGCATTGGTTTGTTACAAAGAAAGGGTTTCTCACAAAAGAACCTCCCAAGCATCACTCAGATGTTCTCTTCAGCTCACAGAATCCACCTCCGTGTTCCATCCCTTCCTGCTCAGGTGGAAAACTGAGTCCCTGGGGATCAGCTTGGCAAAAGGACCCAATCAATGAATTTTTAATCCAGGCAGTGTTTCCTGGTAGTGAGTGCTGCACATCCACTGATCGCCTGTTGCTGCTGGATTCTTTTAATCTTCCCAGGGAAAGGCTCCAAAGACAGGAAGGAATCATTTTTATTGGAGTGATGGGAAAGAGTAGCTGGAGTCTTCCCCTTGGTTCTTCTTCTCTGTTTAATTTCCTGATGATAAACCCCACATTAATTTCAAGTACTTCCTAAATCACTCTGATCCCATATTCCCATTGCTACTATTTCATGAACACTCAATCTGCAACAATCTTTATACTTTGTAAATAAAGAAAATATAAAAGTGCCATTGATGGTGTGCAGCATCAAGCTGTGCCCTCCTGACTGTCCCTGCAGGATGCAGAAGGCTGCAGAGCAGGCAATGAAAGTCAAGGAAGTTTTTAATTTTGTAATTTTTTTTGCTTTTTTAGGCACGCGAGAATTATTTGACAAAATTAAAGAGGAGTTTAATTTGAACGTGGTTTATGTTGACTGCACAGACCCAAAAAAGCTGGAGGAAAAAATTAAGGAACATCCCAAGACCAAGGTAGGGGAGAGGGAAATGGATTTTAAAGGGACGTTAAATTGTTTTATCCTTGCTCCTGTTGGGGTTGGGGGTGTGTTGAGCTGAGGGGGGCAGCTTGGGGCACAGCTGGATCCACCCTATCCCCCTGTGCTCCCTCATGGAAAGCATCCTAAGAAGGGCAGAGAGCCCTGCAGAGAGAGGAGGGAACAGGACAAAGGTGAGGAAGAGCAGAGGGAACGCCGAGCACGGAGCTGGGGGGGCTCCGTGGCACTGCTGGGTGATCCCTGCCCCAGGGGAAGGGAACTGTGCTGGGAAAGGCACTGGGAAAGGCTCTGTCCTGGCTGCTGAGGCCTTCTCCAGCTGGGATGCCCTGGCATGGCACAAGCCCAGCTGGGGGAAAGCTCCCTGAGCTTGGAGGGAGCAGCTGGAGCCTCCCCTGGCTCTGGCGGGGCCACTGCCCGTCCCCAGTGCCCAAACCCACGGGCAGCTGCCAGCTCTGAGCAGCCAGAGCCACTGGGACTCAGCCCAGCACTGGGAACTCTCTGACCTGGAGTGGTTTTGGGTTTGTGCAGCTGGTCTGGCTCGAGACCCCCACGAATCCTGTGCTGACAGTGATCGACATCAAAGCCTGCGCAGAAGTTGCACACAAGTCTGGTGTCAAGGGTGTGCTGGTGGCAGTGGACAACAGCTTCATGTCTCCGTATTTCCAGGTGTGTGGGAAAAGGACAGGACTGTCACCTGTCCCAGTGGGGCTGGAGATCCCTTTTGGGAAGGGAAGCACCACCAAGGAACTGCAGTTTTGGTCTCTGCACTGTAAAACCACCTGCTCTGGTTCAGCCCCAGCCCAGGGGCTGCTGCTGGTGCACCAGTGAAGGGGGCAGGGGGTGTCTGCCCTCCAGGAATGATGGAATTCTGTTCTTCCTGATGGAAATGAGAACAGTTACCAAGTGTTCCCTCACTTTGGCCTTTTTACATCAATTCTTCTGCAGATGCTGTTCTGAGCCACAAAGGTAAAAACCAGATGGTAGTGGAAGACAAACCTAGCAACCATTGTTCAGTCTTTCTTGGAGACATCCACTCTACCTTTTTCTTCACTATTTTGGTGAACACATGACTCAGAAGTTTATAGCTTTCTTCATAACAACTGCCAGAACTTTCCTGTACTGATAGCTGGAAGACATGGCGTGAAGAGATTTAAGTTTTACAAATGCTTCAGAATAATGAACTTCCAAGCATTGTTGCTCTCACTATGGGCTAGAATCTGCCTGCTTTGTTAAGTTTTAACAGTGATGCCCCTCACTCTTTAGGATGTGTTAATACCATGTGCAAAGTGCCTTAATTAGTGATTGATTAAAAATCTGGCACTGCTCAGCACCTCTTGCCCATCCACGTCCTGGTTTGTCTCAGCTCAGGAGGCTCCTGGGCAGAGAGCTGGGAGCTGAGGGGAGAGAGAGCTGCCAAAGGAACCTCTTTGCTCGTGTTCTCAGCTCCTCCAGGGCAGGCTCTGCAACAGCTGGAAAGCAAAGCAACTCTTTTCCTTTGCAGCTGGAGTCCTTCATTTCCCATGGGAATGCCCTTGATGGGGTCCATGCCATGGTTTGTCCCTGCCTCAGCTGAGCTGCAGAACTGTTTTTTCCAGTTCTGCACTGTGTGTTGGATGTGCTCAATCTCTTCTCTCCCTGGAGCCTGTGGGAGTTGGAGCAGTGCTTTTAAATCACATTTTCTTGTGCTTCCCTTGAATTCAGAGTGGCTCCCTGTACTGCTCCTTTAGCACATGTTCTATTGTCATCCTCAGGTTTTGTGTTTGTTTCTCCCCTTGTTTATCCAGTGTGAGCTCAGAGCCCTTTGGAATGGCTGGGAATGAACCTGAGTGCAGCCAAACTTGAATGATGATGTTATTTTCCTTTCCTTTCAGCGTCCTTTGTCCCTGGGGGCTGATATTTGTATGTCTTCTGCAACCAAATACATCAATGGTGAGTGTGAGAGTTCAGCACATCCTTAGGGCAGGGATGGAGGGAGATTGGGAAGGATTTCCTGGCTGGGAGGGTGGGGAGGCCCCCAGATCCCTGGCAGTGCCCAAGGCCAGGTTGGACACTGGGGCTTGGAGCAGCCTGGGGTGGTGGGAGGTGTCCCAGGGGTTTTATTTACACTTGGGGCTTGTGGCAGGACCCTGGAGTGGCTGATCCCATTCTTGTCTCCTGTCATTTGTAGGGCACAGTGATGTCCTCATGGGCCTGGTCTCTGTAAACAGGGATGATCTCTATGAGAGGCTGAAATTCCTGCAGAACTGTAAGTCCAGACAAGGAATTCCTGACAGGGATCCTGTTCACATCCAGAGCTCCTGCTGGGGAGGGTGGGCATGCACACAAGTGGGAAATCTGCCTGGAATGTAAATTAACAGAGCTGGGAAAGCTCAATGAAATAGTCCCATAAAATGAGAGACATTGATCTCCCCTTCCTGAGCACTTCAGGAGAGCACTGGGGCCCATCCTGAAACCACTGAGGTGCCACCTGCAGCTTGGGGGGTTTGAAACTCCCTCACCCTTCAGGATGTGCCCAATGCAGAATTTTCTTACCTCGGATGTTTCCAGCAATTTTCTGGCCTCTTTATTGTCAGGAATAAATTCCTGTGCAGGGTTGTGCCCTCTGCACTGAGGGTGCACTGTGCCCAATAAATGTAATCCTTGAGGCCTGAGCCTGTTAATTGGGCTCATTAATTGGCTGCCCAATGTGGGAGATGAGGAACAGAGATTGCCTTGGGTGTCTTCCCACTTGTGCCAAGGTCAGAAATGCTGGAGGTGAGGATCTGTTTGGCTTTGCTGAATGCAGAACACCGATGTTGTTCTGGGATTCTGTGGGATTCTATGGGATTCTGTGGGATTCTGTTCCCATTCCCACAGCCCTGGGAGCTGTCCCCTCCCCCTTTGACTGCTTCCTCTGCAACCGGGGGCTCAAGACTCTGCACATCCGAATGAAGCTGCACTTCCACAACGGCCTGGCTGTGGCCAAGTTCCTGGAATCCCATCCCGGGGTGGAGAAGGTCATTTACCCAGGTGGGTGGGCAGGGACTGGGGAGCATCCCTGGGCAGGTACTGGGGGACATCCCTGGGCAGGGATTTGGGAGCTGTGGTGCCCCGTGACTGGGGCTGGGTGCCCAGCTGAGGTGAGGCTGAGCTGCCCCAGCTCTGCACTGGAATTCACTGGGAATTCTCCCAACTCTCCATTCCAGGGCTGCCTTCCCACCCTCAGTACGAGGTGATGAAGAGGCAGTGCACGGGTGTTTCTGGGATGGTCAGCTTCTACATTAATGGGAAAAAAAGAAATGCCATTGCCTTTCTTGAGAAATTGGAGGTAAAATAAAGTCAACAAAATCCCCCCAGAGGGGCCTGAAATTGCCCTGCTGAGGGGAGGTTGCGGGGGCTTTTCTTACCAAGTCCTTTGTGTGTGCCCCACTATAAATCAGGGATAATTTGTTCTTGGGGGTTAATGAGAGGAAAGAAATGGACACCTCAGTTCCTTGGAAATGTCTGTTTGCTCCCAGGGTGAGGTGTGTCCAGCTCAGCCCAGGAGCTGCTGCTGGCAAAGGCCTTTCTGCAGGGCTGGGCAGCTGGGGCTGCTGCAGCTCTGCTGGAATATTGCAAAGTGCCCTCAGGGGGAAAGGCACTGAGGGAGGCCCTGACTCGTGGGGCAGAGAGGGAGCCCCTGGCTCTGGGAATGCTTGGCTGGGTCCAGCTAAGGACATTCCCTGGGATCCAGGGGCAGGATGAGTCTTGTTTTCAATCTTAGCTCTTCCCTGCCAGATGTGCACTTTATTCCCTAATTTCAGCTAATACAATTTATAACATGGAAGTTATTATAGAAAAACTTGAGGGGAAGAAAAGTCCCTAAACTTTCCATTTCCCTCAATGTCCTTGAAGAGGTCCCAGCCCCGAGGCTGCTGGAGCTCCAGGAGGGTTTGGACAGCTCTGCCAGGGATGCTCAGGGTGGGATTGTTGGGGTGTCTGTGCTGGGCCAGGGGCTGGATCAGTGATCCCTGTGGGCACCTCCAGCTCAGGATATTCCCTGATTCTGTGAGCTCTCTGTCCATGAATCCATAACCTCCTTCCCTTTCTCCCACAGGTGTTCACCCTGGGCTTTAGTCTGGGCGGCTTCGAGAGCCTGGCAGAGCATCCGTAAGTTCATCCTCCCATCCTCAGAGCCTTAAAAAGCTGCAGAGCACCACAAAATTCCCACCATTTCCCAGCCCCAAAAGCTGTTTTGCTGCTTTGCCTTTAGCTAAACTCAGGGACTGTTGTGCAGCACAAAGCCAGGGGAGATTCCAGAGGGAGGGAATCCTGTGGGAGGGCAGAGACAGAGGAATTTCACCCGCAGGGCTGAGGCACAGTTGGTGTCCATGAAGAGAATCCCAGAAGCTGCAGAGTGTTGGGATGAGGAGCAGCTGGGATGGAGCAATGCCCTGCTCCCTGCTCACACAAGGGGCACGGTCACTGTGTGCCCCCAGCTGCCTCTGGTCCCTGCAGGGCCTCCTGGGGCCTTTTAAACTGCTCAAAACAGCATCTTCATGGAATTGCATTATTTCACTCAAAGCCAGCTTGCTTTTTGAAAAGGTCCATGGAAATTATTGACTATACTTGAATGTTAAATCATTCCACTTACTGGTTTCACAGCAAATGTTGAACCCCTCCAGCAGCTCAAAGGAGCTGGTGCCAGGGACAGCACATGGGGAAATCCCTTCTTGCCTGTGTCCTCTGTAGCTGGAGAGAATAAACCCTCCAGAGTCCTTTGGGGCAGTTTGAGAAGGGATCTGAGAAACCAAAAATGAAACCAGGAGACTTTATTCTGGAGGTTGCACATTCCCCACATGCAGAGCTTACAGAGCTTCTGTAGAATAAAAGAACAGCTCTGGAAGGAAGAGGAGTAGGATTTTCTCCTTTGTCAGGTGCAGATTTTTAGGCATCCACTTCTTGTCAATTATTTGTGTCTTGGAAATACGAGCTGGAGATGCAATTCCCTGACTTGTCAGCATTCCCAGTATTTCCAGGAGTTGCTGCCAGGAGCTCTTTGCATCTGGGGGGTCACACAGGTGGCACAGAGGAGGTGTCAGATCCTGCTGCCACTTCAAGGGTGCTGGCAGGGAACCAGCCAGGCTGCTTTTACCAATAAAAGTCCCAAATTCTTGGGATAAAGATGTTTTTTGTCATTTCAGGTACACCATGACCCATGCCAATATGGATCCTGATATCAAGGAACGTCTGGCAATCAGTGACACCTTGATCCGCCTCTCGGTGGGGCTGGAGGATGAGGAGGATTTGCTAGCAGACCTGGACCAGGCCCTGAAGGCTGCGGTGAGTGGGGAGTTCCCCTCCAAAAATCATCCCCACCCAGCCTTTCCCAGGGGCTGAGCCCTCAGCTCCTCCCTGATGGACCCTGGGCTGGGGAGGGAAAGTTTCCCTGTTTGCAGCCCTGCCCAGGCACAGTTCCCCATGGATTCAGGAGCAGCTGGGGGGTCCCAGGCACAGTTCCCCATGGATTCAGGAGCAGCTGGGGTGTCCCAGGCACAGTTCCCCATGGATTCAGGAGAATCAAATGCTGAAATGTGACTTTAATTTATGAAAAGGAAGTAAAAATGTGTGGTTGATAGAAGGGCAGAGCACACTGACCCCTCCCTTTCCTTCCTGCAGTTTGCATAAACCTTGAGGGTCAAAAAGGACCTTGGAACTGGACATGGCTGTGGACGAGGACACGGAAAACCAAACCACTCTTGCTTTGCCAGCAGAGCTCAGTGCTCCTCCTGCTCCTGCAGGGTTTGGGGCACAGGGGCTGCTTCCTCTTACTGCTCTCAGGTTATTCCCTTCTCACCCTTCAGCCCAGCTCAAAAACTTCATTGACCTCAGATTTATTTTAATTAAGTTGGAGATTTTCTTAAAATCATTTTTTCTCTTGATGCAACATTGAAGATGAAGTGAAATGCAACAACTGGCAAATAATAACTTTCTAAAGGGGAATCTTTGTTGTTTGAAAAAATCATGTGCTGTGGGAATGATTGGAATTCTTTTAATTAAAACCTGCTTTTCCTTTCCTTGCTTATATTCCCCTGTGCACCTGGTCCTTGTGTTCAAAATCAGGGGATGGAGTGACCCTGGAGCCTTTGGGATTTTCCTGTGGGAAGGCAGGAGGGGAATGGAGCTGAGGAGGGGATGGAGCTGAGGTGGGACAATTCTGTACTGGCCACACCCAGAATAGCCTTCATTGCACAGAGGGATTAAATCCTGACAAAACCCAAGTGAAGGTGTTCCCACCCAGCCCTCCTCATCCCACAGCATCCCAGACTGGGTTGGTTTGGAATGGACCTCAGAGCCCACCCCTGCCATGGCAGGGACAGCTCCCACTGTCCCAGGTGCTCCAGCCCCAATGTCCAGCCTGGCCTTGGGCACTGCCAGGGATCCAGGGGCAGCCACAGCTGCTCTGGGAATTCTATTCCAGGGCCTGCCCACCCTGCCAGGAACAATTCCTGCCCTGTGTCCGTGTGAAGCCATGCCCCTTTTCCCTTGTCCCTGCAGAGGGTGGGTTCCTGGTTACACCAGGTCAGCCCCTGGAGCCCCTCCATGGGCAGTCCCTCAGATCCAGGTGATTTTCCAGGCAGCCCAGCCCCTGCTGTGCCCTGGAGCTGCTGCCTGGTCTGTGGGGAGCAGCAGGGTCTGCTTTGTGTCCCAGGAACATCTCCCATGGAATGAAAAGCTGCTGTGCTTCCGCAGCCTCCTGCTGCCCTGGATTTCCTTGTCCCATTCACCTGGGGGAAGGACAGATACCTCTGCCAGCAGGGAAATTCTCAATGAATTGCCCCACGATTTTCTTGACCCGTGGGATATCAGCCTGAGGCTGGCTCTGAGCTTGGACCTGCCAGGACCTGGTCTCTTTTTAGGGAGCTTGTGGGAGAGTGCAGTGACCTCCTCATGCCCTGATTATCCAGAGTTTATCCCACCTTGCCAGCCCTGCCAGAGCTCAGGGACTGCTTGGACAATGCTCAGGCACAGGGTGGCAGCATTGGAGTGTCTGTGCAGGGCAAGGCCTTGGACTGGATGATTGCTGTGGGATCCAGCTCAGGATATTCCATGATTCCATCCCTCTGAGCAGGAGAGAATCCTCTGGGATGTTTCAGTATCTCCTGCTTCATGACAGCTCTGGAGCCACCCTGTGCCCTTGCTCTGGGCTGATCCCAGGTCTGGGTTGTATTTCCCTTATTCCGTCTTTCTGCAACCCAGAGGATGTGTTTTTCCTTGGATTTGATGTTGCAGGTTGGATTCAGATTCGCTGCACTTCCAGGGCAATTCGGTTTCCTTGCTGAGGCCCCAGTCCCTCGTGCTGGCTGAGGATACCTTTGTCCTTGGCAAACAAAGGACCAGCACTAAGCCTTGAATCCAGCCCAGCTAAGCCCAAGGCAGGGCCTGGCTCCCAGCCCCAGCATTCTCAGTGCTGGGGTCAGCTTGCTCCCTCCCAGCCTCACATTCCCTGGATTTGAGCATTCTCTGGCATTTCTCACTGTGTTTGATGAAGGGTTTGTGTCCTCCAGCCAAGACCGAGCCACATTAGTCAGAAGAGTTCTTAGAAACTCGGGCTTTCATTTACAGGAAAGTTCTGTCACTCCTCTGTGTCACCAGGAGAGGAACTGGGCATCCAGGAATGCTGAGCTCACAATTCCCAATCCAGGGCCACTCTGGGGGCTTGGGCACTGCTCCTCTCTGTGCCCCTGGCCATGGACACGGCAGTTGGGGTGCTGCTGCTGCTGCAGGGCCAAGCCGGGCTGGGAGTCAGCTCCCATCCCACGTATTTATGGATTGAGTGGACTCCAAGGCACAAACTCCAGATGCCCTTCAGTCCCAGCACAGCTTCCCAACATCCCCATGAATCACTGGAATGAGCCTGAGCCCCATGAGTGCTCGGTAATTATTTTATCTGCTGCTGTGTGCAGTAGCTGACTGACAAATGCAATTTTTATTCCTCCCTTTTATCATCTCCCTTTTATCATCTAATCAGTAGGAAAACATTGATTATCTCCTGTCTTTCTAAAGGATGTTGGGAAATGGAGTTGGAGCCATGGCTCCCACACTGGCAGCCTGACAGAATCACGGAATATCCAGAGTTGGAGGGACACACAAGGATCATCCAGTCAGGCTGCTGGCCCTGCAGACACCCCAGCAATCCCACCCTGTGTCCCACAGTGTTCCGCCAGCTGCCTCCTGGAATGCTGGGGCAGGGCAGGAATCGAAATTCCCTCCATGTTTTCAGCCATCATTTCTAACTCATTAAACACCACTGAAAATCCATTTTTCTTCTCTTGCAAACCCCATTTTTCACACACATCCCACCCTGATGGATCTTTATCCAGAACAGCTGCAGGATTTGGGAAGGAAGGTTTACCCCTTAAAGGCGGGTGTTTCCCAGTATTTCCCTGTCTGCCTGCATTTCCAAGCTGCCAGTTGGGCTCTCACCAGGGCACCATTATTGACATTGTTACTGCTGACTTTTAATGCCTCGTGTGTTTCACAAGAGCAATGGGAGATCTGTGAGGAACGGAGCAGAATTCCATTTCAGCTGGGAGTATTTCCCAAGGGAGTGTGTCACAAAGGCTCTCAGAATGAAGGAATTATATTTAGATGATGTTAATCATTTATAATCATTTATCTCTTCTCCTCTTCCAGGCTTCCATGAGGACAGATGAACGTAAAAGGAATTCTCTCGCTTGGACTCGCAGGGAAGAGCAGAAACAGAGCCATTCCAGCCATAAGCCGTGTGCTCTGTTCCCAGGCTCCATGTCAAACCCACAGGCTGCTTTTGGGGAGGGATTTCATCCAAGCAGCCAGCTCCCAGCTGATTTCTGCAGCATCTTGGATCAGGAAATGGGAAGTTTGGATTCAAAGTTTCTGGACATCGCCATTCGAGATTGCACAACAAACACTTGTCTGAAGAGGGAAGTGCCCCAGGAGGTCACGTGGAGCTGCTCCTGCTTGTTTCCAGATACTTGGCTCGTTGACCTTGGGTTTCTGTGGTTGCTTTTGGGATGTGCTGTGCTCTCCTTGGGTTCAGGGTTTGTTTCCCTCGGGGGCTGGGCTTTGTGCTGCCTGTGGTGGGGGAGAGCTCCCCTTGTCCTTCCTGCCTTCCCTGAGGTGACAGGAATAACAAGGGACCTTAAATCCCACCCAGTGCCAGCCCTGCCATGGCAGGGACACCTCCCACTGTCCCAGGCTGCTCCAAGCCCTGTCCAGCCTGGCCTTGGGCATTCCTAGGGATGCAGGGGCAGCCGCAGCTCCCCCTGCCTCTGCTCCCTGCCTTTCTCCCAGAAATGTCTGAACTTGGAGAACTGTGCTGGTCTCCTACTTTTCCAGGTTTTCATCCATGCTGTTGCCTTTTCCAAAGGTTGGATTTGGTCTCATTTTGGTTCCTAACACCAGATCTCACCTGAGGCACAGGCAGCAATTCCCAGGAGCTTCAGCTGGAGCTGAGCCTTTGCCAGCAGCCACAGCTCTGCATTCCCAGAACTGCTGCCTGCATCCAGCATGGTTTCTCTGGAAGCTTTTCCTAGGAGCTCCAGGCACTCTCTGGCAGGAGTCCAGTGCTACCAGAGCCCTCCTTGCACCTCCAGCCCCTGATGGAGCAAAGCAGAAGGTGAAGGACCACGGAGAACTTGTGGGGCTCAGTTGCACCTCAGCATTGCTCAGGAGAAAAGAGGAATCTGGAAAAGGGGTTTTGCTGCCCCAGGCTCTGTGCTGGGCTGGAGGGGAGCTCCAGGACACCTGGCAGGAGGAGCCATGGTGTGTTTGGGGGTGGGAGGATCATGAGCAGGGGAGGATTGAGCCCAGGCCAGGCACTGCCATCCTGCAGGAACAGCCTCTCCTTGTCCCACCTTGCCTGGTGGCCTAAAATGTCCAGAGACATTCCAGCTGGTAAAACTCTGATCACTTCTGATCCTAAACCCTGATTTAAGTTCCTTTTCTGTTGTGTCTGAAACCCACCTTGCATCTGTCTGTGACTTACTCCTTTTCCCTTGGAAACAAACTCCTTTCCAGCTTGGCCATGGGCCCCAGGATAATTAATGGAAGCTCCCCTGGGACTCCGAGAAACAAATGCCTGCATTTACAGCAAAGGTTCCACTCAGTTGACTCCACATGAAATCCATTCCTCAAAGAAAAATCCAAACAGCAGCACTGGGCTCCGAGGGGATGTGGGGAGGGCCAGAGCTGATCCTGCCATTCCCTGATTCTCTGTAGGTGGATGGAGCTGTTGGATTCCCTGGTGAGGAATGAGCTCTGTTTTCCTGGGAATGAGGGCCCTGGGGATTCTGTTCAGTGGCAGATACCGAGGCACCAGCTCTGCCCTCTCGGGGATTCAGGCTCCCTGAGTCGTATTTTATTACCTTGTTCCTCTGACACCAGATTTCCCTTCAGAGAAGACATTAACTCCATCTCCTGCAATTCCCTGAGCTCCCTTCCCTGGCTGCTGCAGAGCCTCTCTGCCTTTGAGGCTCCAACCAGAGCCCTTAATTTGACAAGTGCTGAGGGAGCTGATGAAGCTGGAGCTGGATTTACCCTTCCAGGGCTGCTGCCAGAGCCGAGCCCTGGGCGTGGGGGTCCTTTTGCAGCTGTACCTTGGAGCTGCTGAAAGCTCAGGATGGGCAGCCAGGCAGGGCTTTCCTGTCTCCTGTGATCCAGAGGTTCCCTCCAAGGTGAGAATCCCTGGGTGCAGCCTGTGCCTGTTCCTGTTTTCCTGATGCTTTTCCCTCCAGCAAAAACAGCTCCTGAAGAGACTGCAGATCCAGGGCCACCTTCCTGCTGCCAGGGTGGCCCTGGGGGTGACACGGGTGACCCCTGGCCCAGGCAGAGACACCTCCCCTTGCTGACATTGCACTCATCCTGGCTCTGGCTGCTGAGGGATGATGGATGATGATGGACAATGATGGACAACGATGATGGATGATGACGGACAATGATGGATGATGGACAGTGATGATTGATGATGATGGACAATGATGATGGATGATGATTGACAAGATGATGGACAATGATGATGGATG
>VZSU01002114.1:33271-43774 GCA_013398715.1 Nesospiza acunhae | reverse complement strand
GGCTGGAACCGCGCGGGGGAATCCCGGGGTGGATCCGCGGGAGGTGTGTGCCCCGTGCCGCGGGCAGGGCGAGGGGGAGGCCCGGGGAGCACCTCGGCGGGGGCCAGGGAGTGTCCCGGGCGGCCGGGGAGGAGCCGCGTCTCGAGCAGGGCCGGGTCCTCCCCCACTGTCCCGCTGCCAGCTCCTCCTTGGCAGCTTCCCGCTCCTCGCAGCCCCTTCCCGGCTGCGCCAGGAGCACACGGGCCCCCCGAGCCAGCCCGCCGTGTCCGCTCCGGCCCTGCCGAGCCTCGTGCCGCTGCCCTGCCCCAAAATGTCCCTAACCGAGGCTGTCACTTCCCTCCCGCGCAGACCAAGAGAGCACCGAGGAGATGTCGGCTGTGAAGCCCGACAAGGGCGAAGGCGACGCCAGCAGCACGAGCAGCGCCGGCGGTGGGGAGGCCCAGGTGAGTGGGGGGAGGATCGGCCCCGCTGGCCCCGGGGATCCCGTGGCAAAGTCCAGGCTCGGGCCGAGCTGTTTGCTGGGCCCAGGCAAGCGTTTCAGCAGGGCAGGAAGAGGAGTGTGAGCGCTGCCAAGCAGCGCCCGTGGCTTCCCCTCCTCCCCAGCTCTCCTCGGAAACACGCAGTTCCTCTGTTCCCCTGACACCACGGTCCCCCTGGCCCTTGTCCAGCTCGGGGAGCCCAGGAATGAGCCTCCTTCCTGGGGTTTGTCCTGTCTCAGGGGGATTCCCCGGCTTGGGGGTGGAGGAGCCCTCTCCTCTCTTGGCTTTCCCAGGCAGGCTCCCTCCCAAAAGGCTTTTCCGTGTGGGTTCAGGCTGTCCCGGCCTGACAGCCTTGTGCCTGGCAGTTGTATTTTTCCGGCTGTGGGTGGGTTTGTTCAGGAAGGAGTGTTTATCTTTTCCGAGTACACTCCTCCCTGTTTTCTCTTATTAAGTTTTTTTTTTGTTTCCCCATTTGGTTTTTTTTCCTCACTCTGGGCCTGCCCCTCGGGCCACCTCCCATCCCCGTAACTCCTCCTCTCTCCTCCCCAGGAGTCACAGCCGTCCCCGCTGGCCCTGCTGGCAGCCACCTGCAGCCGCATCGAGTCTCCCAATGAGAACTCCAACAGCTCCCAGGGCCAGCAGGGCGGGAGCGGCGAGCTGGACCTGAACGCGGCCGCCGCCCAGCTCACCCAGTCGGCCAACGGCTGGCAGATCATCTCGGCGGGCTCCAGCACCCCCACGGGCTCCAAGGAGCCGGGCAGCAACGGCAGCAATGGCGGCGACGCCTCCAAGAGCCGCCCGGTCAGCACCGGGCCCTACGTGGTCACCTCGGCATCCGGCCTGCAGAACCAGCAGGTGCTGACGGGCCTGCCGGGCGTCATCCCCAACATCCAGTACCAGGTGATCCCCCAGTTCCAGACCATCGACGGGCAGCAGCTGCAGTTTGCCACCACCCCAGCACAGGTGAACGTGCAGCAGGATGCCTCGGGGCAGCTGCAGATCATCCCTGGCTCCAACCAGCAGATCATCACCAGCCGTGCGGGTGGCAGCAACCTCATCGCCATGCCCAACCTGCTGCAGCAGGCCGTGCCCATCCAGGGCGTGGGGCTGGCCAACAACAGCCTCTCTGGGCAGACCCAGTACGTGGCCAACGTGCCCGTGGCCCTGAACGGCAACATCACCCTGCTGCCGGTCAACAGCGTGGCCGCCAGCCTGGCCCCCACATCCCAGACGGGCACCCTGAGCAGCTCGGGCTCGCCGGACAGCAGCTCCCAGCCGGCCACCTCGGGGGCTGCCAGCAGCTCGGCCAGCACGGCCACATCCCAAGCCAGCTCGGGCGCCTTCTTCACCAATGCCAACAGCTACTCCACCACCACCACCACCAGTAACGTGGGCGTCATGAATTTCTCCACCAGCGCCACGGTGGGCACCAACGTGCAGGCGCAGACCCCCCAGAGGGCCAGCAGCGTCCCCAGCTCGGACTCTCTGCAGACCCCGGTGTCGGGGGTGGCCCTGCAGCCGGGCCAGCAGAAGGAGGGCGATCAGAGTCAGCAGGCACAGCAGCAGCAGCAGCAGATCCTGATCCAGCCGCAGCTGGTCCAAGGAGGGCAGACAATCCAAGCCCTCCAGACCGCCCCGCTGTCTGGCCAGACCTTTGCCACTCAAGCCATCTCCCAAGACACCTTGCAGAACCTGCAGCTCCAAGCCGTGCCCAACTCCGGGCCCATCATCATCCGCACACCCACGGTGGGGCCCAACGGGCAGGTGAGCTGGCAGACCATCCAGCTGCAGAACCTGCAGGTGCAGAACCCGCAGGCGCAGACAATCACGCTGGCCCCCATGCAGGGCGTGTCGCTGGGCCAGACGGGCAGCACCAGCACCACGCTGACCCCCATCGCCTCCCTGCCCAGCGGCACCGTCACCGTCAACGCCGCCCAGCTCTCCTCCGTGCCGGGCCTCCAGACTATTAACCTCAGTGCCTTGGGAGCGTCCGGGATCCAGGTGCACCAGCTGCAGGGGCTGCCCCTGGCCATCGCCAACGCCCCCGGTGAGTGCTCGCCTCCCCGCGAAGGAGAAACGCTGGGCTGGGCGTGGTTGGTGTCAAATGGTGTTGGTGGCCGGGGTGGGGCTTGTGCTGGCCCTGGGGATCGAGTGTGTTGATCGCCAGAAGCCGCTAAAGGTCTTTTGGGGGAGTTTAAGTCTGGAAATAAAGGGAGGAGATGGCAGTGGGGGGGAAAGTGGAGAGGAAGGGGGACACCTGGTTTTGTGCCACTGTCCTGCTCTGGAGGCCACCCAGGAGCCTCGGGTCAGGGCTGGGCTGAGGACCCGAGTGCAGCTCAGCTCCTTGGCTGAGCCTGTGAGGAGTCATGGCCATAAAACACGGGGATTAACTGAAAAGCCCAAGAAAACAAACACAGTCACGGAGCCGCGGGGAGTTTCCTCCCAGGGACGGAAGAAAGGGTTCATTAAGTGTCTGGGTGCGGGACAGCGTGACCTCAGCGTGGCCCAGCCGGTCCCGTGGGCACGGGCACCATGCTCAGATCCCCAGGGATCCCCCCCACCACAGCCTGGGAAAAGCAGGATATGGAATGTGGGAGCTGAGCTGGAGCCTGCTCGGCTTCTGCCGCGGAAGGGATCGGCTCTGGGAACGCTCTCCACTTGCTTTTCCACTGTTTTCCTTGGGGTTTTTTTTCCGGGTTTTTTTTTTGTGTTCTGGCTTAGGCTAAAAGGGGCTGTTGCTGGATTTAGTCACAGTTGAGAGGCAGCAGAAAATGTTGCTCAATCCAGCCCGAGCTTCCCTCTCGCGAGAGGCGGCGGCTGCTCCCCCGGGCTTGTTTTGCAGCATTATTTTGGGCTGTTGCTACAGCAGCTTGGCTCGCAGGCAGGCCACGGGTCACTCTAGCCTGGGGATTAGCCTGATCCTTGGATTTCCCCGAGCGCAGGGACCCGCGGGGGCTCCCTCAGGCGGGGCTGGCACCGGGGGGACACACGTGTGACCCGCGGGCTGTGCAGGGTCCCCTTGCTGCCGTCCCCGCTCCGAGGGCGGCTCCTGCCCGGCTGGGCTCGTTCCTCGGTGCTCCCGGCTCCTTGCTTGTTTTGAAGGCGCTGGAGAAAGGCATGGGCAAGCCCAGTTCCTGTATTCCTGCCTGGCTCTGCCCTCGGAGGTGGAACAGGGAGGAACGTTCTAGAGACCACCCATGCAACCGCCTCCTCCTCCTCCTCTTTCTCCTCCTCCTCTTCTTTTTTTTTTAGCTCAGCAGCTCTCAGCCCTTGATCTGCCGTGGAGAATTCCCCATGAGCAGCAGCAGCAGCAGCGGGGCCTCCTGGCTCTGTCCCCAGCCCCGAGTGGCGCTGGCACTGTCACTGTGACACGGGGACATTTTAAAAGAAAAGCCAGAGCAGGGTTCAGAGCGGTTTTTTGGGGAGCCCCAGCTCGGTGGGATGGTCCGGGAGGCTCCTGGGGTGAAATGGGGAGAGCTGTGGCCAGCACGGAGCTGCCTGGCGCCCATCCAGGGCCAGGGTTTGGCTCCAGCTTTTCCCTGGCCGTGTCCCTCAGACGTGGCAATGGGTCCCTTTGTCCCCCCAGCCACCACCAGCCCCTCTCCAGGGCGTGCTGAGCCCCCCCAGACCTGCGTCCCTCCGAATCCGAGCTCTCCCATGGGAATTTGAGGGAGGGGTTTGTTCCCAACACTCGCCGAATCCCTGAGAGTTTTCCAAGCCTCCACGTGTGCTGGAATTTTCTGCTCCAGGCAAGGAGTTGGGAAGGGTTTTTGGAGCAGGAAAAGCTCCTCGGCTTCCGGGGGGAGGCGGATGGAAAGTGAGCCCTGGCTGGGGAGGGGAGTGGGGCTGGTTCTCCTCGGATGTGTGTTCCTGGGGAAGGAGGAGGTGCCCGGCCAGGGCTGTGGTGGCCCCAGCTGTCCCCTGGGCTGGCAGCACTGCCTGTCCTGCCCCTTCCAGAGCTCAGCTCGGCCTCCTGGGGGGTTCTGTGTCCCCTCCTGAACCCCATGCATGGGGGGCTGTGCCTCCCAGCCCCTCGGGTCTGTTGCCAATGAGGTTTTCTCCTGTTTTTTGACAGGGGGAAAATCCCTCAGGGGGAAAACAACACCTGAAAAGGTCTTTAAAGCTCGGATTGTTTTGCTCCCGGGTGGGATGCGGAGTCTGTGCAGGTCTGACTCTGTGTTAATGGGGTGGCTCAGAGGCTGTTTCCTCCTCCTCCCTGGCGAGGCTGGGAAGGAGCAGAGGCAGGGGCAGGTCTGTGGCCACCAGGGGTGGCATGTGGGCAAACAGGCCCTTCCACTGGCTGTGCCCCTGGGGAGAGCACCCCAGAGCCAGAGAGGGGGGATTTCCTCAGCTGGCAGTGCCCCAAAACCCTCCTGGGGCTGCTGCCAGTGCTGCCCACATGGATGGGACGGGGTCTGGGGCTCAGGTGGGGGCTGTGACACATCGGTGGGGTCTGAGAGCCACCTCAGTGTCACCCCAGCCCGCCCAGGGAGGGGACATCCTGTGTGATGGTGGGGATTTTGTGACATCGAGGTTTCTCTTCCTCTTTTGCCATAGGGAGGGACTGGTCTGAGCATTCAAGGGATATCTCTCCTTTTGGCATGTTTGATTCCAGGGCTGGATGGGGCTGTTGGTTGGGATTGGGATTTTCTGGGCAGCACGAGCTCCCTTCCAGCTCCTTGGGTGGAGGATGTGGGGGAATGGAGCAGTCAGGACCGTCCCTGGTGGGCACAGGAGCCCTCGGCCACGTGTGCTGCAATCCCCTCCTGGCTCCCGCTCCCACTTGGCCCTTCCAGGGCCCTTCCCAGAGTCGGGCCTGTGGCACAAAGCCCTGATTGTGTCCTGTTTGCTGGTTTTTAAGGGCAGCTTTGTAGCAGGGCCCGGATGAGGCATCCCCATGGCACGGGGAGGGGAGAAGGGAGCCGAGCCCGCCCGTGACGCGCGGCCCTTGTTTGTCTCACCGCAGCCGTGACATCACGGCACAAACCAGCACATTGTGAAACTTCCTGCTCTGAATCCCAGCCAGGCTGGACTTTACATCCCCTCTGGGTTCCTGGGCTGACCTCCCTCGCTGTCGTTGCCTGGGGACTGACACAAACCCCCAGAGAGCCCCGGGTTCACCTGGGAGGAAAGGCAGCGATCCCGGCAGAGCCTGCGTTGTGTCAGCTTTGTCCGGGTGAGGTTGGGTCGCACACAAAGTCCCCGTGGGGGGGACACCCTGTGGGTGCTGAGCCCCACGGGGCAGCCCTGCTCCTCCTCCTTTTCCTGTCCCTGCTGCTGCTCTGGGCCAGGCTCAGCAGGGCTGGGAAGGGCTGGTGGCTGCGCCGGTCGGACGGGTCGGGCGCGCGGCACCCACCCCGTGACTCCTCCTGGGACAGGTCCCGGCTCCAGACCCATCTGCTGGGCCCTGATCTGCCTCTCTCTTTTATCTGGGCCAGCCCCAGCCCTGCTGGAGCCCCATCCTTATCACCCCACACAGCAGACTCATCCTGGCTCCCAGCTTTGGAGGAGTTTCCGCGTGGCTCCTCTCCAGAGCGTGGGCTCCCACCTTAGCCCGGCTGGCAGCCTCCAGACGGTTCCTCATCCCCTCCCACCCGATCCCAGCATGCCTGGGTTAGATCCTGGGGCTGATACAGGCATTGGTTCTTCCTTGGGATCAAAACCTTGGGATTTGTGGCTCAGGAAAGCTTCCACTCTTGATTGCTGTGAGGGAGAGGTGCACAGAGGCTCGGGTGAGGTGGGAGGCGCCTGCTGGGGTTCCCCACCTGGGGAATTGCCCTTCCCTGTCTCAGCCAGGCATTTTCCTCCTTCCACACAGGGATTTCTGCCTGGCTGGCTGGGGTGCTTTGGTGGGACCTGCCTGTGCTGCAGGGTGAGCTTTCACCCCAGCCAAGGCAGGACTGGAGGCTTCATCCCGGTTTTCTGACAGTTCAGGCGGGATTTGAAGGGCAGAGGGGCTCTGTCTGTCAGTCTGCAGCACAACAGGCATTTGGCAGATCCTGGGGGATTCAGGGATCTGGCAAAGTGGATGATGAGGTGATTCCCTGCCTCAGCTCTGTCCCCTTTTACAGCCCACCTCCCTCGTTCCATCAGCTCCCAATTTATCCCCTCTCCAAATGAAGGGTCGCTCATCCTGATGCACAGAAACCTCCAGCAATTACAGGAGCTGCCCAAGGAGTGGCTTCTGGAGTCATCAGAGTCCAAATTAAAGCCCAATTACTCACTGGGCTGCAGGCTTCCAGCCTGCCCCATCCCCTGGTTCCCTCTCCACGGCCCCGATCTCCAAGGAATTGCTGAGCCAGAGCTTGGCTCATTTACATGGATGAGCTCCTGGTGCAGATTAACTCGTTTGGCAAACCAGGGAGGGAATCAGATGGGAAAAAACCAAGGGGAAATCTTTCCAAAGCCACTTTGTCCCTTTGTGCAGCTCTTTGGTCTGGAGCAGCTGGGGTTTGTTCTGGGCAGGGCAGTGACCCCAAAAACCAGGCAGGAAATGGGGAGAACTCGAGTTGTGAGCTAGAAAATGTGGATTGTGGAGGTGTTTTCAGGAACACACCCGGACAGGTTGGGGCTGTGTGTCCACAGGTTTTGCTTTTCTTTCTTTTCACCTGAAAACTTCCTCGTGCCAGGAAGCCACATCGTGCCTGGTGCCAGCTCTTCCCCCTCACCCTCTGCCCAGGCACAGCTGCCAGAGGTGCAGAGTTTGCACAATCAGCCCTGGTTTGTTGGTTTTGGGTTTTATTTCCTGTTCTTCCCCTAAAAATGAACACGGGGTCTGTTCCTCTGCCTGAGGTTGGCCAGGGTGGGTGTGAGAGCTGCTCTCTCCTCCCTGCCGGGCATTTCTCACCTCCTGGTAGTTTGCTAAATAAAGCAAACAAACCCCAGCTTTTTCCTGCACAAGGAGCACCTTGTCTGCAGAGGATCCCCAAGCCAAGATTCCAGGGTTTGGGGTTTTTTAGTGGGACACCAGAAACTGCCCATTCCTGGGGGGGTCTCAGAGGTCGCTGGTGGAGCTGGGCCAGGGGCAGCTTCCCTCTCCTGCCTTCCCAAAATCCCTCTTTCTCCCTAGGCTTTTTCCAGGGATTAAACCTCCTCTTGCTCTATTAATGATGTATTTTTGAAGGCTTTGCTGGCCCCAGTGTGGAGCCTCTGGGGAAGCTTTAGTCTTAGCAGGGATGTGTATTAGGGGGGATAATAAACGTGAATTATCCTCTCTGCCCACTTTTCCCCTGAACCTGTCGTATCCCAGAGATTTCAGAGCTCCTGCTTGGGGTGGGATGATCTCTGCAGGGCCAGGATCTGCTGCCCTGGATTTATACCTTGCTGAGAGGCGGCCACAGATCTCCAGCAGCAGGATTTGGGCTGTTCCCCCAGTGCCAAAAGGCCAGAAAACGCCGCGTAGGCTTTTGCCTCTTGGAGGATTGAAGCCATTCCAAGGCATCCTGGCTGGGTTCTCCCCCTCCCTGCTGTATTTTTGGGGAAAGAACTTGTGTTTCTCCTGGTTTGGGATTTTTTCAGGAGAATTGTGCTTTTTTTTTTCTTTTTTTTTTTTTTTTTTTTTTTTTTTTTTTTTTGGCTTTTTTTTCCTTGCTATTATTTTTTTTTTATTTCCCCAGCAGCTCTTCCCATCTGGGGAAATCTCTAATCCGTGGCTGGAACATAAAGCTGTTGGTGCTGGCTTAGGGAGCTTAAAAACCCCTCCCAGGCTGGCTGCGTGCAGGACTGTGACTGCAGACACGTCACAGGAGCTGCAGGGAGGGACTGGGAAGCTCCTGAAATCCTCAGCCTGGCAGGGAGCTCGGGAATGTGGCACCGAGGGCCAGCCTTCAAACCGTGTCACCTTTGGAGGGGACAATTTCCCTCTCCAGGCCTGGCTGGGACGGCATTCCCGTGCTCCCAGGGGTGAGGGCACAGCCCAGGGGCTGGTCCCAGGCTGGATGAAAGGACAATCCTGGGGATACCCGGGGTCTGTGTGCCAGGTGACAGCCCCTGGTGACATTGCTGGGAAAAAGGTGAATCTGTCTCAAACCTGCCACATTCAGGTGACAGCACGTCCTTCCTGTGAGGAAATTGGGGTGAAAAAGGTGGATTTGGGGCTGGAATCACAGCCCCTGGAAATAAATTAAAGACCTGGACCAAAATGGAGGAAATGTGGAGGCCCAGGGACTGGGGAGGCCAGGGAGAGCCCCAGGCTGGGTAATGTCAGGAAAGCCGAGGGGAAGGGGTGGGATTCACCCTTTGGCAGAGGAGACCCTCGTTGCCAGGTGAGGAGCCTGCTGTAACCTGCCATGTTCCTTGCCTTGCAGGTGAGCACGGGGCCCAGCTGGGGCTGCACGGCGGCAGCGGGGACGGGCTGGGCGACGAGAGCACGGCCGTGGAGGAGGGGGAGACCAGCCCCGACCCCCAGCCCCAGCAGGGCCGGAAAACGCGGAGGGAAGCCTGCACCTGTCCCTACTGCAAGGAAGGAGAGGGCAGGTGAGGCTGCTGCCCACGGCTCTGCCACCAGGAGCACCCCCAAAGGGCCTCGTTTTATGGAGTTATTTGGGTTGGGAAGGGTCCCTCAAATCATCAGCTCCAGCTGTTCCCCAGCCCTGGCAAGGCCACCCATGTCCCCAAGTGCCACATGCACGTGGCCACCTGGGCACCCCCAGGTCCTTTCCCAGCTTTCAGACCCAATCCCCCACGTCCCATGGGGCTGTTGTGAGCCAAGGGCAGGACCTGGCTCTCGACCCGGCTGAACCTCACCCCAAACCTGACTGAATTTCACCCCAAACCCATCAATCCCACAGGTCCCATCCTAATCCAGCAGCTCCACCCCCCCCAGTCCGTATCCCCTGAAATTCCCTCGTGTTTAACCCTTTTTTTCCTGCAGGAGCTCTGGGGATCCAGGCAAGAAGAAGCAGCACATCTGCCACGTGCCGGGCTGCGGGAAGGTGTACGGGAAGACGTCGCACCTGCGGGCACACCTGCGGTGGCACACGGGGGAGAGGCCCTTCATCTGCACCTGGGTGCTGTGCGGGAAGCGCTTCACCCGCTCCGACGAGCTGCAGCGGCACAAGCGCACGCACACAGGTGGGCTGGGGGCTCTGGGGGGCTCCGAGGGGGCTGCTCTGGCTCGTGGGGCAGCCTCAGGGATCCCCACAGCTGAAATTGCACTGTTGGCTTTGAGCTCTTGGGGCTGAGAGCCCCTCCAGAGCCTGAGCATTCTCACAGGGAGGAATCTTTTCCCAAGGTCCCAGCCTTTTCCCAAAATTCCAACCTCCTGGAGCGTTGGCCTTCAGGTCTTTGCTCCAGGGCCTGACCCCTCTCTGAGAGGGCGGGAACCCCTTCCCAAATCCCAGCCTTCTCCCCTCCATCCCTCACGCCCCTGTCCCTCCCCCCAGGAGAGAAGAAGTTCGCCTGCCCGGAGTGCCCCAAACGCTTCATGCGCAGCGACCACCTCTCCAAGCACATCAAGACCCACCAGAACAAGAAGGGAGGCGCCGCCAGCGTGGCCATGAACGTCTCGGCCGTCCCCATGGACACGGCGGCCTCGGCCGAGGGCAACGGCGGCGCCACGCCCTCGGCGCTGATCGCCACCAACATGGTGGCCATGGAGGCCATCTGCCCCGAGGGCATCGCCCGCCTGGCCAGCAGCGGCATCAACGTCATGCAGGTGGCCGACCTGCAGTCCATCAACATCAGCGGCAACGGCTTCTGAGGCTTCTGAGCGCGGGGACGGCACCTCCAGCACTGCCCAGCCGCCACCTCCACCTGAAGGCCAGAGCTATATATATATATTTTTTTTAATTTCGGCTTGATTTTTTTTCCCCCCCCCTCTTTTTTTGTCCCTTTTCCCTCCCCTCCTGCCTCCCCCCAACCCGAGGTCCCTTGGCGTCATCATGCCTTGGTCCTTTTAGCAAAAAAAGCAAAAAAAAACCAACCCAACGACAGAAATACCAACAAAACAATATTAAAAAAAAAAAAAACACAAAAAAAAAAAAAAGGAAAAAAAATAAAAAAAAAAAAAGGAAAAAAATTTTAT
>VZSU01002111.1:43690-53747 GCA_013398715.1 Nesospiza acunhae | reverse complement strand
TTCCCTGTTTTTAGCCGCTTTTCCCCAGCCCGTGACCCCCGGCCCCGCCGCCTACGGGCCCTTCCCGGCTGAGCCCGGCCCGGCCCGGCCCGGCCCGGCCCCGGTCCCGTTCTGCTCCAGCAGCCCCCGCTTCCCGAACCGCCTCCCGGACCGGGACCGCAACCCCGGGTAAGCCAATCCTTCGCTCATTAAATACGTTAAAAAAAAAAATATTAATTTTTCTCTTTAAAAAGATGATTTTTAGCTCCGAAATGAAATCTTTCGTGCCCCCCCAAAAAAACAACGTTTTTAGCTCTGAAAAAGAAAATTTTTTGTCCCAAAAAAAGGTTTTTTTCTTTTTTTAATCTCCAAAAAAATAAGCTTTTTATCTCAAAAAGTGTTGGTTAATATTGGGATGTTTTGGTTAATATTGGGACGTTTTGGATAATATTGGGACGTTTTGGTTAATATTGGGATATTTAGGTTAATATTAGGGTATCTTAGTTGATATTGGGACATTTAGATTAATATTAGAGTATTTTGGCTAACATTGGGATATATTGGTTAACATTGGGACATTTTGGTTAATATTGGGATATTTTGGTTAATATTGGGATGTTTTGATTAACATTGCAATATTTTGATTAACACTGCAATATTTTGGTTAACATTGGGACTTTCTGGTTAATCTTGGGATGTTTCGGTTAACATTGGATAATATGAAAATATTTAGATTAATATTAGGATATTTTGGTTAATATTGGGACATTTTGATTAATATTATTTTGGTTAACGTTTGAATATATTGGTTAACATTGGGACATTTTGGATAATATTAAAATATCTAGGTTAATATTAGGGTATTTTAGTTGATACTGGGACATTTTGATTAATATTAGAGTATTTTGGTTAACATTGGGGTATTTAGGTTAACATTGGGACATTTTGGTGAATATTGGAATATTGTGGTTAACATTGGAATATTTAGGTTAATATTGGGACATTTTGGTGAATATTGGGATATTTTTGTTAATATTGGAATATTTTGGATAACATTAGAATATTTCGGTTAATATTGGAATATTTTGATTAACATTGGGACATTTTGATTAACATTGGGATATTTCGGTTAACATTGGGACATTTTGCACAATATTCGAATATTTAAGTTAACATTGGAATATTTTGGTCAACACTGGAATATTTAGGTTAATATTGGAATATTTTGGTTAACATTGGAGTATTGTGGAATACTTGGAACACTGGGGTATTTTGGTTAATATTAGGATATTTTGATTAACATTGGGACATTTCAGTTAACATTGGGACATTTCGGTTAACATTGGGACATTTTGCACAATATTAGAATATTTAAGTTAACGTTGGAATATTTAGGTTAATATTGGAATATTTTGGTCAACACTGGAATATTTAGGTTAATATTGGGATATTTTGGTTAACATTGGGACATTTTGATTAACATTGAGATATTTTACAGTTTATTAGAATATTTAGGTTAACATTGGAATATTTAGGTTAATATTGGAATATTTAGGTTAATATTGGAATATTTAGGTTAATATTGGAATATTTAGGTTAATATTGGAATATTTAGGTTAATATTGGAATATTTAGGTTAATATTGGAATATTTAGGTTAATATTGGAATATTTAGGTTAATATTGGAATATTTAGGTTAATATTGGAATATTTAGGTTAATATTGGAATATTTAGGTTAATATTGGAATATTTAGGTTAATATTGGAATATTTAGGTTAATATTGGAATATTTAGGTTAATATTGGAATATTTAGGTTAATATTGGAATATTTAGGTTAATATTGGAATATTTAGGTTAATATTGGAATATTTAGGTTAACATTGGAATATTTAGGTTAACATTGGAATATTTTGGTTAACATTGGAGTATTGTGGAATACTTGGAATACTGGGATATTTCGGTTAACATTGGGACATTTTGGTTAACACTGGAATATTTTGATTAACATTGCGATATTTCACTTAACATTGGGATACTTTGCATAATATCAGAACATTTAGGTTAACACTGGAATATTTAGGTTAACATTGGCATATTTAAGTTAATATTCTAAAATTTTGGTCAGCGCTGGCGCATTTGAATTAAACCAAACCCAGCCCCAAAATGCAGATAAAACACACTTAAATAACCAAACGAATGGTGCAAATAACGGAATAAACTGTTCCCCCCAGGCCTGGCACCTACGACATCCGCGAGCCCTTCACCAAGAAGCTCTCGTGGCCCTCCAGGTTTGGGGCTCCCGACTGGGCAGCGCTGCCCCAGCTGGCCCCGAGGATGGTGAAGATGCAGGTGCAGAAGGTGAGGAAGGCTCAGAGCTTACGGGACAAGAAGTTCCCTTTTTATTCCGTATTTTCGCTGGTCTGTTGTCCTTTCCCGCTCCTGAGACGGGAAATTTCCTTTTCACTCCCCGTTTTCGCTGTTTGATTGTTCTTTCCTCATTCTGAGATTAAAAATTTCATTTTTATTCCGTATTTTCGCTGGTCTGTTGTCCTTTCCCGCTCCTGAGACGGGAAATTTCCTTTTCACTCCCCGTTTTCGCTGTTTGATTGTTCTTTCCTCATTCTGAGATTAAAAATTTCATTTTTATTCCGTATTTTCGCTGGTTTGTTGTCCTTTCCCACTCCCGAGACGGGAAATTCCCTTTTCACCGTTTGATTGTTCTTTCGTCCTTCTGAGACAACAAATTTCCTTTTTATTCCATATTTTCACTGGTTTGTTGTCCTTTCCTGCTCCTGAGACAGGAAATTCCTTTTTCACTCCCCGTTTTCACCATTTGATTGTTCTTTCCTCCTTCTGAGATAACAAATTTCATTTTTATTCCGTATTTTCGCTGGTCTGTTGTCCTTTCCCGCTCCTGAGACGGGAAATTTCCTTTTCACTCCCCGTTTTCACCATTTGATTGTTCTTTCGTCCTCCTGAGACAACAAATTTCCTTTTTACTCCAGATTTTCTCTATTTTCTAATCCTTTCCTACCCCAGTGCTTCTGAGACAAGAAATTTCCTTTTAATTTCCCGCTTTTGCTGTTGTATTATCCTCTCCTGCTTCTGAGACAAGAAATTTCCTTTTTTCTCCATTTTTTTTCCACTATGTGATTGTCCTCTCCCTCTTTTAAGACAAGAAATTTCCTTTTTTCTTCATATTTTCACCGTTTTATTTTCCTTTCCTGCTCCTGAGAGAGGAAATTCCCTTTTTTCCCCTCCATATTTTCACTATTTGATTGTCCTTTCCTGCCTTTGAAAGAGGAAATTTCCTCTTTTCTCCTTATTTTCACTATTTTGTTGTTCTTTCCTGATTCGGAGAGAGGAAATTTCCTTTTATCACCTCCCATTTTCACTATTTTATTCTCCTTTTTTTTGCCTCAACGCCCTGAGAGAGGAAATTTCCTAATTTCCCTTTCCGCTCCTCATTTTCACCATTTTATTTTCCTTTTCCCGCTTCTGAGACAGAAAATTTCCTTTTTATTTCCCATTTCCTCCACCTTTTTCATCCTTCCCTGCCTCAAAGCTTCTGAGAGATAAAAATTCCCTTTTCAATTCCCATTTTCTCTGCCCTGTTGTTTTTTTCCTACTTCTGAGAGAGCAAATTTCCCTTTTTTCCTTCAAAATTCCCCTTTTTTTTTTTTTTTTGTATTTTTCCCTGCCCAGAGCGCAAAGCACAAAGTGATTTTCACTCAAACAACCCCTGTTTGCAAAACCCTTCCAAAAAAAACCATTTTATTCAGAATTTTCTCCAATTTCCCCCCCCCAAAATGAGCAAAGTGAGGCCTCCACTGCCTCGTGGGGCTCTGCTGCTACAAAAATCTCATTTAAATCCCAATTTTAAAGTCTCACCCCTTCATTTTCTGGAGCGTTTTCACTGTTTTTAATGCAAATTTTGGTTTTTTTTGGTTTTTTTTTAGATGACTGTGGATAAAAAATTCCAGAAAAACCAAGGCAGAGAGGCGTACCTGAAGCTGTACCACGGCTGAGGAAAAATATCTTTATTTGGAGACACTCACCTGCAGCTCCAGGCTGAATAAATCAAATGTTTTAAATGGTTTTTAATGTTTTAAATGGTTTTTAATGTTTTAAATGGTTTTTAATGTTTTTAATTCACTCTGCTCAGCTCAATCTTCTCAGCCCCACTGCAGCCCCTTGGGAAGAAACTGAAATCCAGAATTTGTTTTAAAAGAGTTGGAAGGTGTTTTAAAATATTCGGTGTGTATAAAATGTGTTGGAGATATTTTTAAAAAAAAATTATAGTAACTTAAAATGATAATATGTAAAAACTTAAAATAATAATATGTAAAAATATATTAAAATATGTAAATACAGAAAAATTCATAACATCAAAATTCGAGTAAAAAAATTCAAATTCTAAACTTTTACTTAGTTTAACATGTCTCTAAATGATAAATTTATATTCTCACTTTTAGTACTTAAAAGTTTTTTTAAAGCCTCAAAATATATCTTACATTAAGTTCTAAACGTTAGATTATAAACCCACATAATTTTATATCCCAAATAATTTTATATCCCAAATATTTTTATACACCAAATAATTTTAAACACAAAATCATTTTATAAACCAAATAATTTTATATCCAAAATAATTTTATAACCAAAATCATTTTATAAACCAAATAATTCTATATACCAAATAATTTTCTAAACCAAATAATTTTCCAAGAATTGTGGCTCCTACCCACTGGCACAAGACACTCTCGCGGAAGGCTGCGTCCACCACCACCACCGACCGCAATACTGAACAATCTTCAAGATTTTGCCGACAAGGTAGCAAATGTCAGTACTGAATTAAAACAGAACAGCTGAATGAAATGTCAACAACTTTTTCATTTTGGCTGAAATGAAAATATTTTTAATTTAAAAAAAAAAAAAAAAGCTTGAAACTGAGAATCACAAAAATAAACGTGGCCTGAAACAGAAAGTTCCTGGTGTTGGGGCAGCTGTTCCCCCAAAAACCTTTAATTTCTGTATTTCCAGCCCCAATTGCTAATTTAAATTAAATTAACGATTAATAATGTAATTGAAAATTATTTAATGAACAATTAAAATTTATCTCGTAAGAGATAAAATTCCTTTTATTGAGAACATAATAAATTATTATTATTATATTCCTTTTATTAAATTTAAAATTATTATTTTTTATTAAATTGATAAAGGAATCAATTTAATATAAAATATTATCATTTAATATATCAAAATATATTAAATTATATCAAAATTATATCAAAAAATATTATCAATTTAATATAAAATATCAATTTAATATAAAATACCTTTACTAAATAATACTAAATACCTTTACTAAGTAATTATTATTATTATTCCTTTCTCATGAACACAAAAATCACAATTTGCTCGTAAGGACATAAAATTTCTTTTATTATGAACATAAAAACTACAATTTTCATTCCATCTTTTTTTTTTATTATTTCCCCTACCCAGCAAGGGATTTTTCTCCTTGCAGGAAACAAAAAAGAAAAGTTAAAAAAAGATAAAATTTTTGGATATATACAAATATTTACAGGGTGTTCTGTACATTTTTCATTCTGTACAAGCAAGGCACCAGCAGAAGTGACAGTGGCACACACAGGGGGGGAGTTTGAGATTTAATTTCAGATTTTTTGGCAGGAAATCATTGGGAAAAAAAAACCCTCTTTTTAAAAATTTTTGTGCTGGGTAAGAGGAGGGATCCTTTTAACTTCATGGAGGTGAAGTTGGAATTTCTGGAAGATTTTGGACCAAACTTCAGGAGCTTTTTCTGATGGAAACTGAACGCAGATTTTGGGTCAAAGAAAACCCAAATGGGTTTCCCAAAGAAAACCTTTTTTGGTTTTTCTTTAACCCAAAAAAAAAAAATATTTTTCTTCTTTATTTCACATAAGAAAATGCTGAAGGGAAATGAAAGCAAAGCCCTCCAGAAGCAGCCAGTAATGACAACATTGGCATGGAAATAAAGGGAATAAAGGAGGAAATAAAGGGAGGAAATAAAGGAAATAAAGGGAGGAAATAAAAGCTGGGTCCTCCAAATCCAAATCCAATCCCAATCCCTGGGTTCCACAGCTCCAGCCTTTGTGTCCTCCAAATCCAACCCCAACCCCTGTGTCCTCCAAATCCAAATCCAATCCCCGAGTCCCTCAGCTCCAGCTCCTGTGTCCTCCAAATCCAACCCCTTGGTCCTTCAACAAATCCAAATCCAGTCCTTGGGTCCCCAAATCCAATCTCTTTGTCCCTCCAAACCCTGGATCCCTCAGCTCCAGCTCCTGTGTCCTCCAAATCCAAATCCAACCCTGTGTCCTTCCAAATCCAACCCTTGGGTGCTCCAAATCCAACTCCAAATCCAACCCTGGCTCCTCCAAATCCAGCCCTGGCTCTTCCAAATCCAAATCCAACCCCTGGGTTCTCCACATTCAAATCCAAATCCAAATCCAAATCTATTTCCTGTGTCCTCTAAATCCAAATCCAACCCTGTGTCCCTCCAAGCCGTGGATCCCTCAGCTCCAGCTCCTGTGTCCTCCAAATCCAACCCTTGGGTGCTCCAAATCCAACCCTGGCTCCTCCAAATCCATCCCTGGGTCCCTCGAAATCCAAATCCAAATCTAAATCCAAATTCACATCCAAGCCCTGTGTCCTTCACATCCAAGCCCTGTGTCCTCCAAATCCAACCCCCGGGTTCTCCAAATCCAACCCTGTGTCCTCCAAATCCAACCCCAACCCCTGGGTTCTCCAAATTAAAATCCAAATATAAATCGAATTCCTGTGTCCTCTAAATCCAAATGCAACCCTGTGTCCCTCCAAGCCCTGGATCCCTCAGCTCCAGCTCCTGTGTCCTCCAAATCCAACCCTTGAGTGCTCCAAATCTAAATCCAAATCCAAACCCTGTGTCCTCCAAATCCAAATCCAAATCCAACCCCTGTGTCCTCCAAATCCAAATCCAAATCCAAATCCAAATCCAACCCCTGTGTCCCTCCAAATCCAATCCTTAGGTGCTCCAGATCCAAATCCAAGCCTGGCTTCTCCAAACCCAGCCCCTCAGAAATGAAATCCCCCCCAGACAATTCCCAGGGGTTCTCCTGGACCGTGGCAGTGAGCAGAGGGAAAGCAGGCTGGGAGTGGCGTTCACCAGGCTCGCAGACCCCTCCTCAGCTGGGCTGCCTCTCCTGAGCCCTGGGCGAGGTTCCCAGGGAAAATTTTTGGGAATTCCCCCCTCACTTCTTCCTGCGGATTTTGGGTTTCTTGACGGGTCTCAGGTAGGGGTTGTCGATGACGTTCTCCTCGCCGTTCCTGCTGCCTGCCAGGGAGCTGCTCTGCTGCAGCACCGAGGTGTTCTCCTTCTCGGGTCCTGCATCATCCTGCCACGGAAAAAAAAAAAAAACCAACAAAAAAAAAAATCAAAGTCAGGCTTGGAAATCTTTCTGCTCACAGAATCCGTGGCTGCTCCGTCTCTGGAAGTGTCCAGAGGCAGGCTGGAGCAATGCTGGGGTAGGGGAAGGTGTCCCTGCCCATGGGACAAGATTTTTTTGGTCCCTCTCAACCCAAACTATTCCAGGATTCAAAGTTCAAGGCCCAGAAGCCGCGGGCAGGAGGGACAATCAACAACCAAGCACACAAGGAGCTGCATCAGAGGCCAGGCCTCCTGGGTCCTGAGACAGGAAAATCCCTTGGGAAAATGAAAATTTGGGAGGTCCTGAAAGCTCCAGCTCAGCCTCGTTCTGCACCAGACTCTGCAGGGAGCCGGAGAACCAGGACAATGCTTAGATCCATTTCCCAGGAAACAGAGCCAGGTTTTCCAAGCTCAAGAACCAGGACAATGTTCAGTTCCATTTCCCATTTTCCCAGGAAACAAAGCCAGAATTCCAAGCTCAAGAACCCTGACACTGCTCAGTTCCATTATTCCCCATTTCCCAAGACACAGAGCCAGGTTTTCCAAACTGAAGAACCAGGACAAAGTTCAGTTCCATTTCCCATTTTCCAGGAGACAGAGCCAGAATTCCAAGCTAAAGAACGCTGACAAAAGTTCAGTTCCATTCCCCAGGAGGCAGAGCCAGGTCTTCCAAGCCGGGGAACCCTGACACTGCTCAGTTCCATTTTCCAGGAGACAGAGCCAGGTTTTCCAAACTGGAGAACCAGGACACTGCTCAGTTCCATTATTTCCCATTCCCAGCACTCAGAGCCAGAATTCCAAACTAAAGAGCCCTGACACTGCTCAGTTCCATTTCCCATTTCCCAAGGGACAGAGCCAGAATTCCAAGCTGAAGAACGCTGACAAAAGTTCAGTCCCATTTCCCAGGAAACAGAGCAAGGTTTTCCAAACTGGGCAACCCTGACACTGCTCAGTTCCATTCCCCATTTCTCATTTCCCAGGAAGCAGAGCCAGAATTCCAATTTCAATAAACCCTGACACTGCTCAGTTCCATTATTTCCTATTCCCCAGGAGGCAGAGCCAGGTTTTCCAAACCGGGGAACCCTGACAACATTCAGTTCCATTTCCCATTTCTCATTTCCCATTTTCCAAGAGACAAAGCCAGAATTCCAAACTGGGGAACCCTGACACCGCTCAGTTCCATTATTCCCCATTTCCCAGGAAACAGAGGCAGGTTTTCCAAACCGGGGAACCCTGACACTGCTCAGTTCCATCACTTCCCATTCCCCAGGAGGCAGAGGCGGGTTTCCAAGGCTCAGGAATGGCCCCAGGAGCCCCCCAGGGTGGCCCCACCGTGCTCATGTGCAGTGGGAGGTTCTCGGTGTCCGGCTGCTCGTCCTGCTCCGAGGAATCCGTCTCCTCCATCTGCTGCATCTCCAGCTCCGAGGGCAGCAGAGCTGTCAGGTAGGGCACAGTGAAGGGCCTGGCAGCAATCACTGGCAGCAGGGAAAAGAGGAGACACAGTCAGGAAGCTGGAAGAAATTCCCGCCCTCAGAAATCAGGGACAAAGTTATGGAGATCAAACATTTCGCTGGTTCTGGATTTGGGTACATTTCATTTTCCTTTTCCTTTTTTTTTTTTTTTTTGGATACATTTCCTTTTCCTGCTGTTCCAAAGGATCAGGAAGGAAATCCTGATCCCTAAAAGATGGCACTCTCTATTTCCCAATTTTCTGATCCCTAGAATATGGCACTCTCTACTTCCCCCAATTTTCTGATCCCTGGAAGATGGCACTCTCTATTTCCTAATTTTCTGATCCCTAAAGAATGGCACTCTCTCCTTCCCCCAATTTTCTGAATCTCTTCATGTTTCCACCAGTCTTCCAACACAGAAAATCCTTCCTGAGCTCCACCATGAAGTCCCAAATATCTGGGAGATTTGGGCTCCACTTAAATGAAGCTTTTGGGCTCCTCTTAAATGAAGCTGTGCTGCCAGCAAGCCTTGGGAAAGTGGGAATCCTCATCACTGCTCTGTAGGCAGAGAGACAGGAAAATTGCCAGACAGGAAAATGTCAGGGAGAAGAAATTCCTTGGGGAAGGTTACAGGGGGTGGAGCCAGGATTGGGATGAGATTTGGATTTGGGATGAGATCTGGATTTGGGATGAGATTTGGATTTGGGCCTTCTCCACCAGGAGAAAAAGAGGGAACCTTGAGGAGCTGCTTTCTGCTTTTCCTCCCCATTTTAACCCCCAAATCCCTCCTTTCCCTCCCTTCCATTGTGGCAATCCTTAAATCCTTTCCCCAAACCCTCTGATTTTAGGGATTCCCACACCCAGCGAGCGCCTCAGCAGGGCAACCACCACCACGGGATGATTCCCAAAGCCTGAAGGGAGGTGAAACCGTGGAGCGACTGACGTGGGAATGTGCTGACATCGTCCTTGAAGAGGCTCTGGGTCTCGCCAGTCTTGGCCATGAAGCGGGTGAGGGCCCTCTCCACGTCCCTGCGCTGCGACGCCGCCTTCTCCCGCAGCACCTGGTAATCGGACACCGGCTCCCGGTACGTCTGCGGGGAGGGAGGGACAGCAGGGGCGGGTCACAGAGCAGCTCCACCTCCAAACATGCCAGGGATGGAGCAGCTCCACCTCCAAAC
>VZSU01002111.1:19453-30668 GCA_013398715.1 Nesospiza acunhae | reverse complement strand
GAGAAGGGATTTTCCTCATCCTCACCAGCAGAGCTGGGGCTGTTTTTTTGGAGGGCGGGCGGGGAATATTCAAACATCGATAAAATTCAAACATTCAAAAACGTCGACGAGATTCAAATATTCGGATGTTGATGAAACCCAAATATTCAGATGTTGATGAAATGATTTCCCAGGGGCCCTGCGAGGCTCGGGGGCACCCCAGGACGGGGGGTGGCAGGCCACGCTTCACGTGCACACAAACTGTCACCTGCTGTCACTTGGGGCTGCTGCCTCTCTCGTGTGACACAGGAGCCGCCACAGCTGGGGCGGCCGTTGGAACTGGGGGGAGATTTAAGGGAGGGGGGAGGTGGAGAGACAGACAGACAGACAGACAGACAGACAGGGGGTGACGAGCAGGAAATGGGAACAAACCCCGAACTGCCCCATTTAGCGGCACTGAGATGCTCCAAACCCTTTATAGAGGCAGGGAAAGAAATCCCAAGATTTGGGATACTCCAAACTTTTTATAGAGGCAGGGAAAGATGCAACCCCAATCTTTGGGATGCTCCAAACCCTTTATAGAGACAGGGAAAGAAATCCTAATATTTGGGAAAATGCAATCCCAAACCCAAATCTTTGGGATGCTCCAAACCCTTTATAGAGGCAGGGAAAGATGCAACCCCAATCTTTGAGATGCTTTGAACCCTTTATAGAGACAGGGAAAGAAATCCCAATATTTGGGATACTCCAAACTCTTTATAGAGGCAGGGAAAAATACAACCCAAATCTTTGGGATGCTCCAAACCCTTTATAGAGGCAGGGAAAGAAATCCCAATCTTTGAAATGCTCCAAATCTTTTATAGAGGCAGGGAAAGATGCAATCCCAAGATTTGGGGTCCACCAAACCCTTTCTAAAAGCAGGGAAAAATACAACCCCAAATCTTTGGGATGCTTCAAACCCTTTATAGAGGCAGGGAAAGAAATCCTAATATTTGGGATGCTCCAAATCCTTTATCAAGGCAGGGAAAAATACAATCCCAAATCTTTGGGATGCTCCAAACCCTTTATTGAGACAGGGAAAAATACAACCCAAATCTTTGGGATGCTTCAAACCCTTTATAGAGGCAGGGAAAGAAATCCTAATATTTGGGAAAATGCAATCCCAAACCCAAAACTTTGGGATGCTTCAAACCCGTTATTGACACAGGGAAAGAAATCTTAATATTTGGGGAAATGCAATCCCAACATTTGGGATGCTCCAGATACAACCCCAAGATTTGGGGTGCTCCAAACCCTTTATAGAGGAAGGGAAAGATACAACCCCAATATTTGGGATACTCCAAATCCTTTATCAAGGCAGGGAAAGATGCAATCCCAATATCTGGGATGCTCCAAACCCTTTATAGAGGCAGGGAAAAATACAACCCCAATATTTGGGATGCTCCAAACCCTTTATAGAAGCAGGGAAAGAAATCCCAATATTTAGGGTGCTCCAAATCTTTTATAGAGGCAGAGAAAGCTGCAACCCCAGTCTCGGGGAAAATGCAACCAGATGCAACCCCAATATTTGGGATACTCCAAATCCTCTATCAAAGCAGGGAAAGATGCAATCCCGATGTCTGGGATGCTCCAAACCCTTGATAGAGGCAGGGATTTTGTGCCTGTGACTCCCTTTCTCCCTGTTTTCCCTGTGCCCTAAAGGAGAATTTTGGGCTGCAGGACTCAGACCCCTCCCCGTGGCTTCCTCACTCTGGGTGAGCAGGGAAAATCCCTCCCACCCCCCAAAAATCTCCCTGCTGGCCATCAGGATGGACCCAAAGCTTTCCAGACCTCCTGGCCTCGTTTCCTACAGAAAAACCCGGCTAAACCCAGCAGCCTGGCCTCCCTTTCCCATAAATTCTCCATCCTTTGGTTGATTTCTGGGACAACCCCACAAAGTGTCCCCAAAAAAGGGGCGCTCAGGAGGGGCTCTGACCCCGCTGAGGAGCGGCTGCAGCGTTTCCAGCCATGAATGATCCCCTCAGTTTCGTGGGGGAGCAGCTGGGGAGGCAGTTTGGGAAGCTGGGCCACATCTGGATGTCCCCAGAGCCTCGCAGGTGGCACCTTGGTGTCTAATCCTGCCAGCCCAGCCTGGGCTTATCGAGGCCCTGTGGCCGCCCTGAGGGCAGAAAGGGCACAGATAAAGCAAAAACTCAATTTTTAATTTTTTTTTTTTTTTTTTTTTTTTTTGTGTGTGTGTGTGTGTTCCTGCAGCTCCAGGCAGAGATAAAGCAAAAACTCCTTTATTTTTTGTGTGCTCCTGCAGCTCCAGGCTTGGGTTTCTCAGAATGCAGCTGCCCTCAAAGGAGAAATGAGACAAACAAATTGTGTGGGGATGGGGACAGGGAGTGATAGCGCTGCCAGCACTGCTGGCTCTGTCCCTGTCCCCGTCCCCAGGCACAGGGAGAGGCTGCCCTGAGCTATCAGCACCCTACAGGTTAAGGGGGAAGAGCTGCTTGCACTTCCAGAGGCAGCTGTGCCATCAAACTGCAGGCTTCCAATGGAAATCCCACCATTTTCCCTCAGCCCTGCAAGGTTTGGAATGGAAATCACGAATTTTGGAATGGAAATCCCAAATTTTTCCTCAGCCTTGCAGGCTTTGGATTGGAAATCCCAAATTTTTCCTCAGCCCTGCAAGGTTTGGAATGGAAATCCAAAATTTTGGAAGGGAAATCCCAAATTTTGGAAATGGAAATCCCAAGTTTTTCCTCAGCCCTGCAAGGTTTGGAATGGAAATCCCAAATTTTTCCTCAGCCTTGCTTTGGAATGGAAATCCAAAATTTTGGAAGGGAAATCCCAAATTTTGGAATGGAAATCCCAAATTTTTCCTCAGCCCTTCAGGGTTTGGAATGGAAATCCAAAATTTTGGAATGGAAATCCCAAATTTTTCCTCAGCCCTTCAGGGTTTGGAATGGAAATCCAAAATTTTGGAATGGAAATCACAAATTTTGGAATGGAAATCCCAAATTTTTCCTCAGCCCTGCAAGGTGTGGAATGGAAATCCCAAATTTTGGAATGGAAATCCCAAATTTTTCCTCAGCCCTGCAAGGTGTGGAATGGAAATCCCAAATTTTGGAATGGAAATCCCAAATTTTTTCTTAGCCCTGCAAGGTTTGGAAAGGAAATCCCACAATTTTCCTCAGCCCTGCAAGGTTTGGAATGGAAATCCCTAATTTTGGAATGGAAATCCCAAATTTTCCTCAGCCCCCTCCAGGAAATCCATCCTGCTCTGTCTCTGTGTATGAAAGACTTGAAATCACCTCAAATATTGAAATTTGCTTCTTTTTTTTTTCTGCTCAGGCCCCTGCCAGGGCAGCTCCTGGGCTGGTGGGAAGTGATGCCAGGTTTGGGATTGGGATTGGGATTGGATTGGATTGGGATGGGATTGGATTGGATTGGATTGGATTGGATTGGGATTGGGATTGGATTGGGATTGGATTGGGATTGGGATTGGGATGGGATTGGGGTTGGGATTGGGATTGGGATTGGATGGGATTGGATTGGGATTGGGATTGGATTAGGATTAGGATTTGGATTGGGATTGGATTGGGATTGGGATGGGATGGGATTGGGATTGGATTGGGATTGGGATTGGGATTGGGATGGGATTGGGATTTGGATTGGGATTGGATTAGGATTTGGATTGGGATTGGATTGGGATTGGGATGGGATGGGATTGGATTGGGATTGGATTAGGATTTGGATTGGGATTGGATAGGATTAGGATTTGGATTGGGATTGGATTGGGATTGGGATGGGATTGGGATTTGGATTGGGATTGGATTAGGATTAGGATTGGGATTGGGATTGGATTGGGATCTGTCTGAAGGAGGGGACACATCCCAGTGGCCCAAGCAGGGACCAAAAAGATGCCCTGGGAAGTCCTGCTTGGCTCAGGAGCTCAATTTTCCATCCAGGGAAACAGAAAAATCCCTTTTTTTTTTTTTTTTCAGGGATCCACTGCTTGAGATTAATATTATCCTAATTAATAAACTGGAAATAAGTGATAAATCCTATCCTAAGTGATAAATTCTATCCCAAATGATAAATTCTATCCTAAGGAATGAACCAAAAACAGAGACTGTGCATTTGGCCTGAACCTCACAGGGCTCTGCTGTGAAATAAGGTTGGGAAATGCTCCAAGACACCCCAAAATTCCTGTGAAATAGGGTTGGGAAATGCTGCAGAACACCCCAAAATCCCAATTTTTGCACCTCTAAGTGCCAAAATCCTGTTTGATTCCTGCCCTGATGGAGCTCTCGGGGCCTTTTCCCCCTCAGGATGGTTCCCCTGATGGTGGCAGGGCGACAACAAAACCCCAAAAAAATCTTCAAAACCACAGGGCTGCCTTTGCCCCCGCCGATTGCAGGAGGTTCCCCACAAACCCGTTGCGCCCCACAAATTTATTTTTACCTGCCAAACACGCCGCGAGCGCTCAAAAGCATTTCTTTACTTCCTGCGGAGCGGAAAAAAAAAAACAAAAAAAATAAATAAAATAAAAAGCTGCTGAGCAACGATCTGTGCTCACCTGCAGGGCTGGCTGGGCGCACAGCTGAGAGCTCCGGGGGTGCCCCCAGAGCAGATTTTGCACCCCTAAATCTCCTCTGAGCCCCACACCTGCAGCTCTGTCTGGTTCTGAGGCGCTTTGGGGGGAGATTTGAGCTCAGCCCGCGAAGCCAGAGGGGCTCAGGGGTTCTGCTGGGGGGTGCTGAGCTCTGCAAAGCTCGGCTTAAAAAAGGGTTTAAAAGGGTTGAACGGGGTTTAAAGGGTTGCTCCAGCAGCTGCAGGAGAACTTTGAAGTGTGGCACAGGAGGTTTGAGGGTGGCAGTGTCACAGCCCAGGGCTGGCAGGAGCTGCTGTCACATCTCTGCTGCTCTGAGGCACCTCCAGCTCTTTGCACCTGGGATTTGGAGCGTCCCAAATATTGGGGTTGCATTTTCTCTGCCTCTGTAAAAGATTCGGAGCATCCCAAATACTGGGATTGCTTTTCCCCGCCTCTGTAAATTTGGATCATCCCAAATGTTGTGATTGCATCTGGAGCATCCCAAATCTTGGGGTCGCATCTTTCCCTGAGTCAATAAAGGATTCAGAGCACCCCAGAGACTGGGATTGCATCTGGAGCATCCCAAATGCTGGAATTGCATTTCCCCAAATCTTGGGGTTGCATTTTCTCTGCCTCTGTAAAAGATTTGGACCATCCCAAATACTGGAATTTCTTTCCCGGCCTCTATAAAGGGTTTGGAGCATCCCAAATATTGGAATTGCATCTGGAGCATTGCATTTTCCCAAAGATTGGGGTTGTATCTTTCCCTGCCTCTACAAAAGATTTGGAGCATCCCAAATACTGGGATTTCTTTCCCGGCCTCTATAAAGGGTTTGGAGCATCCCAAATATTGGAATTGCATCTGGAGCATTGCATTTTCCCAAAGATTGGGGTTGTATCTTTCCCTGCCTCTACAAAAGATTTGGAGCATCCCAAATACTGGGATTTCTTTCCCGGCCTCTATAAAGGGTTTGGAGCATCCCAAATATTGGAATTGCATCTGGAGCATTGCATTTTCCCAAAGATTGGGGTTGTATCTTTCCCTGCCTCTACAAAAGATTTGGAGCATCCCAAATACTGGGGTTTGGATCATCCCAAATGTTGTGATTGCATCTGGAGCATCCCAAATCTTGGGGTCGCATCTTTCCCTGAGTCAATAAAGGATTCAGAGCACCCCAGAGACTGGGATTGCATCTGGAGCATCCCAAATGCTGGAATTGCATTTCCCCAAATCTTGGGGTTGCATTTTCTCTGCCTCTGTAAAAGATTTGGACCATCCCAAATACTGGATGGGAGATGAGCATCTGGTGAAGTCTGGGGTTTTGGGAGACAAATATCCAGTGAAATTTGGGGTTTTGGGAGATGAACATCTGGTAAAGTTTGGGGTTCTGGGAGATGAGCATCTGGTGAAGTCTGGGGTTTTGGGAGACAAATATCCAGTGAAATTTGGGGTTTTGGGAGATGAACATCTGGTAAAGTTTGGGGTTCTGGGAGATGAGCATCTGGTGAAGTCTGGGGTTTTGGGAGACAAATATCCAGTGAAATTTGGGGTTTTGGGAGATGAACATCTGGTAAAGTTTGGGGTTCTGGGAGATGAGCATCTGGTGAAGTCTGGGGTTTTGGGAGACAAATATCCAGTGAAATTTGGGGTTTTGGGAGATGAACATCTGGTAAAGTTTGGGGTTCTGGGAGATGAGCATCTGGTGAAGTCTGGGGTTTTGGGAGACAAATATCCAGTGAAATTTGGGGTTTTGGGAGATGAACATCTGGTAAAGTTTGGGGTTCTGGGAGATGAGCATCTGGTGAAGTCTGGGGTTTTGGGAGACAAATATCCAGTGAAATTTGGGGTTTTGGGAGATGAACATCCAGTGAAATTTGGGGTTCTGGGAGTTGAGCATCTGGTGAAGTTTGGGGTTCTGGGAGACAAATACCCAGTGAAATTTGGGGTTTTGGAGATAGTTTGTGGTTCTGGAGATGAACACCCTGTGAAATTTGGGGTTTTGGCTGGGAAATCCTTGGGAAACGCAGGAGCAGCTCCAGGGCAGGAGGATGAGGAGGATTTCGCTGCCCCCCGCTCTTGTTTGGGGTCCTGGGGAGCTCCCCCAGCCCCTGGGCAGGATGTGCAAGGGCTGAAATTGCCAACAAAAGCTGCAGCTCCAGCAGAGCTGGGAGCAAACCCTGCTGCAAACCCCCCAAACCCCAAACCCCCCTGGTGCTGGCAGGAAGGAGATCTGGGGCTGCTGAGCCGGGCTGGGAGCCTGGAGAGGTTTCCTGGAGACACCAGCACAGCCCTGGCAATGTCTGACCCTGGCCCTGCCACTGTCCCCAGGGCTGGCAGCAGAGCTGGCCCTGCCACTTCCTCCGGCTGCCCTGCCAGCTGCTGGCACGGGGACAGGGACACAGAGCCTGGGGGCTCTGAGGGGACGGGGACACAGAGCCTGAGGGGGCTCCAAGGGACAGGGACACCGGCCTGGGGGCTCTGAGGGGATAGGGACACAGAGCTGGGGGCTCTGAGGGGACAGGGACACAGAGCTGGGGGCTCTGAGGGGATGGGGACACAGAGCCTGAGGGGGCTCCAAGGGACAGGGACACCGGCCTGGGGGTCTCAGGGACAGGGACACAGAGCCTGAGGGGGCTCCAAGGGACAGGGACACCGGCCTGGGGGTCTCAGGGACAGGGACACAGAGCCTGAGGGGGCTCCAAGGGACAGGGATGCTGGCCTGGGGGCCTCAGGGACAGGGACACAGAGCTGGGGGCTCTGAGGGGATAGGGACACAGAGCCTGAGGGGGCTGTGACGGGACAGGGACACAGAGCCTGGGGGTCTCAGGGACAGGGACACAGAGCCTGGGGGTCTCAGGGACAGGGACACAGAGCCTGGGGGGGCTCCAAGGGACAGGGACACAGAGCTGGGGGCTCTGAGGGGACAGGGACACAGAGCCTGAGGAGGCTCTGAGGGGATGGGGACACAGAGCCTGAGGGGGCTTCAAGGGACAGGGACACAGAGCTGGGGACTCTGAGGGGACAGGGACACAGAGCCTGGGGGAGCTCTGAGGGGACAGGGACACAGAGCCTGGGGCCTCTGAGGGGACAGGGACACCGGCCTGAGTGCTCTGAGGGGACAGGGACACTCAGCCTGGGGGCTCTGAGGGGACAGGGCCACTCAGCCTGGCTGCTGTCCCCTGTCCCTGAGCTGAAACCACAACGGTTCTTGCAAATCATCCCCGGGCAGGTCCCTGGCTCAGCTCTCGCGCTTTGAGCAGCAAAGCAATTTCCTATTTATTTCAGTTTCCTAAATGAGTTTTGTCGAGAGAAAAATGAGAGTTTTTCCACTAAAGGGGTGCGTAATAAAAAGATGGGGTCAATATTTATGGTGAAAATCCATGCTGGGAAAGGCCAGGGGTTGAGGATTGTGAAAATCAATATTCAGGGTGGAAATCCATACTGGAAGGAGCCAGGGATTGGGGATTGATTTTTGTTTTTTTGCTCTGCTCGGAGCATTCAGCTGCTCCTGGCCTCAGCTTCCCTCCAGCCAGGTGAGATCACAACATTCAGACACTCCAGGTACTCTGAAATACCCTCATGGAACTCTAAAATTCACCATATTTATTCTGCACTCCCAGGGCATGAAGCCCATTTTTATTTAGGGGATTAATTATTAATAGTTTTCTTTTATTAAAGGTAATAAAGGCCTTCAGGATGGGAGAAAATTCCCAGGTGGGAGATGATGCCTTTCAAAACAACTCCACAAACACAGAAACAAAGGATTTAATTCCCCTTGAAAATGACATTGTGCAATGCAATGGCTGGAGCAGCCCCTTGGAAAGGCACCTGGTAATTAACAGGGTGTAAATTAATCAGCTTCACACAGGATTTCGGGACTCTCGGAGCTCAGAGCTGCCTTTTGTAGTGACAAAAAACCCAGGAGGACTTTGAAGTCCTGCCTGCTCCAAGGGGTGGGAATCCAAGATTTGGGAATATAATTATTATTTTAAAAGCACCCCCGAGCCAAAATCTGGATTTTTTTGGGGCACTGTCACGCACAGGAGGTGCCAAGCTCGAGATAAGGAGGACAAAGGAGCTGCCTGAGAGCCCAGGGAAGAGGGGGAAATGTGGGATTTGGTTTCCTGGGAGAAGCTGCCTAGGGGTTTGAGCTGCCTGGTGACAAGGACAGGACCTGGCTGGCTCTGGAGAGCGGCACAGCTGATGGGAAAAGGGATTTAGGGGAGGATTTGTCTCAAAATCAGGTGGGCTCTGATCAGAGCTTTGCTCCTTCCAGCAGCCAGCAAAGGATGTTGTGGTGGTGAAAGCAGCTCGGTGTGACTGTATTTAAATCAGCAGAAATGTAAAATCAACGGGCTTTGATGTAAAGTGAGGCTAAATTTGTGTAAAAGCATCTCAGGGGTGAATAAAGCTCCTCCAGCTCAGCAAGCAGCGATTCCTGAGCTCCTGAGGTTCCCACACATGGAATAAAAAGAAATAAAAAGAAAACAAAAAATTAAAAAAAAATGTATAAATATACATATAAATGTAAATATAAAACTAAAAGTAAAAACAGGAATAAGGAAATGCTCATTAGTAGAAGAAACACTCAAAATGAGATTCCTGCAATTCATTAAAAAGGAGATCAGAGCTGCCTAAATATTGGGTGAGCTAAAAACCAAACTGGTGGGGGAAAAAAAAAATAAATAATAATCTCCAAAGAGAACAAAGCCAGAGCCTCCAGCCCTGCTGTCCCTGAGGCTCCCCAGGACATGGCACTGCAGGGTGGGGCTGCCAGCAGCATCTGAGCTGGGTCCTGTCCTGAGAAACCCCAAATTCGCTGGGTGTCCATCTCCAGAACCCCACATTTCACTGGATGTTTGCCTCTCAAAACCCCAAATTTCACAGGGTGTTCATCTCCAGAACCATAAACTATCTCCAAAACCCCAAACTTCACTGGGTATTTGTCTCCCAGAACCCCAGACTTCACCAGATGCTCAACTCCCAGAACGCCAAACTTTACCAGATGTTCATCTCCCAAAACCCCAAATTTCACTGGATGTTTTCCCCCCAAAACCCCAAATTTCACTGGATTTTTCCCCCCAAAACCCCAAATTTCACAGGGTGTTCATCTCCAGAACCATAAACTATCTCCAAAACCCCAAACTTCACTGGGTATTTGTCTCCCAGAACCCCAGACTTCACCAGATGCTCAACTCCCAGAACGCCAAACTTTACCAGATGTTCATCTCCCAAAACCCCAAATTTCACTGGATGTTTTCCCCCCAAAACCCCAAATTTCACTGGATTTTTCCCCCCAAAACCCCAAATTTCACAGGGTGTTCATCTCCAGAACCATAAACTATCTCCAAAACCCCAAACTTCACTGGGTATTTGTCTCCCAGAACCCCAAACTTCACCAGATGCTCAACTCCCAGAACCCCAAATTTCACTGGATGTTCATCTCCCAAAACCCCAAATTTCACTGGATATTTGTCTCCCAAAACCCCAGACTTCACCAGATGCTCATCTCCCAGAACCCCAAACTTTACCAGATGTTCATCTCCCAAAACCCCAAATTTCACTGGATATTTGTCTCCCAAAACCCCAGACTTCACCAGATGCTCATCTCCCAGAACCCCAAACTTTACCAGATGTTCATCTCCCAAAACCCCAAATTTCACTGGATATTTGTCTCCCAAAACCCCAGACTTCACCAGATGCTCATCTCCCAGAACCCCAAACTTTACCAGATGTTCATCTCCCAAAACCCCAAATTTCACTGGATATTTGTCTCCCAAAACCCCAGACTTCACCAGATGCTCATCTCCCAGAACCCCAAACTTTACCAGATGTTCATCTCCCAAAACCCCAAATTTCACAGGGTGTTCATCTCCAGAACCCCAAACTTCACCAAGCATTCATCTGCAGAACCCTCAATTTCATCAGATATTTGTCTCCCAGAACCTCAAATTTCACCAAATTTTCATCTCCCAGAACCTCAAAACTTCACAGGGCGTTCATCTCCCAAAATTCCAAAACTTCACTGGATTATTCTCCCAGAATAAAAAAATCATTATCCCAGGAAATCCTTCAGGATTCCCTCTGTTCCTGGACAGGGAATGATTCTCCTGCAAGTCCTGCCCAGGCTCCAGCTTAAACCTGGCTTAAACCTCCCCTTCCTTGCCCTGAGCTCAGCTTATAAATTATTCTCCCAGGAAATCCCAGGAAATTCCATTTGTGCTGCTCCTCTGAGGAGCCCCGAGCTCCCGACATCAAATAAAAAATATTTTAAAAAAAAATATACTAAAAAAAAAAAAACAACATAAAAAATAACCTGCAACCCCAAATTCTGCTTTTTTTTTATATTTTAAAAATATTTAAATATATAAAATATTTTAAAATATTCAAAAACCCAAACCCGTGGAATCTCCCATCAGGGCAGGAAGGATGGACAAGGCAGGGGCGTGGAAAAATAAAGCTGAATTTTAGATGTAAAACATCAGGGCAGAGGTTTTTTTTTTTCACTGTTTGCATAATTGGTGACCACAGATAATCCCCTGAAATGACCTAAATTTATCCCATCCGGGGGCTTTCCAAACCCAGGTTGTTTTCTGAAATTCTGGTTTCAGCTTTGCTTTTTTTTCTTTTTTTTTTTTTTTTTTTTTATTTTT
>VZSU01002110.1:970-10991 GCA_013398715.1 Nesospiza acunhae | reverse complement strand
CAGACTCTGTGAGAAGTTTGTGCAATCATGGCCCCAATTATCTGCTTTAATGAGTCCCTTGAGAGCTTTGTACTGACACTCAGTGGGGCTCATTAATGCCTTGAGATACTCAAGGTTTTTAAGGTACTTTGGATTTTCCTTTCCATGCTGAGTCTCTGAGAGGTTTTTGTGCCATCCTGACCTCCAGTTCTGTCCTCCAAGGAGTCCAAGAGGACCCTGTGTTGGGGATGGACCTCCATGGGACTCATTAATGCCTCGAGACACTTTGGGGTTTTCTTCTGACTTTGACTCCTGGAAAAGTTTGTGCAATCTCCTCTCAGACGCTGAGCTTCCAGGGCTTAGCTCCAAATGCACTACGGGGCTCATGAGGATCAAGCAAGTCCTGACAAACCATGGCTCTGCCTTGATTTCCCTCTGGCCTGGGGCAGATCATAAAAAGTTTTCCTTTTACAGTTATGGAGAAATATCTCAAAGGTCTTCTAAAAATATGTATTCCTATTTGAAAGGGTGCCTTTTATTACTGTTTTTTTTTTTTTTTAGATAAGAGGTGGTTGCAGCATTCTGTTACTGATATTGGTCCAGGGTCTCTCCTCAGGAGGTCTGGCCCGGTCAGAGCAGCTGTGCCTTGAGGCCTGACCCTGTGTGGACAACCTTGGTCTACATTCCCCAACCCCATCCTGTCTCTCCTCACTCACCTTGGTCCTGCTTCCATTGAAGGACTGTCTGCACTCAGCCAAAGAGGGATTTTTCCTTTTTAATTTTTTGAAGCAGTCTTAAACTCCTGAGTTTCTCTTCTGAAAACAGACATCCTCCTGAAGTGTGTGCCAAGCCCAAGATGCCACCAAGAGCACTCCAGACCTGCCCTGGGCCAGCTGTGAGGGTGGATCATCATCCCAACATGCAGTGGGCCATTGCCAGGGACTGTTGCCATGGTCTCTGCACTGACCCCATTGCTGGCTTTGGGTGCCATGGCAACCCTCATCAGTTCAGGTTTCCTTGTAAACCAGCCCAAGGAGCCATTTCTGCAGCCAGGTTCCACGGCCACTTGCCTGCAGAGCTGCTGCTGCCCTCGGCTGCCAAGGCAACCCTCAGGACAAAGCGGTGCCAGGGCTGTTCCAGGTACAATTGCAGTGACACTCGGTGGTGCCACCAGGTGCCATGGCAACGGCCACAGGGGCCCATTCCTTAGTTTGGTGCCAAGGCCTGGACCCGTGGTGATGGTTGGTTGCTGGTGCAGTGAGGGCGGCTGCGACAAACCTCTCTGGTTCTCTGACTTCAGGGTGATGGTGGCAAAAATGAAAAGGAGCAAGATCAATGGAGCTGCCCAAAAGGAACTTTAATAAGCGGGAAAAACAATAAACATGGAGAAGTTGAGCACTGTACGAGGGGCTGGATCCAAAGACCTGAGATAAAGGCAAAGCAACAATAGATACACTTGGGGGTAGAACACTCTAGAACAATAATCATACAGGGGAAACAAGTAACCAATAGGGGAGGAGAACTTGGACAACTTAGCATAACAGCACTAGAGGCTTATGGGGGAACTCACAAGCTCACCCAAAGTTAAACAAACTATTCTCAGGGCTTGAAACTCATGCCCAGTTCTTCTGGGCTAAAATCAGGCTGACTCTGAGTTACAGCCAGGCCAATCTCCACATCTTCCCCCTTTCTGTTTTACAACAAAGATGGAACTGAAAGAACTTTGTAAAACTTTCTTAAAGCATCCAAACAAACATGGGACAGTTAACAATACAGCAACAACCACTAAGAGAATTAATAGTCCTCTTTTAGCTAGACATCATCCCACCCTTTAGTCCTCAGGACTGGAAGAGTTTATTGAACCAGTCTTTGTTTTCCACTTGAAGCGTCTTGAGCCCTTCCTTCAGTACCTGAATGCTCTTGTGGATTGACTCACTGTGGCTAGAGAGGTTCATGCAGCACATGCCCTCAGAGTCTGCACAGCCATGCCCGTGTGCCCAGAGTAAAAACTCTATCGCCGTTCTGCAAGGTGGCATGTCTGATGGTCTCTATGTCTGAGAGCAGGCCACTCAATGGGAGGGAGGTAGCATTGGTTTGCTTACTTAACAGGCACCCAAGATGGTCTAATTGTCCTAAAGCTTTAGCTGCAGCCACCCAAGGAAGTAAGATGGAGACTGCTATTCTTTTGGTTTTACTCCAATAGATGACATTATCTTTGTAATCAGATTCAAAGTAGTGTCTAGATCTCTTTGCTCTGTTTGTCTGGCCATGAATCATTTTCAGTTTGGGTACTAGCAAGGTAAGCCCTCCCCAGGCTACAAGGTCAGCCTTTGATGTGTGAAGGGACACCAGGCCATGCTCTACCCCTGCAAATAAGAAACACAGCCTGTGGCAACTGAAGTGGGTAGCTACTGGACCAAGAAATTATGGAAGAGGTGTAATTACACCATCAGGTCTGGTTCTTGTAAGTGGGATGGTATGGGGAGACCTCTCTCCTGATAGTTTCTTTTTTTCTTGTAATTCTGTGTCTTTCACCCTCTTCCCATTTATTACCCATGGTAATAAAACCTTACACACAAGTCCATTTTTACAGAGGTGAGAATTTCTAGCTCCTGGAGTTCAAGTGCTTCATGCAGGAGCTCCTGGGACCAGTCATCCTAAGCATCGAACAGGGCTGCACTTCTATTTGCCGTCAGGATTGTCACCTCGCACACTGCAGATGGCATCCTCAGTTATTGGCCAGACGTCTGTAGGCAACCCCACTAGGCAGGTGGAGAAGGGGTCATCAGGGCTAGTGACAGACAGGCACAGGGTGTCTTGTTTCATGGCTTTTGCTACAGTTATCCATACGTTGTGCTTTGTGTTTTTGAGGGCTACCCATCCACTCGTGAGGAGCATGGTTGCAAACAGGCTGAGGAAGGTGAGTAGAAGCTTCTTATGTGCCATCTTTGAAAGAATTGTCTAGTCTGGGTGTTAGAGTTGCTGTCTGGTGGTTTTTGTCTTGGCGTAGGCTTTAGGGTTCCTTTGATGAATCCTTGCTCAGTAGCTGCAGGTAGGGCTTGATGTTCTTAGCCAGGATCCACCAAGGTCCTTTATCACAAATGGTCTCACTGTGGCATCTCAGTCTTCAGGTCCTTTGATTTTCATGAGTTCTGCACTTTGGAGACTGTCACTGTCACCTCCAATCTCAGACAATATTCCTGCAGTAGCTGTGAATGCCCAGTTAGGAGGCCACTTGGAACGTGAGATGACTGTTACATCTGCTCCCACGTCCACAAGCCCTGTCAAAACAATCTTTTCATTGTTAAGTTCCAGAGTGCAGGTGATTTTTGGTCAATCGCAATTTGTCACCTCGGTCTACATCCCTAGTGAAATGTCATTGGCATCCTGTTTGGGGAGTATTATGGCTTGGGCAATTGTTAGTTCTTAGGATATAAAACAAGGTGGGTCAGGAGGCAGGGCCAGCACTGTAATTTCTTATTGTGAGGTCACTGATAGTACAGATGGCAATACAAAAAACCCTTCAGTCCTCAATCGGCAGTTTCCTAAGATTAATAGTTCATGGGGCCAGTCTTCGGGCCCCAGCTGTCCTGTCGATATTGCATGGGCAAAATAGTCAGTTAAAACAACAGATTCTGCACTCACCAACTCCAGTTTTGCCCCTGGTGACAAGGTGGCTGGCAACTGGGAGACAAGGTGCTGGAGTTTGGTGCCATGTGGTCTATAATGGGTGTTTGCCTTTCCTGACGTTCAACAATTGTAGGCATTGTCGGCTTGAAGTTGTGTCATAGCGTGAGGCAACCTCATGCTCCAGTGGAAGTTTTTTGATGGGGCTTGGTGTAGTTATCTTTTGAGAAATTCTACCTTGTTTGATGTTGATTATCCCTTAGGGACCAGTGTCCTGGTTTGAAAAGACAGGTGTCTGCTAAGGAAGGCAGGAGTGGAAAATGTAAACCCCCTCCCTGAACTGTTATAATTTTGAAATTAAGGGGGGCTCTCAGGCAAAGATTTGGGAGCAGGAATAGCAGTTCTTTATTAGGGAAGAAAATTAAACAAACAATGCAGTAATACAAAACAGCACTGACAGAGTCAGAATACGACCTGGCACCCTGTTGGTCAGGGTGTTGGTAGCAGTCCAATTGAAATGGTGGCTGCAGTCCTCCTGGAGCAGCAGATGTGGTTCTGTTGGAGCAGGGATCCTGTAGAAGGGTGTAGTCTTCCTCTGTAGATCCAGCGGTGGCATAGATAGGCCTGGTCTTCCTCTGGGAATCCAGTGGAAAAGGCAGCTGCTCCTCTGGGAATCCAGTGGAAAATGCTGTTCTAGTGTCCCAAAATCTCAGATCATATCCAGTTAGGAATGTTTGGCTCCTCCCTCTGGGTGGAGCATCTCACAATGGGATGATGTAATTTTATCAGTCATGCAGTGACACTCAATAGCCCATTAACAGCAGATGTCTTCCCAGAGCGAGGATTGGTTTATGGAAGAGATAAAGAAAACTGCCCAACTCACGGAAGATAACTGCCTCACCTCTAACAGACATCAAATAGAATACATTTGCAATCCAGGACGTTATCCACCCCTTATTCTATTTCCATCTGCATCACAATGAAACCTTACACACAGTTCTCACTTAAAACTGGGTTTCCCTGTGGTACACAATGGCTTTCTCCATCTTTCTGCATTACCCACCAGGTGTAACCAGGTCCTTGAACAAAAACAATCCCACAGATGGGCTTGCCCCTGCCTGCAGTGGGATTAATCCAAACACTTTTTCCCAAAATATCTTTCATCTGTATCACAGGAACTTTGTCTCCATCCACTCTGTGCAGGGGTTCAGACTGGGCAGGACCAACTCGATTGATGGGCCCTCGGGTGTTGACCATCCAGGTGGATGACAATCCAGGACTTTTGCTAAGCTCAGTTCCCAATTTCTGAAGGTTCCCCTGCCAAGTGCCTTCAGGGTAGTCTTAAGTAGTCCATTGCACCGTTCAACTTTCCCAGCAGCTGGTGCATGATAGGGGATATGATAGATTCATTCAATACCATGTTCTCTGGCCCAGGTGTTGATATGGCCATTCTTGGATGGGACCCGTTGCCTGACTCAGTTCTCTCAGGGGTGCCATGTCTCCACAGGATTTGATTTTCTAGGCCCAGGATGGTGTTCTGGGCAGTGGCGTGAGGCAGAGGGTAGGTTTCCAACCATCCTGTGGCTGCTTCCACTATGGTCAGTATGTAGTGCTTGCCTTGGTGGGTTTGGGGAAGTGTGATGTAGTCAATTTGCCAGGCTTCCCCATACCTGTACCTCAACCATCGCCCACTGTACCACAGAGGCTTCACCCGCTTGGCCTGTCTGGTTGCAGCACAGCTCTTGGCAGTTGTGGATGACCTGTGAGATGTTGTCCATAGTAAGGTCCACCCCTCAGTCACGGGCCTATTGGTATGTTGTGTTGCATCTCTCTCCTGATGACCGGAGGCATCATGGGCCCAATGAGCTAGGAATGATTCTCTCTCATCCTGCCAGTCTAGATCAACCTGTGATATTTTCACCTTGGCAGCTCTGTCCACCTGCTTGTTGTGATGCTCTTCATTAGCCCGACACTTGGGTACATGCGCTTCCACGAATGTCGAATCTTCACAGTCAGACTCTCTACTCAGGTGGCAATGTCCTGCCAAATCTCGGCGGCCCAGATGGGTTTCCCTCTGTGCTGCCAGTTGGCCTTTTCCAGCAATCCAGCCATCCCACAGAGCATTAGGCTGCCATCCATGAGTCAGTGTAGAGCTGGAGCCTCAGCCATGTCTCTCGTTCGGCAATATCCGAAGCCAGCTGGACGGCTTTACGCTCTGCAACCTGACTCAATCCACCCTGTCCCTTGGTAGCTTTTGCAACTCATCACGTGGGGCTCCATACTGCAGTTTTCCATTTCCGATTAGTGCCAACAATTTGGCAGGAACCCTCAGTGAAGAGGGCATATTGTCTGTCAGGCTCCGGTAGCTCATTATATGGTGGGGCTTCCTTGGCACGTGCCACTTGCTCTTCTTCTTCAGAGGATAATCCAAAAGACTCTCCTTCAGGCCAGTTTGTTTTAATTTTCAGAACCTCAGGGTGATTTGGATTTCCAATACGGGCGCACTGTGTGATGAGGGCAATCCATTTGCTCCATGTGGTGTCGGTGGCGTGGTGGGTGGTGGGAACCTTTCCTTTAAACACTGACCCCAGCACTGGTAGCCAGGACGCCAGGAGGAGTTGTGCTTCCATGCCAGTCACCTCTGAGGTGGCTTGAACTCTTTCATAGGCAACCAGATTTCCTTCTCTGTGGGAATGTAGTTGGCTTCAGACCCTCTGTAGCTTCGACTCCAAAACCCCAGTGATGGACCCTGCGTCTCCCCAGGCACCTTTTGCCAAAAGCTCCAGGACAAGCCATTGTTCCTGGCTGCAGAGTAGAGCAGATTCTTCACCTCTGCTCCTGTCCTGACCGGGCCAAGGGCTACTGCATGGGCAATCTCCTGCTTGATCTGTGCAAAGGCTTGTTGCTGCTCAGGGCCCCACTGGAAATTGTTCTTCTTTCAGGTGACCAGGTAAAGAGGGCTCACAATCTGACTGTACTCAGGAATGTGCATTCTCCAAAAGCCTATGCACCTAGGACAGCTTGTGTCTCCTTTTTATTGGTTGCTGGAGACCTATCTGTGATCTTGTTGATGACATCTGTAGGAATCCGACGCCGTCCATCTTGCCACTTCATTCCTAGGAACTGAATCTCTCAAGCTGGTCCCTTTACTTTGCTCTTTTTAATGGCGAAACCAGCTCCCAGGAGGATTTGGATGATTTTCTCTCCTTTCTCAAACGCTTTGCGGCTGTGTTCCCCCACACAATGATGTCATCAATATACTGCAGGTGTTCTGGAGCCTCACCCTTTTCCAGTGCAGCCTGGATCAGTCCATGGCAGATTGTGGGCCTATGCCTCCACCCCTGGGGCAGTCGGTTCCAGGTGTACTGCACGCCTCTCCAGGTGAAAGCAAACTGAGGCCTGCATTCTGCTACCAGAGGAATGGAGAAAAATGTATTGGCAATGTCAACAGTGGCGTACCACCTTGCTGCCTTGGACTCCAGCTTGCACTGGGGCTCTAATATGTCTGGCACAGCAGCGCTCAGTGGTGGAGTCACTTCATTCCATGCACAATAGTCCACAGTCAATCTCCATTCTCCTTCAGATTTATGCACAGGCCAGATGGGGCTGTTGAAGGGTGAGTGGGTCTTGCTGACCACGCCTTGGCTCTCCAGCTCTCGGATCATCTTATGGATGGGAATCACAGCATCTCGAGTGGCTCTATACTGTCAGCAATGCACTGTGGAAGTGGCAATTGGTACCTGTTGCTCTTCTCCCTTCAGAAGTCCTACTGAAGATGGATTCTCAGACAGTCCAGGCAAGGTGTTCAATTGTTGGACGCCCTCTGTCGCTACAGTCACTATCCCAAATGCCCACCAGAGTCCTTTTGGGTCTTTGAAATACCCACTTTGGAGGTAATCTATGCCCAATGTGACTGCCCATGGGGGTCCGTCAAGAGGAGGAGTCCTTCTTGGGCCATGGTGACCTCTTCCTTTTCATGTCCAGTGCTCTCACCACATGAACATGGACTAGAGCTGCTTCGAGGGTTGTCCTTTTTAACGGTGCTTTGTCTCCTTCCATAAAGGCACAGTCTCACTTTTGGGACGTCCTGTCCCCCCCATATTTCTCTACCCCCTGGAGCCGGGGGGCTTCCAACACTGAACCCTCTCGGTTCCAAGGCAACATCTCCCCCCTGGATGCAGCCTCTGTGCCACAAGGAAGCATGGTTCTGTCCATGGCTATACAAGAAAAAGTCCAGCCTAAGCCACTCCTCATCTCCTGCCATCTAGGGTTCTCTCACAACCCTGCATCACATCACACTTGCCCATTTCCTGCTCCAGAAAAGGTCAATGCTCTGTGAGATTTTCATTGTCCAAACACAGGTTAAAAAAAACTCTTACAAGCGGCCAGACTTCTCCGTGCTCCCCCACATTCTCCACAAGCTGGGCATGCCGCCAGCTTCAAGGCCTTCAAGGCCACAGCCCCATGCACCGAGCGCCGGCTTCTCTCTGTTGTCTCCCGGGGGGGGCTGCCCAAATCCTATTGGGGCTTCTCTCTCTCTGTCTCTCCTGGGAGAGCTGCCCAATGCCTCCTGGTGCCCCCACCACCCTTCCATCTTGAGGGGTCAGGCCTACCTCTGCCGGGCCACATGGCTTCCCCTCCCCCTGCCCAGCCGACAGAGCTGGGCAGGGGAAGGTCTGACCTGTCTCCCAGCCGGAACCCAAAGAGGAAGCTCCCGAGGGACAGTTCTGCTTTTAACCCCTGTGTTCTCAGAGGCGTAACCAATGCCCAAGTGGCCAAAATAGATGCCAGTTTCCAAAATCTGAACACCATTGGTCCGACCACTCCACTCCCAGAAAACCTACTTCTGGTCAACCCACGTCAGCTTGTTACAACTTGAATCCCTCCAGTACACATCATGCTGTGATTTCACTTATGGCTTATTCACCTTTAAGTAGTCTGTGTTAATAACCTTGGACAAAATTACATCATGTCATATCTATAACTTTTAGGGATGTTCATTTTAATTCTCTTAAATTAAGTCCCAGTGTTGTAATGCTCAGTTACATTCTATTAAATTAAATAAGGCAAAGTTTTATTTGGTTAATTTGGTAGATTTTATTTCTGTTAAGTTTCAGTATTACTAAGTTTGAACAATGTTCTATTCCAGTTTTTATGGATCCAGTTGTGTTTGGTATTAATAGTAATTAACTTTGAGTTCTCTTGAGTGCACTTTTTGTTCTACTAAGGTGATGATGAAATTATGTTTATTAATTTGAAATCCTTTTAGGGCTGATTTTAAGTTCTTCTTCTTAAGCTCTAGCACTGTCCAAATAAATTTCTATCAGGTTTGAGTGTTATTTAATGTGAGGTATCATAAATTTTGGTAGTGAGCTGTTCAGTATTTTCCTTTGATGCATTTATTCTGTCATAAATACATAAATCTTTGTATTACTGTTTTTATAGCCAGCTTTTCACATGCTTTACCATCTTTTGGTGTAATTATCCACAAGACACGTGTCATTTCAGGATCCTCCTTTTGTTCTCTAGCTGCTTATGTATCTCTCAGACCAGACTACCCCTCTAGCTGGGCTCCGCACTGTGGCTCTGTGGTTTGACCCAGGGCTGTCTCATCATTTTTAAGTATTTTTCAGAGTTCCAAGAAATGATCTCTCAGCTTTGTCAGAAGTCTCCTCTAAACTGATGGTATTGTGATATCTCCTCTAAGTAATCAGATGCAGCCCCAATTATTATTACAGAACCACTCCAACAGTTTGCTGGGTTTAAAGCATCTCTATGCTGAGGAAATTTTGGAGGAGACAGCTATTGGATGGTTCATTAGTCTGTCACCCCTAGACCTTCACTCCTAAGTGCTGTTCTCAAGAGCCTTGTTTTAAATTACATTTAGGGAATTCTCTCCCACTGAGAGCTTGGGTGGTGGCCAGGCCTTAGCTCTACCTGGACAGGAATTTGCCAACACACCCAGATGTCTTCTGCATCAAAACTAGATTTGAGTTAATTTGATTTGGCAGTTTGACCCTCTAGACATGACAGTTGAACTATTTTTAAAGGGAGCTTGGGAATTATAATCTGGAAATAATTATCCAAGTCCCCACTGAATCGAGGTTTGTCAGCTGTTTGCAGGCTCTGGGATGATGGTAGATTATTGCAGAGATTGCTATTTACCTAATTCCACCTGTGTTGTTAGCTTTGTCTGCTATTTGAAATATTCCTGATTGTTGCATCCAAATTATTCCTAATTGCTCTAAGTTTCTTGTCCATGGCATGTATTATTTTGCTATGATGTTTCTTCATACTCATAACAAAAGACATGCATCTCATTCTTAAAAAACAAAAAAGAAGAGGAAAGAACACCTTAAGAACGTTCAAATAATGCAATACGTAGATAAGAGATTTGGACAACTAATCATTTTGA
>VZSU01002106.1:44551-55379 GCA_013398715.1 Nesospiza acunhae | reverse complement strand
GCAGGAAGTACAAATGTGTGTGTGTGTGTGTGTGTGTGTCTGTGTGCGTGTGTGGGTGTGGGTGTGTGTGGGTGGGTGGGTGTGTGGGTGTGTGGGTGTGTGTGTCTGTGTGCGTGTCTGTGTGTATGTGTGTGGGTGTGTGTATGTGTGTGTCTGTGTGTGTGTATGGGTGTGTGTGTGTGTGTGTCTGTGTGTGTGTATGGGTGTGTGTGTGTGTGTGTCTGTCTGTCTGTCTGTCTGTGTGTCTGTGTGTGTGTATGGGTGGGTGTGTGTATGGGTGTGTGGGTGTGTGTGGGGGTGTGTGTGTGTGTGTGTGTGTGTGTATGGGTGTGTGTGGGTGTGTGGGTGTGGGGGTGTGTGTGTGTGTGTGTGTGTCTGTCTGTCTGTGTGTGTGTATGGGTGTGTGTGGGGTGTGTGTGTGTGGGTGTGTGTGTGTGTATGGGGGTGTGTCTGTGTGTGTCTGTGTGTGTGTGTCTCATGGTCAGGAGTGAGGGACAGGACATGGAGGCAATTCAGTGGGCGTCAGTGAGCCTCGGTAGCAGGGATTAAAAAATGCCAAGAAAATACTCTGCAGAGTGACAGGGGAGGTGGCAAACCTGTCCCCTTAGTTGCTTGACACCATGATTTTCCAAGGACAGAGATGCAAAATGCAACTTTCAAATGCCTGTGGGTTTTGGGGGTCAGCTTTGAGATCAATTTTTCTTTGGGAAGCCACACCAGAGATTCTGATACAAAACACCAGTTCCATGTGCTCATTTAGCCCTTGGATGCCATGGAGCACAGGCTGTGCTGGTGGTTTTGCTGTGTGAGCTGGAGCACAGTGAGCAGCTGGGCCCTCCTGCAGAGGAGCTCCAGTCCTCTCCCAGTGCTGACCAGCACCACCTAAAAATGCAGCAGAGATACTGCCAGGGTTAATCCAGGAGGGGGAGAGGCTTGCTGCCCTGCAGGGACTCAGGTCCATTTGATGCTTTTATTACTTCTTGAGGCTGTTATTAATCTTATTGTATCACTTTACATAATTCCCTTGTTCTTTTGAAGCAGTGGAACAGGCTAATACTGTGCAGAGGTCTCAGGGTAGCTGTTTGGGGTTCTTTTTTACCCTTAACACTCTCTGGAGACCCTTGAAGAATGCACTTGGCAGCAGAAAATCCTTCATCCTACTGTCTAATTGGGACAGGGAATATTTCATCTACCCGCAGTCAGGCAGTTGTGAGCTGGGACTGAAATCACCAGCAGCAGCCAGGTCCCTTTCATGTCCAAAGCTTTGTCCTCCCGGGTCCCTGGCTCCCACGAGGCCCCTTTGAGAGCTCCCTGGCCCTGCTTCCACTGAAGAGCTCACTGCCCCCTTGCAAACAAGGACTTTTCTGGGTTAATCCCAAAAGCTGCATTGCAGCCTCCCCGAGCCAGCCACCAGCAAGTTCAGGGTATGGGAAGGACAACCATGGCTTGGTCATCTCAGAACTTCTTCTGGAGGCCAAGTGCTCCCACATCAAGCTAAGAGACATCCCACCAACAGATACAGGCTTGGCTATCCCCAGGGAGCTGCCCCTACACCTGGCACAGGTCCAGGTTATCTCTGTGGCCCCTGCGGCAAGCTGTGGGTGCCTATCCAGGGAAAAGGGTAAATTCACCAGAGAAATCACTGTAACAACCACGAGTTGTTCTGCCATTAGTGCCACATCCAGCCCCTCTCCCAGCTGCTGTGGATGCCCCACCATGGTGCAAATTTCCCCCTGCCTGAGGTGGAGCATTGAGCAAGGAGCTGTGTGACATCTCCAGCTCCTTCTGGCCATGACCCCAAAGTGCTCCTGAGTCCAGGGAAGGAGGGAAGGGGGCCTTGAGCCCCCAGAATCCAGGTGAAGTGAATAAAATGAGCTCTAGGTATAAAAGGAGCTCTCTGCTCCAGAAGTCAGAAGGACAGATGTATTTTCTGGAGCTGGGAGTGCTGCTCCAGGAGCTGTGCAGCAATCCCTGCTGTTGTGTGCAACTCAGGGACAGCCAGGAGCCAGGGTGAGCTATTAAAATACAATTTATTGGTACAAATCAGACAGAGTGAAACAAACTCAGTTTAGAAAGAGCTGTCATGTTCTGCACAGATGGATTCAAAATGAACTGTCCCATGACCAGAGCAATTGGCAATGATGACAGACAGACTGGTGGACAGGTGCAGGGTGCACAAGGCAGGGGAGAGACTGTGCTGGGGCTGGAGTCCTGCCCTTGAGGGCTCCTGAGTGCCAGCTAAAGGTTCTAAAGGAGAAAGAGGGCACACTTGGAGATGTTTGTCCGGTGCAGGTGGGGCCCCCAGTGCACCAGAGCAGGGGGTCCTCCAGGCATTCAGGACTTGGGGAACACAGAGATCCGAGTGAGGGCAGGGGCTGGAGGGAAGAGACCTGTGCTGGGGTCACTCCAATGGCTGGAAACTGTTTTTCATTCAGATGATGTTGCCTTGGGCTAGAGAGCTACCCAGCAGGGCCTCACCTTGTGCATGTCTCAGGTGCTGAAGCTGGCAGCCTCTCTGGCCATGCAGTCCATGTGTGCCCGTGCTGCTCCTGAGCCAGGCTGGCTCTGCCCTGGGCCTGGGCTGTGTCCAGCCCTGCAAGTGTTGGGTCAGGGCTGGAAGAGAAGCACTCATGAAGGCTGGGGGTTTTGTACTCGCTTCCCAGAGAAAACAGACACCAATTGCTGCTCTGGACATGCAACACATCCTGCTGGATCTCAGGGACAGAGCAATGGTCACTGCCCCAGTGGGTAAGGTCAGGCTTGGCTGAACCAGGCCTGGTCTGCACACACTTTCCATGCCTAGTGGGACAGAGATACAGGCATGCAGCTCAGTACATTCACACAGCCAGACAAGAAAAAGTGACAATGTTTACAGAGATGGATGGTCCCTAAGGAGACATGGGCATGGGTAAACTCAAGGCAGATTTGCTTAAATCTGGTCATATGGACCTCAAACAGCACCTGCTGCCAATACAGCTCTGCAAGATGAGATGGGAGAAATTCCCCCTGCCACCACCCCCAAGCCCTGTAATTTTCAGTCTCTTGCTCCCTAAATCCTTCCCACATGCTCTGTTGAGCCACTCTCTCAGCAGCCCCATAAAGTCTTGAGTGGTCCATACATGGAGGTGTGTGCTGTGGGTGGACCTGGCAGCTGAAATAATGCAGAAGATTCCAAGGACAGAGCCATCCAGGCTATTTCAGGTCGTTGTTGATAACCACACTGTCATGCATGTCACAGTAAGTTGTCATCTTCTTCCTCTTGCCAAAGGTGGAGAAGCTGTTTTTGTTCTCCCGGCCCGGGAAGAGGGGCCCATCCTTGCTGGAAAGCAGAGTGGGGGTGCCAGGGATGTAAACGTTGTGCTGATAATCCAGGGCTGGGTACAAGGGGCTGTAGTGGGGTGTCCAGATGCTGTTGGGGCCTGCTGAAGCCTTCTGAAACTCTGGAGAAAAGATGAGTGAAAGATTGGCTCGGATCGCATCCACATCCCAGGATGCAAGTCCTGTGTCACCAACCTCCATCCTGGTGCCTGGACACCCCTTCCACCCACAAAACTTCACCACTGCAAGGAACAGGGATATGATGCCCCCACTGCACCTCCAAAAGTGACCAGAGGTTCTGGTCTTGCCAGCCCCAATATCCCAATACTAACCAGAGACAGGGGTCACCAGTGTGCACAGCCTCTCGTGCTCCTTCTGGAGGGCTCTACGGATTTCCCCCACATCTTCCAGGCTCTGGGAGCTGAAGAGAAGAGACTGGTTCAAAGCTGTGTTGGACATAACCTCCCCATTCCCATATCCCCCTTCCAGCTGCTCCCTCTGTTCCCCAGGGCTGGATTCGGTACCTTTTCAGGGCAGGTCTCTGTGTGCTTGGAGGCAGCCAGTCCGTGTTGGGCTGCTTGGCCTGGAAAACACAGGGAAGAGCAAGGCTGGTTATTGGGAGCCTCTGTCAATCAGCCCTGGGACTCTGTCAAAAATCCCAGCCCTGCCAGCACAAGGCTTCAGCAGGCAGGGATGCAGGACCACATCTCCACTTTCCCTGTGTCTCTTGTGGAGAATCAAGCAGCACATTCCTGTTCTGGGGAAACTCAGACAGCATGGAATCAGCCTGTTCCCTTCTGGACCTTTCTCACCCTCCTGAGATACGGAGGTGCTTCTGGGCTTGTCCTCTGCATCTGGGGGTTTTATGCCTGTCATTCTGGGGAGACACAGGTGGTTTTCCTATCCCTGCTAATTTTCAAAAGCCTTTTTTGCATGTGCAATGTTTACTTGGCCCAGGTCTGAGGTAGTAAATGGTGAGAAATGCAGAAATCAGCTGTGTGTTTGATGTCCCAGGAGGGTTGCAAAAGCTGCAGGAAAATCTAATTAAGTATTAGGGAAGAGAGTCCAGGGGTGCACGGAGACATGTGGAGAGACTCTCTTGGCAGGGAGTCCTGGGCTCTCCTCGTTTAAAAGTCAAACTTAAGTGGATTAGACGCCTCATCACTCTCCATCCTTGTAATCGTGTTTTGGAGAGCCTTTCATCGGGAAAATTAGACATTCCTCATTTCAATACCTAACAAATGTTGACATCAATATCCCACTCCCTGCCTGCTGGCACAGCTGGTGCAGAGCAGCAGCCAGGCCCGGGACACTCTGACCCTGCCAGCACAGGGCAAGCAGAGCAGCAGCGATGCTCACACTGTCCCAGTGTGAATTGTTTACCCGTGCCGAGGAGAAGCCACCCCCACTATCCCACGGCCCCCAGGGCACTGGAGCATCTCTGTTGCCTCTAATGGGTACAAAAGACGGTGAGAAGGGATTTCCTCTCGCCTCAGCCGAGCCCGGCGCTCCCCCGGTAATTAGACCCGTCGGGAAGCTCGGTGGAGATCCCGCTGCCTGACGGCTCCTAATTCCCGCACTGATCAAAGGCTCCGGTTGTTCTCTGGGAGAAGCCGTGCCTGGTTTCCCTCGTGGCAGAGGCGGTGGGAGGGGGCTGGGGGGACCTGCGGAGTGCTGCTGAGCACTGCTGGGCCTTGTGTTACCTCTTTGGAGACCTGGAGATGCTGCTCTGGCTGGGACCGCTTCCCGGGATCCTTCTCGTTGTTCCGGGGGGGGCTGCAGGGTTTGAGGAACATGAAGTCACTCTGAGCAGACTCAGGACCAAGGCAGACCTTGTAGCAGTAGCCTGGGGGGCCGCCCGCGGGCACATCGAGGCAGGTGGCAGCCGTGGTCCCTGCAGGGGGCTGCGCCGTCAGGTTGGAAGTCTTCAGACCATCAGAGGAGGGTCTGGACCCGGGACAGCAGTGGCAGCGAGGTGGCGAGCAGCTGTCCCCCTGGCGGGAACGCCGCTCACCGCGGCAGCGAATGGCTGTGAGAATGAGGATGGCGAGGAGGAAGGTGAAGGAGATGGAGCCCAGGGAGACAAGGAGATAGAGGGTGAGCGGGGACGATGAGGAGACCTCTGGAGGGAGGCTGAACTCGCTGAAGTCGGAGAGAGTCTGGGGCATGGTCTCCACCACCGAAAGCAGGAGGGACACGGTGGCAGAGAGGGCCGGCTGCCCCCCGTCCCGAACCTGCACCACCAGCTGCTGCCGGCTGGCATCCTGCTCCAGAAAGGAGCGGAGCGTGCGCAGCTCCCCCGTGTCGGGCGCCACGCTGAAGAGGGTGAAGTCAGTAGCCTGGAGGAGCTGGTAGGAGAGGCGAGAGTTCAGCCCCGCGTCCGCATCCACCGCCGACACCGTGCCCACGAGGTAGCCGGGCCTGGCCGAGCGCGGCACCAGCTCGGTGGCAACGGAGCCGTTGCGGGGCATGGGGGAAACGATGACCGGGGCGTTGTCATTCTGGTCCAACACAAAGATGTGGACGGTGACGTTGGCACTGAGTGGGGGAAACCCCGCGTCCTGCGCTTGCACCTGGATCTGGAAGCTGCGGATCTGCTCGTAGTCGAGGGAGCGCAGGGCGTACATGTGCCCGCTGTCTGAGTTGATAGACACGTAGGTGCCCACGGGCATGCCATGGATGTGCCCATCGGCAATGGAGTAGGACAGGTAGGCGTTTTGTTGGCAGTCGGGGTCTAACGCGCTGACAGAGCAGATGGAGGCACCGGGTGCATTGTTCTCCATCACGTAGACGCTGTAGGAGGGCTGGAGGAAGCGCGGGGCGTTGTCGTTCACATCAGACACGGGGATGGTGAGGGTGCTGCGGGTCAGCAGGGCAGGCGAGCCCATGTCCCGAGCCGTGATGCTCACGTTGTACTCGGGCACGACCTCCCTGTCCAGCGCTTGCGTGGTCACCAGCGTGTAGTAGTTCCGGAAGGAGGAGCGGAGCTCGAATGGCACATTGGGGCCGACCTCACAGCTCACACGCCCATTGTCCCCAGAGTCCCGGTCCTGAACACTGATGACAGCGATCACTGTGCCTGGGGGGGCATCCTCCAGCACGGGTGTGGACACAGAGGTGAGGGTCACCTCCGGCGCATTGTCATTGACATCAAGGAGGTGCACAAGCACCCTGCAGTGCACAGCCACAGCCGAGGGCCCGCGGTCCTTGGCTTGCACGTAGAGCTCGTGGAGGCTGGCCCGCTCATAGTCCAGGCGGCCCTTCAGCAGCACCTGCCCGCTCCGGGGCTCCACGTGGAAGAGCTCCCGGACACGTGGCGGTGCGTGCCCACTGAAGGAGTACTCAATCTCCCCGTTGGGGCCCTCGTCCAGGTCAGTGGCATTGAGCTGGATGACCAGAGTGCCAGCAGGAGCATCCTCAGGAAGGCTCACACCGTAGGAGGGCTGGTCAAAGGCAGGCACGTTGTCGTTGGCGTCCAGCACGGTGACGAGGATGTGCGCCGTGCCGGAGCGCTCGGGGACGCCGCCGTCCAGAGCGGTGAGCAGCACCCGGTGCACACGTTGCTGCTCACGGTCCAGGGCACGCTCCAGCACCAGCTCTGCAAACTTGCTGGCATCACTGCGTGTCTGCACCTCCAGGGAGAAGAAGCCGTTGGGGCTGAGGCGGTAGGTGTGCACAGAGTTGGCGCCCACGTCAGGATCCTGGGCGCTCTCCAGGGGGAAGCGAGCCCCGAGCACGGCAGACTCGGCCACCTCCAGCACGTATTCCTGCCAAGGGAAGGTGGGTGCGTGGTCGTTGATGTCCAGCACCTCCACCTCGACGCGGTAGAGCTCCAGTGGGCTCTCGACGAGGAGCTGCAGGTGGAGCAGGCAGGTCCCCCCGGCCTCGCACACCTCCTCCCGGTCAATGCGCTCGTTCACAAAGAGGATCCCGTTCTCCAGGTTCACCTCCAGGTGCTGCCTGGCCCCGGCCCGTGACACGATGCGGAACCTCCGCGCTGACAGGGTGGACACATCCAGTCCCAGGTCCTCACCCAGGTTGGCCACGAAAGCTCCGTGCTCCAGCTCCTCGGGCACGGCGTAGCGCAGCTGTCCCCGCGCCGGGGGTCCGGCCAACAGGAGGAAGAGGAGGGAGCGGAGGAAGAGCTGCCCCCGCCCGGAGCCTGCTCCGGCCCCCATGGCCCCGCGGCAGTCCCGGGAACGAGGAGTCGCACCCGCGCCGCCGCCTCCGCCCTCGCCTTCGCTTGCCTCTTGCACTTTCAAGAGTTTAGGGCTCCCGGGGGCGGCGGAGGAGGGCCTTGCCCGGAGCTGCGGGGCCGAACCGCGGCCACCGGCAGCGGCTTAACCCTTTCTTTGCTGGCCCCCGCAAGGGGCTGCAATCCGGGTCCCGGGGCCACAGCAGAATCTGTTTACGGGAGCCAGACGCACCTGAGGAGGGGACCACCTTCGGGGAGATCCCGTTAACGGCGGTGGGAGCTCCAGCAAGACCGATCGCTGCCCGGGGCACCGGTATTACCCCGCAGATGCTGCGTTCCGACCCGCGGTAGATTAAGAGGAGCCCAGATCGCGGCTGCTGCCAAATCCCCCGGCCGCGTCCCCCGCCGTGCCGGTCCTAACCTTTACCAGATGGTTAAGCCCCTCCAGACTTGATTACATTTCCCTGCACACCGTTTTCCTTGTAATGCGGAGTTTTTAATTACAGGAGCAGGGGGATTACAGCCCTGGATAAAGCTGAGCCCATCAGCGCGGAGGCACAGAGACCCCCCCCTCCCTTCTTTCCCTGCCTCCTTCCCACCCCCGACACCCCGCTTGCCCGCAGCCCCGCGTCCCAAATTCCGCTGCCCCACCGGGCACCCCAGTGTCAGCCCCCTCGGGCTCTGGGCGCACGATCCTGCCCAGATACCCCCGGATCTGCCTCCCCACACCCCAGCGGTGCCCCCACCGCGGGCACAAACTTTCCGCCCCCCGCGGAAGGCGAGGGGGAGGCGGGNGATCCGTTCTCCCCGCAGACCGGTCTCCAGCCGCCGCCGCGCCCGGGCAGCTCCGTGAGTCGCCTCCCACCGTCGCCGTCCCCGGGGGCGCTCGGTAACGGGACGGGGCGGCCGCTGCCCCCGCCCCGCGGCTGCTCAGGGTGCGGATAATCCCCTAACGATCCAGTTAAAGGCTCGAAGGGGCTCGAAGCCGCTTTAGCCGGGCACTGATATTTCACCGCCTTTGTCTCTCCTTACCGGTCCCCGTTGGGAAGGGAACCGCCGGCCCCAACCGCTCCCCCCACCTTGCTCCCCACGGGGACCCGAGTGGGAAGCAGGATCCAGAGCCGACCGGGAGACCGGAGGAGGCAGGAGGCGGCGGAGCTGGTGGGGTTTGTCGGGCTGGGAAAAGGATTTGGTCCCTGGGAGTGCAGCGAGACCCACGCGGGACGTGCCGCGCTCGTGGGGTCGCCGGTCTGGGAGGAGGGCAGGCGGGGCGGGCAGGGGGAAGGAGCGGAGCGCCTGGGGCACGCGTGGGCTCGGGCCGCTCACGGGTGGAATCGGGACGGCTCCCGGTAAGTGAAGCCCAGCCCGGATCGGCAGCGCCGGTCACTGCCAGCCTGTCCCCCGCGCCATCTCCCACGCCAAGACCACCCCTGGCGGCGTCGTTGTCACCCCCGCCCCGATCTGTTTCTTTCTAATCCCCCTCCAATCCCCGATTTGCGCCCCCCCTGCCCGCCCCCCTCTCTCCGTCCATCACCGCCCAGCCCTGCCGGGGCTGAGATGCCGGAGGTGGGATGGAGCGGGGAGCGCTCCTCCGGGAGCCCCCTCTAGTGCTGCTCAGGCCAGAGGGGATTGAGGGTGGGGGTGAGACGGGACACAGAAATTTTCGGGGGTCTTATTTCATTCCCTCCAGTCCTTCCCCCGTCTCCGACCAAAGGCATTCTGCAAAATCATTGGAGCGGCTCCGGTCCTATTGTTTGATTTAGAGTAAAATATTCACCACCATCTCCTGCTCCCCCAGGTGCACCGGCAGGATCCGAGCCACCCCCCGGCTCTCTGCCCGGTCCTTCCTGCCCTTCTCCAGCTCTGCTTGGTAAGGCACCCCCCACCCTCACATCTTCATCTCTGCTTCTTTGGGGGGGGGAACCGTGTCATGTCAACCCCTTGCTTCCCTCCCCTAAGGGAGATCACAGGATAGTCCCGTCCTGTTCCTTTTCCTCATCTCCCCAGACCTTGTAGTCTCTTCTAGCTCCCCTCCCAGACCCACGATTCCAGGGGACCAAGGTCAAACGGGGTAGGGGGGGTTAGGGAGAACAGACTTGTTCCAAGGATCCCTTTCCTGAAGGAAATGGCTCGGGCTGGGGGTGCTGCAGAGGGGTGAGGAATCCAAAGAAGAGCCTTTTTTGGGAGAACATAGCAGAGGGAGGTGAGCAGCAGGATGGGGGGGATGGAATGGGGACAGTGCACCAGTAACACCCCCCTTCATACCCTACAGATTTTAAGGCCCCTCTTGTGGTGCACAAGAGTGTTCTGTTGCCAGCCCTGTTCTCCGGGGCTAGGGAATCAGGATGCGGCTAGGAGCCTGTTTTTGGAAAATGCTGGAAGCTACAGGGGGGTCTGTCTCTCTGAGATGTCTTGGCACAGGCGGGCGGGTGGCCAGCTGCCTCAGGTCAGCACTGACGAGCCTTGGCAAGGCCAGCCGGGGAGATCAGGGTGGGATGCAGCAGGAGACGCCGCAGGTTGAGCTGCCTTGGAAAAGTCACGCAGAGAGCAAAGGACTGGGGAGAGGCGGGGGAACAACACTCAGCTGCCTGTGGGCACTAAGCCTTGCCCAGCCACCACTGCCACTCCATTTTCCTGCCTGCTGCGTTCTGGGGCAGCAGAAGGAGCTGCAAGAAACGCTGTCCCTGCCAGAGCACAGAGCTCCTCCCCCAGCTGCCCAGGGCGCCCTCTGCCCAGCCGTGCATGCGGCTGCTCCCCCCTCGCTCCGAGGTTTGTGGTGCCCAAGAGGGCAAACACAGTGGGAAGGGGGGTCTCCTGGTGGGAATGAGAGCAGCCCTGGCCCTGCAGCTGGGAAGTCGCTCCGGGGTTGCTTCTGTAGGGTCGGGTGCTGGGGATTCGGTCTGGGAAGCCACAATGCTCTCTGCAGCAGGATGCCCTGAGCAGAGCTCCTTCCACTTCAAAACTTTGGTTCCCTGCCTTCCCTTAGGAGAAAAACCCATGTCCTGAAGGGGATGGTGGCTGTCTTGGCATGTTTATCAGGGCTGGTGGGCACTCTGCCTGTCCTTGTGTGCCGGGATACAAGATATGACACATGCCCCTCTCCTTTCAGAAGTGCACAGGGACAGGGTGAGAAAACAGGGGCATGAGCTGGAGAAAGGAAATTCTCAGTAAGGAAAAAATCTTCACTATGAAGGTGTCACGGGGACCAGACTGGGGCAGGGATTGTCATCCTGGAGATCTTCCTGAGCTGCCAAATCTAGCTCTGAGTAGGGATGCCCCAGGGTCCTCCAGATGTCCCAACACCACTGTGAACCT
>VZSU01002106.1:28735-44534 GCA_013398715.1 Nesospiza acunhae | reverse complement strand
GAAAGAGCTGCCCAGAGAGCCCAGGCTTCCAGAGAACAGATCCAGATTTGTCAGGAGCCACTTCTCACAGGCACCATGCCCAGGGATGGATGGAGCAATGAAGGATACTGGGACTCCATTCCCACTGGAAGTCCTTGTCCATGGGCTTTGCTCTGCAAGGTGCTGGAGTTGCTTACCACCCTCCTCCTCCTCTGCAGTGGTGCAGGAAGAACTTTTGCACCAGGCATGAAGGGTTCATGAAGTTCCAGTGGGTTTTTTATGTGAGGAGATGTCGATGAGGTGACCAACTCAAGGCTTACTACTGGTAGAAGGCACTTGACTCTCCTGGCCCACACAGACACACGAAGGGACAACTCCCCCAGTCCCTTTGCCAGGGACAGATGGAAATGGAAACAGGCTCAGCTCCAGGCAGACCCTCCCTTGCTGTCACCTCCTTTTGAGCATTTCAGGACATGGGGCCCAGTCCTGCTCAGCCTCTGAGGGAGCAGTTCTGACTCCCTGGAGGACACAGACTTCAATGGCAGCTCAGCGAGCCAAGTTTCCCCTCCTGCTCTGGGGGTGGGGGGAATTTCTTGCAAACCCAAGCTGCCAAAGGAGCTGCTCTCATGGCTGGTGTCTTGTTGCACTTGAAGTAACAGACTTGGGACCCAAAGCAAAAGAAGGGGTGTGTCCCCATTATCCCGAGGGCTGGGACTGCTCACTTTGCTGTGGGCATCCTCTTAGAGAGTCTCCCTAAAATGTCCTGAGGGAATGTCTCCTTTCTGCTGGGAAGGAAGAAGGAACAGTGAGCAGGAAAGAAAGGTGGGCAACAGTGTGATGAGTGCCTGGGGGAAGAGAAGCTTTGTGAGAGAGGAGGTGACACCTCTCCTCTGTCAGGCACCAGGGTGACTGCTGTTGGAATATTATGCACAACACTTGTGCCTGAATTTCTGAAAGGTTAAAAAACTGATTAAAGGCTCAGAACAATATCTTGCAGGGAGAAGTGTAAGTGAAACTGCCTGAACTCTGTGGAGAAAGAAACCAGAGGAGAAAGTGTGGTAGGGCCAGAGAGGTGTTACCAGGAGGAAATGCTTTGGACAGTTAGAAGGAATGCAGAGCCATGGCTTGAGCCTGACAGCTTCATGTACTGGACAGTGAGAGAGGGGACCAAGCTGTCAGGACTTTTGATGGTGTCTATGTTATTTGGTGTCCACAGATCCATGTGAAACAAAAGATTCCCAAGTTCCCCGGTGTATGATGCTGAAGTGGGAAGACTGAGCCTGGGAAGAGCAGTTCTGATTGATCTCACCTCCTCCAGCAGAGAAACCACTGCAGCTCTTCCAGTCATGTTGGAACTGGGACCCCAGTGAGGAGGCCAAGGGGCAGAAGTCAGAATGGATGTTTCTTCTCCCCACAGACATCTTGCATCAACACCCAAACAAAAACTGTGTGCGTGCAGTTCACATTGAAGTCCCACATCCCTGGGATGGGTTGGTGGTTTCAGAAGGGAAAGGCATGTTCTCCTTTTTCCCCATTTCTAAAATGTAGTCCTGGACAGATATGGGGATGTTTCCTGCTTCCCTGTCCCTTCTTTCACTTCATTTCTCTGTCTCCATTCCCAGGATAGGGACCACCTCTACCCTTCCACTCTCCCCTGGCCCATGCCAGGGACTTTCCTCCCTGAGACACACCCCACCATCCCCATCTTCTCCAGGGAGCTTTGCAGATCCTCCAGGCCTCCCTTTTCTCCCCCACCAGCCCTACTTCTTTCCTCTCTGTCTGAGAGATCAGTCATCGAGGGTGTCAACGCACACGCACCCGACTCCCCCGGGAGGATGGGGAGCTGCAAGCTGGGGGCGGTGTTTGCCTGCAAGAAGGCAAAGCTGCCATCAGCAGCTGCTTTGATCTGGAGACAATTACAGACGAGTGTAGGACCCTGCTCCACTCAGCCAATAAATAATGGAATTTCTATGTTGACACAGACAGATTTCCCCCAAACTGTCAGAGAAGGGGAGACGGAGTGAGTGAACGGGAGCCCGAGAGGCTGGAGGGAAGGGGAGAGAAGCAGGAAGGGGAAGGAATGAAGTGGGCCTGTGGGAAAACTAAAAAGAAGTTTGGGAAGGCAACACTGATGGGGGGAGCTGGGCAGGGAGGAGAAGAAGCCTAAGGAACACATATTTGTAGAGGGGAAGGAAAATCAAGACAGGAACTGTGGGTGGAAACGGAGGGGAGGGGGAGTGCTGCATACGCAGCTGGAAGCAGAGGGAAAAAAAAAATCTGAAGGTGGAAAAGAAAGAGAAGGAGGAACAAAGGCATGGCAGTGTCCCCGGGGCTCCCTGGCTGCCTGGCAGATCACACGCTCCCCGAGCAGGGACCATATTCCCGCAGCCCTGCGCAGAGCGGCCCTGACCCCCCCGGGGCGCTCAGCGCTGCCGAGCCGGCATGGGAGGCACGCATGAGTTGGTGAAATGGTGCCACTGGTGTGCAGCCAACAGCAGAAATTTGCTCTGAGATCACAAGTCCCTGAAAAACCTCCTGCGGATGGCCTGTCCCCATGCTCCCCCTGCTCCTCCCCATCTCCCTCTCCCTGCTCCCTCTGCAGCCTGGAGCTGTTTGTTCTCTGGCTGGTGATGGTTTTGTACCTCACTCACGACAAAGCAAAACCTCCCTTGTGCTCAGGAGCCCCACACCGAGCCCAGCAGAAACCATCCATCCAGCAACCCTCCAACCTGGGTGCAGCAACAGACCTGACAGGGATGGGGGGGCACTGGGGTTGTCTCCTTCCTCCCAGTTTGGAACACTCCAGAGCGCTACTTGTTCCCTCTTGGCCCCATCTGTGGCCTGAACTGGCTCAGCCCCAGAAATTTTGGAGAATAGCCCAACTTGCCAAGGTCTCCAGGCCAAGTACCACTTCACTGTGGGTGTCCCTGGTTTCCAGCCTGATCCTTTTTGCAAAAGCTGACATTAGAGCTTCCCACCCAAGCTCCAGATGGTAAGCAAATATCTCCGAGCCCAGGGATCCTCCCCTCTATAAATCTTCACCTTACCCTATTCTCTGCCTCTCAACTCTTCCTCAACCAATGCCCAGAGAAGCTGTGGCTGCTCCATCTCTGAAGTGTCCAAGGCCAGATTGGATGGGGCTTGGAGTAACCTGGGATAGTGGAAGGTGTCCCTGTCCATGGCAGGGGGTTGGAACTGGCTGATCTTCAAGGTTCCCTTCCAACCCAAACCATTCCAGCAACCTGTGATTCCTACTCTCTTTTCAGCAACCCCAGCTCTTATCAGAGGCTGAACCTTTGCCCTTGCACAGATCAGATTCTGCCCCTGGTTGCCCCCACACAAGGAAGGTAGGACAGGATGCAGATTGGGCCAGGCACTGACGGTTCCAGATGGCTCTCGGTACACAGCTCTCCACAGAGCTGGGAGGGGGCAGGAAGGCTGCCTCTGGCAGGAATGCTGCCTCTGGAGTTGTGTGGGATGGTGCCACAGCACTGATGGGACTGATGGCAGTGTGGGACACCCAGGAGCCTGGACAGAGCAGGGGTTGGTGGCACAGACTGCCAGCACCACTGCACCAGGTCAAAGCCAGGCAGGAGGGAGGGTTTCCAGGGATATTGCCTATGGATGTTGTTTAGCTTTAACGCTGGCAAATGGCAGGAATTCCTGCCTAACTGGGGCAGCAGTAGCTTGTGGCCTGAGCAGTGGGAGGACTGGAGCTCCTGCCAAGCGCTTAAATCTTTCAGGATGTAAAACTAGTGTAAATTGCTGAAAAAACAGGTCTTTCTACTAATAAAGTCACAGGGAATGATTCAGCTAGCCCAGACAGGGTAACACACAGGGCCAGACTGGGACCCCTTCTCCAGAATCACTTCAGGTCCCTGGTCCCACTCATTTTATTGGGATGGTGGGAATGCTGCTGCTGCTCCTCTAGTCCCAAGCAGGATGTGTAGAGACTGAGGGGAAGGTGGTTTAGCAGGAGAGGGTGGGGTTGAGGAAGTGCCCAGAAGCCTCCCAGGGTCCCCAGGAAGGAAAGAAAGAAGAGCAGCTGGGTATTTGTGCTCAGCCCCTCCATAAGGCCTCAGCCCTTCATCCCAGGATGAGGCCAGGGAGAGAGGAAGTGGAGGTGGTAAGACAGATTTCTGTTTTTCCTGGGGTCTGCTGTGATGCCTGAATACTTCTCCAAACACTGCCATCAATAGTTAGTGGGATGGAGACGAGGGAGGTTGGCTCAAGCTGAGCACAGTCCCCAGCCTTCCTCCAGGTCTTCCATGCCACAGGTCACGAGGAAGTTGCACCTCTGCCCAGGCACTGGGAACAAGCACCAAGCTGGCTCCAAGACCTCAAAGCACTTTCACATTGGGAGCAGGCAGGACATCCCAGCCTGGATGAGCAAACCATGCAAAACATCTCTCCTTACTCCACTAGATCCCAGTTTTAACTTGTGGAAGAGCTAGTGAGAACCAGTAGGGACAGAGCACCCCAGCCTTGTTTACTGGTGAGGAGAAGAAGGGGAGCTGCAGAGCTGGGTCTTCTCTCTCAAAGTAAAACCCCAAGTCCTGACCCATCAGCACCTTAAATTCAACATGGAGATGACAAATGCTAACAAGGAGTCATTGAGAACCACTGCTCCAGAGCGGGGGCTGAGAGCCAGGAGTTAACACCTCGCTAAGCAGTGGCGGGAACAAAGAGTTAACATGGCTGGTACAGGGAATGTTATCTGTCTCTTCTCTAAATATTATTTCCTCCCATGAAACCAGCTTTTCATCCTTGGCTAGAGGCAGCTCCCGCTGCTGGGAATCCAGCAGGAGCTTGTATCTGCTGCTGCACACACCACTGCTCCCAGCAAGCTGCCGAGACAAAGAGCTGCGCTCCCCTGGCACCAGCAGCCCCAGCACGGGGAGCTGGGGCTGGGGCTTTGGCCCCCAGGGTGCAGGTGGCCTCGGGAAGGGCTTGGGGATGACAGGCTTTACACCAAAGAGGAATCTCGTTGTTGAAAGCGCTGCACTGTGGAGGGATTTCCTTCCTGTCTTGCAGGGACAGGCAGGGCCCAGTGGCAGGAGGCTGTGCAAACCTCACCACCACCCCAGGAAGGTTTCTGTGGGGCTGCCCATGTCACACCTCGCCCCTTGGGTGTGCCATGATGAATAAGACCAGGATACACTGTGGGAAAACCAAGCCAGCAGTCACTGGCTCCAAGCTCACAAGCTGGAAAAGATGGGGGATGTGGGGCAGCCTCTGCCCCTTGCTCAGCAGCATCAACTGAACAGCTGCATTGAGGGGCTGGGTGTCTGCAAAGCTGGTGGCTGGAATAAAATGGCTGCTGCTAAATCTTCTCTGAAACATCCTAAACTTTTAATGTGCATGAAAGCACGGCAGCATCCCTTTCGCACCCCGGAGGGCACAAAGGCACGAGCGTCTCCGCTCTCCCATTCAGCCGGAGCCACGTGCTGCAGCCTGAACAGCGCCAGGAACGTGGCTGGAATGAAAGTCGCCCTCCCAGCCCGTGTGCTCAGAGAGCCAAAGTCAAAGGATTGCCAAGTTAAAAGGGTCAAACCTCCAAGGACAGCTGTATCTGACTGGCTATATATCATTTCAATAGCATCTTCAACGGGGATTATAATCTGAATTGAAGCGGAAAGACCTGAGGCAATGAAGCTGTCAGCAGGCTAAGATTAAGGAATTAAAACAGCAGCACAACATTACAGGATTTGTTCTAGATGTATTAGAAAGAGCAGGCTAAACATTGCAGCCTTCCCCAGGCTGGAAATTTCATACGAGCACAGAGAAGGGCAAGCGCAAGGATTTCATCAATATACATAAAAAGAGAGAGGAGAGCGAGACAGAGCTACCAAAACCCAGCCATGCAAAATATAAATCCTAACTGCAGACGGAAATGAGTCACACAAGGTTTGACTGAGGTAAATAAAAACAGAAATGAAGTGGATTTAGGGGAAGGTAGAGGTGAAAAGACACTGACAGCCAGCAGACAGGAAAAAAATGGCCCTTAATATACTAAGGCTGGTAAAATCTGGAACACAGCCCAGACTGTCTTGGATTGCCTGATGGGAATGAAGGTCCCCAGCCCTGAACTCCCTTCCCCTTCCATATTCTTACACCCATCTCCAGAATTACTTAAAAAAGCCAAGAACGATGGCAGTGGTCTGCCTAGGGCAGCTGGAGCTGAGCCAGGAGAGGAAGGCACACACCTCACCTCTGCCACCACTGGGTCCCCAGAAGGCCACCCCAGCTCTGTGCTCTTCAAAGCTCTCAAAATAAAGAAGGCATCAAACCCCCACCAAAGGGCCCATTAAAACGTTCCATTTATTTCTGGCAAATTGTACACACCTTTCTTTCATTGGCTCTATCCTAGACCAGTCATGGGGAGGAATTTCTCCCCTACCTTAAGGATTCTGAAATTATGGGCTAAAACACAAAGAAAAGGAGGGAAGTCTCCCTTGCAGATAAAACACACAGGAAAGTTTCAGCTACCCAGACTCCATGCAGCCACCAGCTCTGCTCAGCATAAGCCATAAAGATGCACCTCTCACACTGCTTGCTGTGGCACATTTCCTTCATTATGAGCCTAAAAGCAAGTGAATCCCTCCCAGCATCTCAAACACAGCTTGGGTGACAAGTAGGGCCTGGTTGACAACTAGATTAATCCTGAACCAGGCCACCTGTGCAGAATGTGCACTTTATTGACAAAAAAAAAGTACCCAACAGAGCACTTCCCTGCACACACACGGCCACAGAGCAGCCAGATCTAGGACACAGAAGGAGAAGGGAAGCTAATGAGAGGCAGAGCTTGATCTGCAGCACAGGTAGAGTATGGAATTGCTTTTCAACTCTTCCAGCCAACTTCTACTGGGAGATTTACATACAAGTCCTCAATCAAGTCTTTGAAGAGTTATCCAGAGTTCCCTGGGTAAAAACAAGCTGTTTAGAGAAAGAGGAGAGTCCAGAGCTGTTCAGTGGCTCTTTTTGGTTGAGCCAAAACCAGAGAAACCCATCACAGCTGCCATTTCATCATCCTCTTCAAAGGTCAAATCTTCCTCTGCCCGCCTCTTCTTCTCTCTCTGCTTCTCCTTCTTGTAGGCTTTGGCCTTCTCCTCCTGCAGTGAGGGACACAACAGCAAAACAATTTGACCTCCTGATCAGAAGGAGTTTTGAGACACCAGGTACTGCACAATTACCACAAATCCTGCCTACAGTAGCCAAGCTGTGCCTGAGGAAATAAACAGCAGAAATCCTGGCCTGCAGTCCTCAAGGAGGAAGTTCACCAGTGAATCCAGACCAACCCCATCTTCCAGGCCAAGAGCAGAGACACACACATAAATAGACAAAATGAAGTATTATCAAACTCTTTCTTCTGAGCAAACATCCCAGGTTCTGCCTGGAATCAAGGCTGGGACAAGGAGCTGGTTTGAAAGCAGGAGGCCATTCCCTTGTCCCATGCTTGGTGCCAGTGACTGTGATGCCTGCTGGCTCTCAGCCTGGCACAGTGACAGCTGCTCACTGGAACACAGGCTGAAGCTCTGAGCAGCTTTCAGGGGGGTTTTGGCATCAAAGAGTTTGCGCTGCTCTAATCAAAGTGTTTTGCTCTGTGAGGATCATGAGCCCTGGAACAGAGCCAGGTTTGTACGGGGTGACACCAAAGTATGGCTTCAGCTCCCAACTTAGCAACTGCTCCCACCATTCTCATCACTGCCCACTGTGCTCCTGAACACAGCCGTGCCCTGGAGAACGCTACATCAGGAGTTGCTGTTGATTTCCTTCTTGTCATTCATTGACTGGCAGCTGCTTTTCAACCCACAGCACCCCCTTTGCTGCTGGGGCAGCTCCCTCCTATCCCCCAAACACAAGGGGCTCAGCAGCACCACAGCCTGCCTGAGAGCAGAGCACAGGGGCTGCTCTGTGAGCTCCCCAAAGAGCTCCCCTGTGGTGAAGCAAAGCTCAGGGCTTGGGCAGGGAGACTCAAAACAGGCAATGATTTGTAACCTTGGGTTATGTGGCTGCTGACAGAGGAGAAGCAGCCATCGAAGCTTCTCAGCTGTCAGAACTTTGTTGGGTCTTCAAATAATTGATTTTCATATTTACTAACATTTAAGTGCCAGTTTGAGAGAAATCTGCTATCTTTTATCACCTCCTCACATATTTTGCAGCACATCATTCACAAAGCCCTTCTACACTCAGGGAGGCCACACCGAAGCAAGTGCCCTGTGGAAGGGGATTCCAGCAGTCCTAAGAGCTGTGGAAGATAATGGATGAAGATGTAGATCTGCTACCAGACCACACAAGTTCCAACACAACTAGTGGGGGACAAAAAATGGACTTGTGCTGTTCTGAGTGGAAATCTGAACCATCAAAAGTTATTCTCACACAGAAAGAGGGGAAAAGGGTTTCTAGGGACAGCAATACAAACTTTTCAAAAGCAGAAAAACAAACTCCACTCATAGGAGCAGTAGAGAAGCCCATGCTACCCAGAACAATGCTTCTGAGGAACAAGAGTAGGAACCAGGGTTGATTTCCTCCCAAAATATGTTTCTGGGGTGCTTTGCTTCCTCAGCTGTTGCCCAGACTCACCTCCTCACGCAGTTCCTTCATCCTCTCCTCAAAGTCATAATCCTTCTGCTTCTCCTCCATTTTCTTCTTGTTCACCTCAAAGCGTTTCTTCACCTGGTCCAGCGTGGAGCGCTCCACCCGCATGGACATGCCCAGATTCCTCTGGTCTGGAGAACATGAGTGGAATCAGCATGATCTGCACTAAGTCTCCCTCTCTGATCCCAATTTAAACAGCACAGCATCCCCTTCCTGCCTGTCACTCCCCTCAGAGCACCTTCCAGGGTCAGATTAAGGATTTCTTAGGTTGGGGAGGTGGGCTTTAGGGCCATACCATAACCCACACACCAATCCAAACACTGCTTGTAACAAGAACACAGACTATTCTTTAAAGGTTCCTTGTTTGGATGCTCCCTGTCATTTGCTCTGATGCCTTAGGAAATCTAATCTTGGACCAGTGGAATAAAAAAGGGTTGGAGTGTTGAAAAAGGAGCTAGAATAAAACTGACAGGCTGGCATCTCTCAGCTGTGGGCGATGCTAAACAAGACATGAGTGGCACTCAGAGATCCTGATTACAAAGGACATTCCCAGCTAAAGCAGAGAATATAAAGTCAGGCCTCATATTCAGTGGCTCCTCACAGCAGATTCACAGCTTTTCACTTGTGGGTAAGCCTGTGCTGATGGGGCCACCCCTAGAAATGCCTCCAACCCACATTCCTGAGTGGACCCAAACACCCTGTTTACTCCAGCAGCCCTGCACAGGTTTGTCCCAGGGATGCAGCAGCACTTGGAAGCTTAAACTACACATCAGGAATTAGTGAAAGGGCTGCCAAGAACAAGCAGGTTTGAGCCAGATTTACTGACAGGTTTAGAAGTTCCCAAACATACTCATATACTAAGGTACTGTGCAACCAGCCACTTTGCAATCCCAGCTCAACCCTTCAACTCATGCCCATCCACACAGCCATGCCAGGAATTTTGATTCCAGATTCTCTCCTATGAACTTCTTGCTCATCTCCCAACATGTCAAACAAGGCACATTGGCACCTTCCTCCCATGCACATAAAAGCACAGGTTTAAAAACACTGTGTTTTCTTTTCTGAGCTACAGAAAAGCAGTCCTCAGGTTTCTCCTGAACCTCCTGTTCTCAAACAGCCCCGTGTGCAATGTCTGGAGCACACACATGCCTGCCTTTTTGTAAAGAGGTGATTTTCTGACTTCCACAAGGAGCCAAAAATACCTTCATGAGCAGGAACAACATGTGTTGTCAGTTCTGTCCTGCTGCTCCTTTACTTTTTCTACATTCCCCCCTCTCTGAACATGCCAGGAAGAAGCAATATCCACAGTTAGACCAACGAGGGTATAGTCCTGATCCATACTCTGGAGCTCAGGCACCAGCCAGTTCCGAGCTTTATACTCAACTTCTAGAGAAGTTTCTGATCCAAAAACAAGCCAGTCCCAGACCTTTTACTTATCTAAGTACTTTACAGTTTCGGTGCTATAAAAAGATTCTCTCCAGATTTACAGAGGAGACATCATGATTTAGGGGCTGGACTGAATGACCTCTGAGGGTCCCTTCCAACCCAAACTATTCTAGAATTTTCTGACCCTGGGTTTCTCACAGCATTGACAGGATGGACAGGGAAATTAAGTCTACAAACCAGAGTACACCAATCACTGCTTCTGCTGGGCTTACTCCATGAAAATGGTCCAGCACTCTGGAAGGTGTCAAGAGATCAGGACAGCATCTCCACAGCTCTCATGATGAGCTTCTACATCCTGATCTCCTAAGCTCTCTGATTCATGGATAAGTGTTCAGCCCTCAGACATGGGTGATGCACAAAAGGAACAGTCCTTCCAACTCAACCAACCCTCCAATGAGGCAAAGAAATGGTCCTTACGTTTTTTGCCATTGATGTGATCCAAGAAGTTGATGGAATCCTTCACCACACAGTCACATACGTTACAGTAATACCTGTCAGGAGAGACAGAAAAATGAACCCCAAAACATGACACAAGGCTCAACCCACAGAAGAGACAATCTGCATGTCACTGGGGACACAGGACACTTCTCCAAGACAAGAGGGCCCAGTGAGGAGCAAGGGCAATGGACAGGGAGGCACCAACCCTGATACCAACACCCCTCTGACATGATAGAAACCAAATTCTGAGCTGCTCTGCTCACCAGGCACAGCATCTTCCCCTTCCAGCCACACCCCGCTGGGTAGGATGGACTTTGTGACACAGACTGCCCTTCCCCAAGGCAGGGCTGGCCAGCAGCCCAGGCTTCCATTCCACAGCCCTCTCACCTGGCCGCAAGGTAAGTGCAGCCATCCCTATCACTCACAGTGCAACTCCCTGATGAGCACAGCTGTGCCTTCTGCCCATCCTAAGAGCTGCTGCAAAAGTCAGGGGCTGAAATGTCACCCCTGGGTGCTGGTCAGGGCTGCACATCTCCCTGGCACTACTGCCCAGGGAGACACTAACAGCTTCACTCCTGAGGTGACACAAACTCAACACATTCTTTTGATGCTTTTGATGGCTTAGGGTGAGCTCAGAACCCTTTCAGACTTTGGTGGAACATGAATCACACAAACAGTGGCCAAACACCATTCCTAAGAACAGCTATCTGGATGTTTCTCCCATTCCCAGTGTACAGATACCCAAATCAGCAGCAGTCCTGGTCTCAGGGCAAGCAGATCTGGTTAAAGACCCAAGCAGGCAGCAGAGATCTGTCTCTGTTGGTTCTACAACCAAAAGAGTTGGTGGGCAACGGATACCAAGGAATAATGTCCAAAGGGGCTCAGCCTGCTGGGTCTGTTCCATGTATTACCCCAGGAGACACAGTTTAGGTGTAGAAAAATGCAGCCCCACCATCCCAGGCTCCAAACACAGAAGGACAGCAGCTCCTGCTGCCCTCTGAGGGGTCCCTGCTGCGTCACAGCTTCCCAGTCTAACCAGCATGACTCTGAGACCTCAATAAGACCACAACCTACCCTCCCATCTCTGACTGAGGGGTAGTTTTGGTGATTACAATGGTTTTCCCCAGCTTGGATTCCAGGTCCACTTTGTAGTCCCGGTGCCGCAGAAGTTCCCTTTTGACAGGCTGAGCTGGTTTGCCTAAAACATAAACAAAAGGTCAAGCTTGACATGCTGGATTTCCTGTTCCCCTTGGTGCAGAGGGGCCTGCTGGGTATCTGGGACTCCCTGATCCATGCAGAAAATGCCCCTTTGTTTTTAAATCAGTAAAGGATATAATTTCCTCCTCACTGTTTCCTGGCTATTAGAACCAGGTACATCTCTGAGGCATTTCCAGCTCTGACTTGAGTCATATTCTGAGATCTTGTTTCCAGCAAATGACTGGAAACAAGAAGTGTCCTCCTTCCCCAAAGGAGAGTCAGTCTCTGGAAAGGTCCTCAGTAATTTCTTTTGTCAAAAACTGCTCTGTCCCTCCCAAATTCCCAGGGTTTGGGAGCCTCAATGCCAACCCAGCACGCTGCTCACCATCTTTCTTCTCTCTCTCCTCTGTGAGCCGCTTCTCTGCGAGTTTCTCATACTCATCCTTGTCCCACTTCCTGCGGAAGTCCAGGTTCTTGGTCTGGGAGGGAAACAGAGTTCATTACCATTTATTACACAGCCTGATCACCTCTGAGGTGGTAAAGAGGGGAAATCACATGTCCTGTGAGGCCAGTGCAGAAAATGAGGAGAATTATGTTATATCCCCCTGTCCTCTGTTTTCCATCCAGAAATTATGGATGTGGTTTAAGATAATCACTCTCAGCATGCCTCTAGCTACTACTAGAATAATTTCAGAGCACTAAAAGAAGAAATGAGTTGATCTTAACAGCTCCTGAGATGATCATCCAGGCTTCTGCCTTGAAAATCAGACTCAAATGGAATTGAAACTGATGGATCTCAGACCTGGGAAGTGCCCCCTGACAAACACAGCAACAGATTACATCTCCTTCTTCCAGAAGCCAAAAGAATCCAAGCTGCAATGTCAGACAAGGAAGCTGCAAAACACAGCCTGAGCTAAAGAGAGTTTAATTACCCTGCAGGAGCAGGGAAGGCTGTGCCTGTCTGATCTCAGCAGTGTCTATGTGGTGCAGGCATCAAAGTGTCGAGCTTGCCATGAAATCACAGGCACTAGGGTGGGATTTCCAAGTGAGCACATGTACAAGCAAACCAGAACAAGCTCTGAAACTCTGTCTGTCAAGGCAGGGCTTGGAGGTACCAGGGAAGCGCCTGTACAAAATCCACAGGTTGTGTGGAGCTGCTCCTGCAGCTTCACACAGGAAAGGGCAGAAACACCTCCAAGGCATGCTGGCCCTTTGGGAGCTTCACAGAACTATCTGGCATTGACAGGATACTTGAATAGAATCCTGGAATGGTGTGGGTTGAAGGGACCCTAAAGATCATCTTGTTCCACATCCCTTACCACAGGCAGGGACACCTTCCACTAACCCAGACTGCTCCAAGCCCCATCCAACCTGGCCTTGAACACTTTCAGGAATGGGGCAGTCACAGCTTCTCTGGGCAACCTGTGCCAGGGCCTCACCACCCACAGAGTTTTTCTTCCCAATATTAATTTTTTTTTTCTTCCCAGTATTAAATCTAACCCTGTTCTCTGGCAGTGGGAAGCCATTCCCCCTTGTCCTGCTACTCCATGCTCTTGTTCCAAGTCCTTCTCCAGCTCTCTTGGAGCCCCTTTAGGCACTGGAAGGGGCTCCAAGGTCTCCCTGCACAGAGATTGGTATTCAGTCCCCCCAGGCTGAACAGCCCCAGCTCTCTGTCTCCAGAGCAGAGGGACAGCAGCCCCTGGAGCAGATCCATGGCCTCCTCTGGGCTCACTCCAACAGGTCCATGCCTTTCCTATGCTGGGGCACAGGAACTGGACACAGCATGTGCATGAAGCCAGAGTGAATTCAGGTAAAGCTGGCACTGAAGAAAACAAAGGCTATTTTTTTGGGTGGATTTCACTCAGTCCCCAATGCTGAGGGCAGAAGTGATTGGGGAATTCCTATTCCACTCACATCCACTCTGACCAACCCAGCTCAAGCTCTTCCCAGCATTTGCCCCATCTGCAGCTCAGGCCCCCCCTACACCTGGGATCAGTCACGGTTTCACTGAGCCAGCTCCTGAATTTCCTGAGCAGATAACCCCCCTTTGGATAGAGCTGCATTTCCCTCAGCATGCCAGGGAAAGCCTCTCACTTTCACATTAAAGAAAGGACAAGATGTATTTAAAAACATCTCCGGGGGAGAAGGACCCCCCTCACCCCACACCCCCCCGCCTTCTCCGCTCAGCCAAATCAAGAATCCAATCACAATCCAAAGGACACAAATCCCATTTGGAGCTACAGCAGCAGCACAGCCATTTAAAGTTCTCTCCTCTGGCAATCCTTCAAATGGAACGAACAACTACTGATAGGGATGAAAATGCCTTGGGGAGGCGTAGAAAAATTCTCATTTATTCTCAGAGCTTCTTAAGCACTTTAAGGATGTCGTAACAGGTTTTATTAACCACCCTGAGCAAAAGAAAAGAAAATATCACTGAGTGTAAATTAACGTTTGGGGGTATTTTCCAGACTCTCCTGCATGCCAAGCATTATCACAAATTGTAGCTGGTGGGAGCCTGCAGAGGGTGAGGTTTATTAGCTGCTTCTCTCTCCTGTTGCAATAGAAGGAAAATAGTCTTTTGCAGGTCTTTTACCAATCTGCCTCATCCAGGAGTGGGGAAAGGAATTAAACTAAACTGCGTGACAAGATCTTGGTTGGACAATATTTGAAGGGATGTTTCTGAATTGCTCAGGTGGAGGCAAGGGGGCTGCAAGCCGCCAAAATCTTTATCTCAGAGCTGTTTTGGGTGACAGAGAATACTTCTCAAATTAATAACAATTATTAATAACCAGAAGTGCCCCACTGCCTCCTGCTCCCTCTGGAGATGGACACCAGTGGTGTGCCCAGCATCAGCACCATAGCCTGTGAAACAACACAGGAGTCTCAGGCCAGGCTCAATCCAACAGGAATTCTCAGCTGGCAGCTGACAACAAGCACAGGCCCCATCTCTCTCACAGGCAGGCATCCTCCTCCTGACCTCCCCCACTTCATGGAATCGACCCTAGAATGGTTTGGATTGGAAGGAACCTTGAAGACCAGCCAGTCTCACCCCCTGCCAAGGGTAGGGACACTTTCCACTATCCCAGGCTGCTCCAAGCTCCATCATATCTGGCCTGGGACACTTCCAGGGATGGGGCAGCCACAGCTTCTCTGGGCACTGCCAGTGCCTCACTTTTCAGTTAAGTGGCTTCAAGGAAGGAATGATGGGCCAAAAGCCCTCAAAACCACAGCCCCTGTGCTGCTGACAGCTTCGGGATGGCACTGGAGGTGTTCCAACAGCCTGGCTCTCCAGTCAGGCTACACCTGCAGCACCTACCTTACCCATCCCATCTTGACACTCACAGAATCATTTAGGTTGAAAAAACCTCTAAAATCATCAAATCCAAGCTGTGAGAGATCCCCAGCTTGTCACCCAGTCCAGAGCACTGAGTGGCACATCCAGTCAGTCCTTGAACACCTCCTGGAATGGTGACTCCACCACCTCCCTGGACAGCTCCTCCCAATGCTGGACGGCCCTTTCTGGGAAAAAACTCCTTCTAATTTCCAGGCTGAACCTCCCCTACTGCAACTTTTGAGGCTGTTTCCTCTCATCCTGTCACTGGTTGTCTGGGAGCAGAGCCCAACCCACACCTGGCTGCACCCTCCTGTCAGGGAGTTGCAGAGATGTTTCTCCATCAGGACAGGGAAAAAGCAACCCTGGGAAGGGAAGGGAAGGGAAGGGAAGGGAAGGGAAGGGAAGGGAAGGGGCCACCTACACGAGCCATCGCCCAGCCCCTGGAGATTCGTGGGGGTCCCTCTCAGAGGGCTGGAGGTGGGTGAGCACCTCCACCCCGGAGGCTGAGGCAGCTCAATCAGGAGATTGTCCCGGGTGGGACAGGCGGAGCTCTGGCCCTAGGACGGGAGGATCACAGAACCAGTGCGATTGGAAAAGTGCTCTGAGATCATCGAGTCCAACCTGTGGCCCAACACCACCATGTGAGCCGGACCAGGGCACCGAGTGCCCCGTTCTGCCGTGTCCCAAACGCCTCCAGGGACGGTGCCTCCGCGACTTCACCGTGGGCGGGATCGCGCTGGGCCGCCCCTCTCCCAGCCCCGAAGGTATCAAGAGTACCCCAACCTCCCACCGCCCACACACAGAGCT
>VZSU01002106.1:4021-23121 GCA_013398715.1 Nesospiza acunhae | reverse complement strand
GCCTCGCCATGGCGGAGGAGGCGGCGGTGCGGGCCCAGGCGGAGACCGTGCGGAGGCTTAAACAGGACAAGGCCGATGCTGACGAGGTGTGGGGGCTCCGGTGCTCCCGGAGTGGGGTGCTGGGGGAGCAGCAGTATGGCTGGGAGCGGCGGGGAATGAGAACGGGGCCATGCTGGGATGGGCAAGAGGGGCTTGAGGGAGCTGCCGGTGCTGGGCTGGGAGAGGGCGGCGGGGCTGAGGGTGGGGGAGAACCGGGAGTGCCGGTGTGGGGGGGGCTCCCGGTGTGAGGGGGCTCCCAGGCCAGGGTTGGCGGCATTGGGAAGAGAGGGATCGGGAAGGGTGGAAGTGCAGGGCTGGGAAATGGAAGGGCTGAGGGTGCAGGGCAGACTCGTGGTGGAAACCGGGGATAGCGGTGTTAGATTGAAGGGAAGGATGTCGGGAGGAGGATGCTAGAAAAAGCTGATGCTGGCGCATGTAGCAGGAGCTGGTGGTGGTGGGGATAGGAATGGGGAGATGGCTGTGGGTGGTAATGGAGGTCGTGGGGGTGTTTGCGTTGCTGAGCTAGGGGCGCTTGTATGAGAAGTGGGAAGTGCTGGAGAGGAGCAGGGAGTGTTCCTCTGGTTGCTGAGAAACTGGGAATAGTGGGTGTATTGACGTTGTGAAGTCCAGGTGCGCTGGGAATGCTGGGGTTGAAGGTACTGGGGAAGGCATGGGCTGGGCCTGGTGGGTGGTCTTATCCCCATCTCCCTCCTTCTCCATCCCCAGATGGCAAAGGAAGTGGCAAAGCTGCTCGAGATGAAGGCGCAGCTGGGGACAGATGACGGGAAGCACAAGTTTGTGCTGAAGACCCCGAAGGTAACTCCCCTCTCCTGTGCCCCTCTGTGTGCTTGTCCTCCCCCAGGCACACAGCCAGCACCTCCCACACTTCTGTGAGCCAAGGTCCAGCATGCCCACACCTGTCTCTGTTCACATTTCTGTTTCCACTTTCACTTTTAGCAGCAAGGGGGAGAGGGATGAAAACATTTCCTGACAGCATTCAGCCCGGATACTCACCACCTTAGAGACTTCTGGGTGCTTCTGTGACATTCCAACCACTGCAGGTGTGGTCAGGAAATTCCCTCCTAATTATTGTAGGCCCTCAGTGTGAGAGGGCTCATATCTGTCCTTGGTCTGAGGGGCTCATTTACTGAGCAGGTCTGGCCAGCTTGTGGAAGGACCCTTCCTTTGCAAGTAGTTTTTCAGCCTCCAGGCCCCTAAGAATAGTGTCCATTATGCAATTTCTGCTGAAATACTTTGTAACCTGAATGTTTCATCACTGGCAGCTGATCAGAGACCACCTGCTCCCATGCTGTGGGGTGGAGACAGGTATGAATCTGTTCACAAACAAGCCAGGCTATGGTGATGCCACTGACACGGGAAGTCATAGACACATGGAGTAGTTTGGGTTGGAAGGACCTTAAAGCTCATTTAAAGCTCATCTTGTTCCACCCCCTGCCATGGATCTTCCACTATCCCAGGTTGCTCCAAGCCCCATCCACCCTGGCCTGGGACACTTCTAGGGATGGGGCAGCCACAGCTTCTCTGGGCAACCTCACAGGGAAGAATTTATTCCCAATATTTAAAAGTCTCAAAACTGTCCCTTTGTCCATTTCCTTTATGATTTGTTTTGTTGAATGCAGTTGTGGTGTGATGCCTGGAAAGTGAAAGGGTATTTCACTGTTTAAAAGTGTGCAGAAGGGGATTTTGCAGCTCAGTTGTGTTTCCAGCCCATCTCAGGCTTGTCAAAGGCAGCTGAAGGCCACCTGAGTGATCTATGGGTGGGGGTGCTTCCTCCTGCCTAACTGGTTTTATGAAGTGGGAGGTCTAGCTAATAACAATCATTTTTATGTTACTGAGAGCATGAACGTAGTTGCTGAAATAATTCAGTGATCCTTGACACCAAAGAAATGGAAAGGGTGCATGGCCCTGTGAATATAGACAGATATTTCACAGGTGTTGCATTTTGAGAGGTGATTTTTATCTCTGTTTGGAAATTGCAGAGCTGATGATTATTGCACAGTTTCAGAGCATGTCTGTCCTCTGTTTCCACCTTTGGGGTGGCTCACTGGGCAGGGGTCTGTCTAACAGGTCTGCATCAGAGTTCAGGACAGGTCCTGATTGCACTGTCAGGCTTGAAAGAACTGAATTCTGACTGCTGGATCTGTTTTATCCCCTTTGTTTCCTGTCCTGTGAAACTCCTGATTTAGGTTTCATTCTGCAGACCATGGCAGACTCTGTCTGAGCTGTGTCCTGATGTTTTCCAACATTTTTAGTGCTGTCAACCAGTATCTGGTGTCTGGAGCTGCTCTCTCTGGCTTTGTTAGCAGTATGGCAGCATCTTTCATGTCATGCCTCTAACCCAAAGTGTGCTTTGCTCCTTTTGTTCCCTCATCCCAGGGCACCCGGGATTTTGGCCCCAAGGAAATGGCCATCCGTGAGAGGGCCTTCAAAGCCATCATCTCCTGCTTCAAGCGCCACGGGGCCGAGGTCATCGACACGCCGGTGTTCGAGCTGAAGGTGGGTGAGGACACAGCAGGCTGGCTGAGCTGCTGGGGATCCTGCAGCTCAGAGTGCTGAGAGCTGAGTTCCCTTCCCTTCCTAGGCATTCTCCCTTTCTCTCCTTGTTTTCTGTGTGCTCTAGGGCTGATCCCTGTCACTGAAGATGCTGTTTGTTCGTATGTTGTTTTGTTGTAGGAGACACTGACAGGGAAATACGGTGAAGACTCGAAGCTCATCTATGATCTAAAGGATCAGGGAGGAGAGCTGCTGTCCCTACGCTATGACCTGACAATATCCTGCCACAGCTGGTGCTGAGGGGCCTTGGCAGCCCTCCTTTTTGGGCAGCACTGTCCTGAGGGGGAGGAGGGACCCCAAACTGACAGGAGAGCGTAATCAGGCAGTGTGGTTCAGAACCCTTGCTTGGTTATTTACTCTGCATTGCTTCTGTTTGGTGAAGGAATGCTTAGAATCATGGAATATCCTGAGTTGGAAGTGACCCCAAGGATCATTAAGTCCAACTCCTGACCCTGCACAGGACACTGCAGCCAAGTGCCTGAGAGCGTTTTCCAAACGTTCCTTGAGCTCTCTCAGGTCTGGTGCCACGACCACTTCCTTAGGAAGCCTGTGCCCATGCCCAACAGCCCTCTGGGGGAAGAATCTTTTCCTGACATCCAGCCTGACCCTCCCCTGACACAGCTTCATGCCCCATGTGTGTGGAAGTACAGAAGATCTGTATGAGTGTGGTTTCTGCCTACTCAGGGTTCCCAGAGCAGGCTGCTGCAGTACACAGCCCAAGTGGCACTGAGATCCAGCCCAAGGTGCTGCTGGAATAAACCTGAAGGGACACTTGGAAGCAGCATGTGGAGATCTTGGGGAGCTGGGATAAATCCAGCTGTCTCTTATCAGTTCTTTGCTGGGTGGGAGGCAGTGAAGACCCAGTGCTTCCTGTGACTGATAACTGGGGGGATGATCCCTTCTCGTGTCCACCCTTAACTCTGTCTCAGGTGCCCTTTGCTCGCTACCTGGCCATGAACAAGATCACCAACATCAAGCGCTACCACATTGCCAAGGTGTACAGGAGGGACAACCCGGCCATGACGCGGGGCCGCTACCGCGAGTTCTACCAGTGTGTGAGTCTGGCTGTGGGCAGGGACACTGCTGGGACGGGCTCTGGGCTGGGCAGTGCCTGTGGACACATAGCACTGTCAAAATAACAGCTGAGTTACCCTTCCCTGTGCCTGTGGAAAGCTCTGAAGTCTCGGGGCCTTTCTGGGTCGCTGTGACCCCGAGATTGTTAAAAGTCTCTTTTCCCAGCCTGGCGCTTGAAGAATGAGTCGGAGCTCTTCAGCTCTCGGTCTCAAGGTTGTTTATTGTATCTGACCTATAAAAAATTTCTGCCTGCCCTGCCGAGGTCCATCCAGCAGGACAGTTCCAGGCACTCTGCCTGCCCCCAGGGCGGTGTTATGTCTTTATACTAAAAACTATGTGTACAATGTTTACAATTACTTCCCAATACCTATCACCTGTGTCAGACAGTGAGCTTCTACTCTAAACCAATCTGTAAGTGCCACCATCACAGCAGAAGATGGAGGCCAAGAAGAAGAAGGAGAAAGGCTGGACACACCCAGTTCCCTCCATCTTGATTCCTGAACCCCCATACCAAAAAACCCTAAAATCTACTTTTCTACCCCGTGATAACTTCACTAATATGCTACTTAAACTGTTGTGGCTTGCTGATCTTCATACAAGGTCGGTAATTTGCTCCACAGGTCATAATCGAACCCACAGGTGTTTTGGGCTTCGTGCCAGGGCATCTGAGCCGCCTGGCAGGGGTCTTGGCTGTCCAGGACAGCCAGAGGGATGTTCTGGATTCCCACACTGAAGGATCCACCAGTGTGATCGTTCAGTGTGGGAACCCAGAACTAAAGATCCTTAGTGTGTCCTTATGAGTGTGAAAAACACCTGGAGGGTGGGAGAGTGGGTGTGACAGCTGTGACACGGTGCTGGCGTGGTGTGGAACTTTGTCATAGAGCTCCCAGGTATCACCTCCTTTGCACTGTATGGGAGGGCAGCTCCTTGCTCCATCCCACGGTGCTTGCTGGATGGGTGGTGGGGAAGAATTTCCTTCTGATCCCAAATCTGGAAAACAGTTCAGCTCTGGGTGTGTTAGCAGGACATACCAACCAGGCAAGGCAGTAACATACTGTACTTCCCTTCCATGTTTAGTCAGTTTTAACTTCAAAGGAAGGGAAAACCCAGAGGCCAAATTACAGAACAAGTAACAATTTCCTTCGTGGCTCTCTCGTGGTAGCCCTAAGGAACAGCTTTGCTCTGCTCTTCTGACACAGTCCCCAGGGACTCATATTGCAAACAGTTTATTTTGTTTGAGAATATTCCTATTTCATTATACAACCCCTGGAAATACCTTCCAGCTTTGGCTGGGTGATTCCTGTTTCCAGATGACTTGGGGTCATTGCCTCCTGTCTCATCTACTCCAAAATCTCACTCCTAGGATAGCTAGAAATGGTCTTCTAATGTCCAGGCTAAATTTATTTGTATCTGATTGTTTCCTTTCTCTAGTTTAAAGAGTTCAGCTCTTAAAATACTAGCTATCTTCCCTTGATATCTATTCTTCCCCTTTCCCAGGTAAACATCTGGGAAATGTTTAGAGAAATCTTCCCCTCCTTAGACCATATAAATCAAGCTCTGTTACCTCTGTTACCTTCTCTCCTTGGATGTGTTTTCATTCTTTTCTCAGCCTAGGACTTTTCCTGCAGCTTTTCTTCAGTATAATTCACCAGCCCCTGGTTTTTTTTTTTTTTTTCAGTGACATTTCATCTGTGCCATTTACAGTCATATCAGCACTTTCCTGACTTCCCGTACTTCCTCACCCAACTTTCCCAAGGATTGCATCAGCCCTTATTGCACTCAGCTGATCAGGAATTAACTGTGTGATCCCATCTCTTCCTCCAGTGCCCCAGTTTATTTTGAGAGCTTGGTGAAGCCCTCTTGAAATACATCCACATAATGAAAATTATTCTTGAACCCAAAATCTCACTGAAGACTTTGCATTTGGGGATTCCTAAACAGGAATTGAAGATGGGCTCTTTTGTTGCTTCTGTGTTTCATTTCTCTCTGAACACTGATGTTGTTTCAAATCATGGGATACCAGCCTATTAAAGCTTCTTGATGTTGGGCTTTGGTTTTTCTATGTGTTAGTTCATGGGGTGATCTCAGGTGGAGACCACTCAGGGTTCCTGATAGCTTTTTGTGTCTTAGCAGTTGAAACTCTGGTTTTGCTTCTCTTGTCTTCCCTAATCATTAACTTGGTTGGCATGTGTATTAAAAAAAGCATCCTATGAATCAAAGTGAAACATTTGGCATTTAGGTCACAGCAAATGAGAAGTAATTTTCCCTCTTCTTTCTGGTTCCTTTGTTCTATTTATTTACTGCTGCTCCTCCTTCTTCTTGTTTTTTGAGGATCTCTGTTTCAGAGTGTCACACAGCAACTGCAGTGTACAAACTCTTTGAAATGCAGTGGACATGAGAGCACTGCTGCCTTCCATGGCAGAGGTCCTTACCCACATCTGTCCCTTCTGGATTGACTCTGTAAGGGATAGTGCTCCCTGACATCCCAGTTCTGTACGGTTTTGTACACAAGCTGCTGTTCCCAGCAGTTGAAGGTGTTTTTCTGCAGCCATGCTGTGGTGCTGAATTCCTCACTGCCTTTTCATGTGTCCCCAGGACTTTGACATTGCCGGGCAGTTTGACCCCATGATTCCCGATGCCGAGTGCCTGAAGATCGTGCACGAGATCCTCAGTGACCTGCAGCTCGGAGACTTTGTCATCAAGGTGAGACTGGGTGGGTTCTCTGTGCCATGCTGGGAAGCAGTGGTCATTGTTCTGTGCTTTTACACAGTAGCACCTGCTCCCACTCTAAGGCCTGACCCAGAAGTTTGTCCCTCCTCTCTGCCTGGAAGCTTTCCCTTGTGCTAAAGATTGGACCTCCACTTGGATTTACTTTGATCTGGGAATGACAGGAGTTTTCCTGAGGCTGCAGCTGACAGTGTTCTCTCCAGAACTAACCATGGTCCCTTACAAAATTCCAGCAGCCAGCTACAGTGATGGAATGGTCTGGGTTGGAAGGGACCTTAAATATAATCCAGTTCTATTACCTTGCCATGGGCAGGGACACCTTCCACTATCCCAGGTTTCCCTAAGCCCTTTCCAGTCTGGTCCTGAACACGTGCAGGAGTGGGGCAGTCACAGTTTCTCTGGATAACCTGTGCCAGGGCCTCACCACTCTTATAATAAAGCATTTATTCCTAATATCTGTCTAAGCAGGTGATTGTCCTTTTCACTGCCTACAGTAAAACAGGCTCTGGTCCAGGATTCCTGCCCTTATCCCAGCAGGGGCATCTGCTCTGTGTGTGTGGTGTTGCCTGCAGACTCCTGCCTTTCCACCAAGTCCTTTTTGGAGCTGAAGCATTTTCTAGACCAAGAGTTGTGCCCTGCTGTAGGCTGAGCCTGCTCTTTGCTTCCAGACACCTCTGTTCCCTTGGGATGGCAGCAGATGGTGTTCAATGTGTAGGTGAGGCAGGATGGGAAAGATGCACAGGTGCAGTAGAGCAATGGGTAGGAGTGCTGGATGCACAGCACAGGGCAGTGGGATCTGTGAGGGATCTGGAGCTGGGCCATTCCTGGGCACTGCAGGCTGGATGTTGTGTTCCTGTTGCAGCCCCATGGAGCAGGGGCCAGGTACTTCCCCTTGAACCTGTCTGGGGTGAGATGAAGGAACTGGGTGTTTGGGCAGTGGTGAAAGTGGTGCCTTTGAGGAGGAAGACACTCCTGCAGTGGGGAGCAACAGAAAAACCTGCTGTGGTTATTCTTGTCTCCCACAAGGCGCTTTTTGGTTCATGTTGATGCTGGAGGATTCCAAATTCCTGTGCAGTTTCTTTGCTTCTGACCATTGTAGACATTCTCACTACCCATGGAAATGTTGAATCCATCTGAGTCTTTGGCCTTAACTATGTGCTCTTACAGAGCATAATTAAACTACAGAATTCACTATACTATCATTAAAAAATAAATCCTCATTGAAGCTTTAATATAATCAGATGTCCCCTTTCTTTTAGGCTGATAGTGTAAGGTAGTACTCTGAATTCATCTCCTTGGCTGTGGTCTGTTCCTAAGCTGTTTTTACATGTCCACATGAGGAGACTCACAGGCCCTGATGGGTTTTTTTCCTCTGTTGAGTGGAGATGTCTGTGGCTCTAGAAGGAAATGTGATGGGTCTGCCCAGGTTTGGTAGATGTCAGTTGTGCTATTTGCTCTGCTCTGGGAAGCTTAGCTCCCCAAGAATGGGAAACAAAAATTACAAATAGCAAGAAAACTCCTTCACATACATCTCCTATATTCTCTTCCATGCTTAAAACTACAGGGGAATGAAGCAGGGCACAGCTGAAGTATCTGTTGGAGTTCATAATTCCTGATGTCCTCCCTTTCTCCAGGTCAACGACCGGCGCATCCTTGATGGGATGTTTGCAGTGTGTGGGGTCCCAGACAGCAAATTCCGAACCATCTGCTCCAGTGTTGACAAGCTGGATAAGGTATGGGCTGGAGCCCCAGGCTGCATCTGCTGCTGCTGGAGTCTCAGTGAATGAGCCATGGTCCATGAGAATTGGCTGGAAAATGCTGATAAGCATCCAGTTGTTCCCACGTTTCTGTGCAGGGCACAGCATTCACATAGGAAGAGTGGGTCCTCTGTTTTGTTATCCACTATCCCATGAGATCCTGATGAAAGGTGGGAGGGGAAAAATGCTCTTCATGTAGGAGGTTCAATATCCCAAATCTTCACCTGCTCAAGGTGCTGGCGCTTATGAACCAGGCTCATGAAAACCTGCACCAAATTAGGCTAGGTCATGTTCAAAACAGCAGCTTGTGTGTCATCACATGTGGTCATGGTTCTTTGTTGAAGGGTGAACTGCCTTTTCCTGTGGAGGACTCATCTGATGATCAGATGGGGGGAACTGGAGGGGGTCTCATCACAGTCCTGTTAGCAGAGATGCATTGCAGAGGCATGACCAGAGTTTGGGGTTTGGGGCTGTGTATGTGTGGAAAAACAATGGGAAGGGAGTGCTGGGCTTCTTTCTGATGGGATCATTACCTTGTGATTTATCTCAGGGCAGCTGGATGTGATCAAGACTCTGGTTCCCTGACTCGTGGTCAGTGGGAAGATGGCAGCATATTATGCTTCCATTGGGTTTTTTCCATTACCCAAACAATACCTCACACCTTTCCAGGTGATTCCATGACCACCAACACTTTGCTGAGTGGTGTTTATGACTAAGTACCTAACCAGGGAAACCACAGCAGCAAGATGGGTCTCAGACTTCGTAGTTATAAAGTGCTGATATTTGATTCTGGCCAGAAATCAAGCTAAAGGTATTTTTATAGGGTTGAGATACAGACAGGCTGTGCAGAGGTACAAGAAATGGAGTTATGCACACATGACTGTGCTCTGAGAGCTGCTACTTCTCTCGTGCACCTTGTAACCACGATGGTGGGATTCTGCCAAGCAGAGGAGAGCCCATGTCCCTGGTGCAGTGGCTGACGCCCTTCTCTCCCCTCACAGGTGCCATGGGAAGAAGTGAGGAGTGAGATGGTGGGAGAGAAGGGGCTCTCTCCCGAGGCTGCCGATCGCATCGGGGAGTATGTCCAGCTCCACGGTGAGCACCATGGGCTGCTGCCCTTGGCCTTGTTCAGGGCTGGGGATGGAAGGTGCAGGGCACAGCCCCGGCTGGCCGGGGCCACCGTGCCGGGTGCTGCTGCCCTGGCACAGCTGAGGCACGGCTGGTCCCCACAGGTGGGCTGGACCTGATCGAGCAGCTTCTCCAGGACCCAAAGCTGTCCCAGAACAAGGTGGCCAAGGAAGGGCTGGGGGACATGAAGCTGCTGTTTGAGTACCTGACCCTGTTTGGCATCACAGGGAAGGTGAGGAGCTGTGGGGCAGGAGGGGGAGCTGCCCCGCTGGGCCCCGAGCGGGCGGTGACGGGGCCGCCCTTGTGCCCCGCAGATCTCCTTCGACCTGAGCCTGGCGCGGGGCCTGGACTATTACACGGGGGTGATCTTTGAGGCTGTGCTGCTGCAGCAGGACAACGAGCACCTGGAGGAGCCGCTCAGCGTTGGCAGCGTGGCCGGAGGCGGCCGCTATGACGGGCTGGTGGGCATGTTTGATGCCAAGGGCCGCAAGGTGCCCTGCGTGGGGGTCAGCATCGGCATCGAGCGCATCTTCTCCATCCTCGAACAGAGACTGGAGGTAGGTGCCTTTTTGCTGAGCTAAGCATGGTTAATCCCCCACTCCATCAGATGCTGAAGTGAGCATTCCTTGCCCCAGCCTTTGGAGAAGCCAGCCAGGCCAATGCTGTGCTCTGCACCAGGAGTCAGAAGCAGGATATAATAACCTCCAGTTCTCTCTGGCCTGGCAGATGGTATCTGGGGCTCCCACTGAAAACAAGACCCTTCTTCCCACAGCCCCCACACATGGCTTCTCCAGCTGCAGCTGTTGGGGGCACTTCAATCTTCAGCAGGGGCAGGGACCTTAGCGTTCCCCACTGCATTAGGGATCTGTGTGAGCTCACATCCTCCTTGGTAAGGCAGCATTGTTCTGCAAGGGAGGCAGCAGCCTCACACATCTATTCGTCCTGCCTGTGGCACTGCAGAGACCAGACAGGTATCACATGTTCCAGGGCAGGAACAGCAGTGCCTCTAGGGGTTTCCCAAATAGATTTTTCCTCATCCCTGTCCTCAAAGTTGTACTGTTCTCTGTTCCAATCAATGGGTGTTAAATAGGTCTTTGTAAGCTCCCAAAAGGGGCTACATGTTCCTCTCCCCTAGAAGCCTGGTATTGGTTCTCTCTTGGCAGCCAGACACAACTGGAATTTCTAAATAGAAACTGAATTCCTCCCCCACCACCTCCAGTCCTGGCCAGGTTTGTTCCTTTGCAGGTGACCTTTTAAAGGTTTCTCCCTTCAGCAAGGCAGCAGGGAAATGCCACATGGAGTATCCAACATCTGCCACAGGGGCTGGTGGAGCATTCAGCTTGCTGCTGTTTAACCCATAGTTTGAACCTCAGCTGAAGAGCAGGCAGCTGTCTGTGTCCACCTTCTCCTGAGTGTGTTGCTTCTGAGCTGCTTGGAGCAGATACTTAGGAGGCCCTTGAGTGTGGAGAAACTGGAAGGAGGCTGTGTAAAGCACACATCATGGAAATTGATTCTGCGCTAGGATGGGCTCTTTGGGATCTCTCTGACTCTGAGTTAAGGCTGTTGATCCCTTTGAGCCCAGTCCTTTTCACTGGTAGATCGATGGAGCTGAGTGGTGACCCATCCTGCTCATAGAATCTCAGGTGTCTTGGTGTGTCTGTGGCATCTTCTGGGCCTTGTCCCCTCTCCAGGCCTCTGAGGAAAAGATCAGGACAACAGAGACACAGGTGCTGGTGGCCTCTGCCCAAAAGAAGCTCCTTGAAGAGCGACTGAAGCTCATCTCTGAACTGTGGGATGCTGGAATCAAGGTATGACTGGCTGATGGCAAAGCCAAGAGCTGCCTGGTTCAGTCTGTCTGGGAATGGAGCAGATCTGGCTTTGCTTTGGGAAGGAGTTACAGGGAGCAGGTGGGGAGCAGACACTGCCTTCCTCAATGGAGCCTTCCTCTTCTCAGTGTCCCAAATCATGGGCTCTCCAGGAAGGCTGGGCAGCAGGACTTGGTTAGCCCCATAACTGCAAGGCCTTGTTGAAGCTCGTGCCCAGCCTTCTCCAGGAGTCCATCGTGTCCCCACCACACAACCTGACACTCACCAGACTGGCCCAGCAGTGCCTTCTTGAAGGGGTCCAGTGAAACATCCCAGTCTGATGGTTTGTGCTCTGGCTTTCTCCCAGGCAGAGATGCTGTACAAGAAGAACCCCAAGCTGCTGAATCAGCTGCAGTACTGTGAGGAGACAGGCATCCCTCTCGTTGCCATTGTGGGTGAGCAGGAGCTCAAAGATGGAGTTGTCAAGCTGCGGATCGTGGCAACCAGGGAGGAGGTACGGCCTGTGCCATGGTGGGGTTGGCTATGTGACCCTGCAGCCCAGCCCAAACCAGCCCTCCAGACCCAGTGGTGTTTCTAGCAAGTTCTGTAACACCCCATATTCCAGTTCCTTGCCCCATGCAGCTTCCTGGAGTCATGAAGTGCTGTTGTGTCCAGCTCTGGGGAGTTTCCTATCCTTGAACTGCTCAGTTCAGGAGCCTGGAGCATGCAGGGGTGATTCAGTGGCACTCTTGGAATGACTGAGACTGAACAGGACTTGGTTAGCCCTGAACTGCAGGGCTGCTCCATGCCTGTTAGCTTAGGACAGATTCCCAAAACAGGCAGCACTGGAATCGGTGCATAGGTCACTGGCTAACATCACTGCATAGATCAGTAACTTAGGAACCAATAGGAAAGTGTGGGAAGAGCAGCATTCTTACAACCATTATGCAGGAGAGGGTTTACTGGGGGTTGCTGGTGTGTGCCTGCTCTTACAGGTTCAGCTCTGTGGCTGCTGGAGCCCATTCAGTCCCTGTAGAGAGACTGGTGACACCTTGGTGTCACCTCCTGAGACACAGGGCCATGCTCGTGGTGACGTGTCAAGCTGCTGGAGTTGTATTGAAGGAATTTTTCTCCCCCTGTGTAGGTCAGTGTTCGAAGGGAGAGTCTGGTGGAGGAGATCAGGATACGAACGAGTCAGTGTTAACCCTTCGGATGCCTCTGCTCCTTTGCTGGATTCCAGCTGACAGATCTCCTTCTGTAAACGCCTTCACCAGGCTGTGCAGCAGTGGGTGGGGTGTCAGTCAGGGTGACTTTGAAAGCTGTATTTATTCTTGTCTTAAGCCCTTCCTTCCCTGGTGGGAGCCAAGAGGCTGCACTGACTCCTGTGCCATGCCCTGGCCCTTGAGAATGTGGCTGGAAAGATGTTGTGGAAGTGGCTGTGGCAGATGCTGGCTGCACGAATGCTGCAGCGACCCACGGAGCCCCACGCTGGCAGCAGATCCCGGGGGTTTGGCTGCAGCTTCTTGTTCCCATCACTTTGAATAACCATCCCAGCCCATCTCTCTGCTCTGGCTGCAGGGGGTGACCTTATCCCCAGCAACATGTAATGGCGCTGCTCCCAGAAACATAATAAATCTGTCTGTCCCCTGCTGTGACTCCTGTCTCTGCCTGCTGCTCGGGGCAGGGATTTGCTCACCTGCCTCGTTAAGCCCAAGCTGTTCTTTAAAGGTCATTGTGGATGTTTCTGCAGCCATAATGTTTCCTTCTCCCTCTGGATACCCCTGGTGCTGCCAACCCCTGTGACAGGTGCAGAGCCAAGCCCCCACAGCCAGGGGGGGCTCCATGAGCAACCTCCCCGTCACGGGTGTGACAGAGCCCCCAATCTCCTGTGGGTGGCTCAGGCTCTGCCCCCCCAGCCCCCTTCGCTTCTGAGCCACACATTTTGCCTGATGTCCCTAAAACAGGTCAGTTTATAAACCTGTGCCTCCCTAAACAAGGGTTAGACATGAATAAAGAATACATCTTTTCTGGGCATAAAAGGACAAGACACAAGGGAGTGGCGGGGAAAGCGAGGAAAAGGTATAACAAGGAGGCAGGGGCAGAACAAGGCAAGGGAAGGAAAATTAAGGCAAGGACGGGGTATACACGGCCTCCCTTGCCCTGTGCACCGATGGGAGCTCTATGAAGGGTTCTAAGGTTGCCTCGGGCCGGCGCTGCGGCTTCCACCTCCCCTCCCGTCCGCGCCGCCGCACTGGCACCGGCGCTTACCTGTGCACCCTATTTATACCCCCCTGCCGGCACAGCGCGGCTCGGCCCAGCCAATCACAGCCACAGGGCGTGCCCGGCCGAGCCAATCACAGCCACAGGGCATGCCCAGCCTAGCCAGTCCCGGCCCGCCTGCTCCCGCCCCGCTCGTCTCCCCGAGCTCCACTCCCCCCCCAGGCCCTGCCTCCGCCGCTCCGGGAGCCGGTCCCTCCCGCCGTCCCCTCCTTCCCTGGGGAGAACTCCGAGCCGGGACCTGAATGGGGAGCTCCCGCCGGCCCTTCCCGAGCCCAGAAGCACCTGTCGCGGGCTGCCGCAGCGAGGCCGCGCCTCCGCCGTCTCCCGGAGGGGCGCCTCAGGCGAATGGAGGGCGGGGCCGGCCTGAGGGGCGGGGCCGCGGCTGAGAGGGCAGAGTTTGGCGGGAAGGCGGACGGATTAAAAGGGCGCCTGTGATTGGGAGAGGCGAAGAAAGGCGAGCCGGGATTGGCGGGGCCGCGTGCTGCCATGTCCGGATGGGCGGGGCTTGGGGAGGAGCTGAGGGGAGCCGGGGGTGCGAGTGTCGAGGGCCGGAGGGCGAGGCCGGGAGCCCTTCCCGTGGGTCCGGGTACCCCCAGGCGGGGCCGGGAAGGGTCAGATAAACAAGGCGTGGAACAGGCTGGCAAGGGAGGGATTGGTACAGCGAGGCAAGGGAAGGGAAGGGAAGGGAAGGGAAGGGAAGGGAAGGGAAGGGAAGGGGAAAGGGTCGTGGACAAGGCGATTGAGAGCTTTGTAAGGCAAGGGAGGGGTAGGGAGGAGTGAAGGCAAGTGAGCCATAATCAATGGAGGGACAAGGTACATAAGGCAATGCGAGGGAGTGGTTGAAAGGCGAGGTGAGGCAGTGCATGGGAACAGCACAGGCTCAGGGCAGAGGGGCTGGAAAGCTGCCCTGATGGAAAAGGCCCTGGGAGTGCTGGCTCACAGTGGCTGAACATGAGGCACATGTGCCCCAGAGGCTCAGGAGGCCACGGGCACCTGGCCTGTGCCTGCTGTAGTGTGACCAGCAGGACCAGGCCAGTGAATTCCTCTCCGTCCTGGGTGAGACCACACTGGAATGCTGCATCCAGTTCTGAACCTGTCACAGCAAGAAAGACTTTGAGGGGCTGTTGCATGGCCAGAGAAAGGAATGGAGCTGGGGAAGGCTCTGCAGTGTCGGTCCTCTGAGGAGCAGCTGAGGGAGCGGGGGGGACTCAGGTTGGAGAAAAGGAGACTTGGAGACAGCCAGACCTTCTTGCTGTCTTCAGCTCCCTGAGAGGAGGGTGGAGATCAGACTCTTCTCCCAGGGAACAAGGGACGGGATAAGAGAAAATGGCCTCAAACTGCACCAGGGGAGGTTCAGGTTGGACATCAGGAGGAATTTTTTCATGGAAAAGATGGATAAACGCTGGAACAGGCTGTCCAGGGCAGGGGTGAAATCACCATCTCTGGAACTGTGCACAAAACAGCTGCACCCAGCACTCAGTGCTCCAGTCTGGTTGACAAGGTGCTGGTTGGTCACAGGTTACACTCAATGATTTTTGGAGGTACTTTTCAACCTTAATGCCAGATAAAAAGGGCAAAGAAGAGCATTGAAAACCGCATTTCCTGATCTTTTTCATTTAGAATGTTTAATTACATTTTTAGACATTAATTTCTCTTTGCAGTTACACTTTTCTAAAGGTTGTGCATGTCAGCATTGGGCTGTTGAAATAAAAGCTTTCAGCAGGGTTAAAACTGGGACCACAGATAGTAAATATGAATTGAACCTTTTTAGTGAATGAAGCATCTACTTTCATCATTAAAATGAAAAGAAACTCAGATTTTTTGTTGTTGTTTGATGGCTCTGGTAATAACCAAAGAAAAAAAACCAAACCTAGTGCAATACAAAATATGAAACCATACAGCGATTTCAGACATTGCCTCAGTGGGCTGATTAACTGTTCAAATGCTTAAACATGCAGAAATGTAGGTGATAATCTGTGTTTTACCTTTACAATAAGGCCAGTGGAGCTTCCTCTTCATAAACTGCTGAATAGAAGTATATTGCATAGTCTTCAGCTTAGAAAATTAAAATTAAATAGTGCTCTTATTAAAACACTAAATAATAACACCAGGCACTAGTTCTTATCTGGTTTAAATGAAGACAAAAGACGTTTCTGAAGTGGAAGTTTGATGCTGATGCAACATTTTCCCCCATATATTTATACCCCTTAAGGTTTATGTTTCCTTGTGATGCTTTTTAGCATGTACCTCAAGCCTTTTCTCATCATAACTATTAGGTGCTGGAACTAATTAATAAGAGAGCAGTACTGCTGCGAGGGAGGTCATTTAGATTTTAGTTTAAAGCAGTCAAAATATGCTTAGAACCTCTCGATACAATGTCACATCTCCAGAAGGAATCCTGTGACTTAGCAAAGGAAAGCAGCCAATGGGCACTGCTGATCCAGTGGTTCAAGAGCTGCAGAGCTCTGACTCTGATTTCTGCACTAACCTAAAGCTGTTTGGGGCCTGAGGTGCTGCTCTGGGAAGCATCAGAACTGTCTCCAAGAAATTAGACGAAGCCAAGAGCAGCATTCACTTCACTAACACTCAACATTTTAGCTGCTGATTTTAAGTTCCTTTGAGAAGTTCCTCTGAGAAGTTCCTCACCTGAATTGTTTGTGTTCCAGAGCATGTGCGCTTCAAACTGGCAGGGAATGGATTTCCTCATCCTCAGTCCCCATCCCCAGGCTTCCTGAGATGGATTAGGAGTGGGTGACAGCAAAATTTAAATGTGTTATCGGAGTGTGTGTGAAGCAGCTTGAGAAATCGAGACTGTGGATACTTCTGCACTCTGTATCATAGGAGAGGTGTGAAATGAGCGGAGGATATTAAGAGCATTTCTTTAAAAAACTTAGAGAAGAGGCAGTGCTCCAGAGAGCTCTGTGGGCTATGGGGTGGAACTGCATGCACCAATTAAATCCATAGTGCCAGTAGCTCACAGCAGCTCTGCAAATCAGGGCTGTTTACAGGAACCAGGCAGTAAAACAGAAAAGAAAAAAAAATAAGGCCTACTGGAATTACAGTTTCAAATGTGATACCCTGGGATTTTTTTTCTTGGTTCCATAGATTTAGGGGGTTGATTTGGACCCGTCTTAGTTCATCTTGTGGCCTCTTCCTTTTGTCTCTGCTTGACTTGCACAAGTGAGGTGGAAATAAGTGATGGTGGAAGCACAGAAACAGCTTAAACTGTGGGTTTTTTCTGCCAGGTGGGGTGTTGGGACAGGGATATTTGATAACTACAGATAACTGAATCTGGGCTGCATAACATGATCTTGGGTTTCCAATAGCTGAGAGGAAGGTAGAGGAAAAGTAGAATTGTTACCTAATATTTCACTTGATTTCTTTATGAAGGGTTTTTATAACCTGAAAATTATCAATCTGTCACATCAGAAACCTCCTTCTCCAGAGTGAATGAAGACATGCACCAGAAAAATTACCTGATGGCAAGTGGATATTTTCTTTGAGGGGGATTCTGTCTTTTGTCTCAGGAGCAGTGCAGAGAGAAAGCTTGTATGATTGTCCCCTGGAAATATGGCATATACAAAAGATCTGGTTGGGAGTCAAGTTATCTATTTTGTCTTAGGTAAAACTGAGCTGGACCTGCTGAGATCTGGATCTGATTGCAGCTGTGGAGTGTTTTCATGTAATGAGTCTCTTTAGGAGACTTTTGATCTGCAGCTGACAGATCTGAGAACCCAGACTGCTCCAGGGAAGCATGTGAGTGGTTTTTTATCTTTTTGAGGGAAGTGTCAGAGGGGCTGAGAGATCCCCCTTATATTGTGAAGAGATCTAGCTGGTGTTTGTACTAGGAAGATCAAATTCAATCTTTATAGAGAGAAATCTTATTCCCCTTCTCCAGGTTTTCATCATTCAGGCCAGAAGAGTTTTGGGTTCTAACCCAGCACCAAAAATGACACTTGCAACTGTACTTCTACTTCAGGCACAAACCAAACCAAACCCAGATCTCTCACTCTTCAGGGCCAACACCAGAAAATGATGAGTTGTAGAATTACAAGATGTCTTACACCTTTCCCTGAAAAGTATAATGGGTATAGGCTTTCCTTATCCTTATCCTTACACTTTCCTTATCCTTTTGCTCTTGTGAACCACCAAAACGTTCCCCACTCTCACACAGGCAGCTCTGCACAGGGAGCACCAGTGCACAGAAGAAAGATGATTTAATGAGGGTCTAGGACAGCCTGCAGTGCTGGAACATGCTGCTGAGGCTGGCAAGCACAGCTACCACTGCCCACACACCACCAGAACATTTTCTCTCTTTTCTTTCTGCTTTCCTATGCTTCTCCTCTCCTGGTCCCTCCCTTTCCCTCTCCCATGAAACATCCCATGTGCCATTTCATACAATCCATAGGTTCTGCTCTGCACCATCCCCAAATTCTCCTCCCTTCCTCTAAGTCTGATACCACCAGGGCCATCATCACCCTTAAGCTTAATGACATTGCCAGGAGAGAGTTGCCTTCACCTTGGTGGGCTTGAATGAGCCAGAGGAGGAGTGGGACAGTTTGTGTTGGGGTTGTTGCCTCCTGTCTGGTGAGCTGAGTGTGGTTTTTGAAAGTGAAATGTGTGTTGAGATAAGGACAAGGAGAGATGTGCAAGAGAGGATACCAGAGCACTACCAACACCATAATAAACTTGGTCCTGGTAGGGAACTGGAAAAGGTGGAAGTCTGGGGAAAGCAGAAGTCATGGTGGGACCTGTGACCCCTCAGACACATCTGAACACAGGGAGCCAGAAATCTCCCCTGCCCTGCTGTGTGGGAGGGTTGGGTTGGGTTAGGCAAAAAATGTCCCAAGGACACAGGGCTTGAATGGAGCGTTAGAAATCTGACTTGTTCTGGACAGACGCAGAAGAAAAAGCATCCAAAAAAACCCCCCAAAAAACAGCTGCCAACAGGAGACAGAAATTATTGTGGACAACTGAAAAACTGGATTATGAAGCTGCTGCTGTTCTCAGGCCAGGTGAGCAAGGTTAAAATGCATAAAGGAGAGGAGAGTGTCTCACAAAATCAGGGGTATGTTACCCATGGAATGCATGAATGAGACCAAGCAAAAAAAGAGGGGGACCAAGCATAGAAAATTCATTCTGCACGTCCAAAAACTGCTCTGAAGAAAAGGTGGAGAGGCCATGAAGGACTGTCTGGAGTAGCCACCTACAGCAACCTATCTTAGAACATTTCATCAGGCACCTGTAGCTTGGAAGGATTTTTTCCTGAGCAGTACTCAAGGAGCTCCATGGGGAATTCAGGTGTACAACAAATGTCTCCAGAATTTCTGTTCCTGTGTGCTGATCATTAGCCAAGGTAGAATGGAAAGAAGTCTCAAACTGGAGATGCAAAGCCCTTGGCCCCTGGTGAGAAGGGGAAGGTAACCAGCACGGACATGTGGGTGCCTTCAGCTGATGGAGGCTGGACACAGACCTGGGCATGAATGGAGAATGAACATGGGATAGGCGTGAGTGGAGAGGAATGACAGTGATCTGTGGGGACAGGGAAGGGAATGGAGGAACCCTAACAGCAGATGGAGGGAAAGGGAACGAACCTGAGGGCACAAGGGGCTGACCTGGCTCTGCTGTCTATCGCACCCTGAAACCTTTCCAGCCCCAAAAGCCCCTTCCCTCCTCAGGATCCCACCCTCTGCCCCGAGACAGACACACCCCAAGG
>VZSU01002105.1:68535-103218 GCA_013398715.1 Nesospiza acunhae | reverse complement strand
CCTGCTGCTCCAAGCTGCCAGGCCCTGGATAATGGGCATCTCCTCACGGCCTGTCCTGCCCCACAGAGCCTCTCCCCTGGGGCAGGACCTCCCATGGATGCAGCAAATGCTGTAGGAAGGGCTGAGGAACAGCTCTTGGCTCAGTTTGGAGGCAACCAGTTGCAGGAACTGAACTAATTGCAGCCTCCTGGGATTTGTTCAGCAGAGCCCGAGCGTGTTCCCCCTTCTCGTTACCGAGCATCAAGTGCCTGATGAGAGAGGGATTTGGGGACAAGACAATGCAGAGATATCTAGCACAAAATGATTAGCCAGAATGTATTGTTAATAAGCTGCTTATTCATCTAATTGGAAATTCTTTGCAGCTGGGGTGTCAGTGGAGTCTGAGTGTGCTGCTCTGCTGGAGCGGGGCAGGTACCGGCCCAGGGGACGCCGTGCAGGCACAGCAGCTCCTGCTCCTCCTTCAAGGGCAGGGAAGGACACAGGGAGGCGAAGAGGAGGCAGAAAGGCTCAGCCAAGCCCTGCTGATGAGGGACACAATTCCCAGTGTGGAAGCACGGGGTGTCTGGGAGCAGGGAAAAGCACAGGCCTTCTCCTTACAGCACCCAGAGAGAGAAAGGGCACATGCTGGGGAAGATGAAACAGGAAAGCCTTACAAATATGATTGCCTGGTAAAAGATTTTGAGAATATAGAAACTATAAGTGAGATTGAAATGAAAGCAAGCTCTGAGATACCTCAGTTACTGAACAACTGGAAAACAATGGTGTGGCCAGCTGAAGGTGATGCCCTTTTGATGGAACAACACCCTCTGCTTGCAGACAGCTCCAAGGGTCAGAGCAGACCCTGCCAGCTTGGCAGAAGGGGCCCAAAGAGGAGTTTTTAGGGTTTCCAAAGAGGAGTTTTTAGGGTTTCCAAAGAGGAGCTTTTAGACTTGGCAGGAGGGCCCAAAGAGGAGGTTACTTTTTTTACTCTCTTATGCTTTGGCTCTCTTGCCTTTTTTACGCTCTTACCTCCTCATCCTCTCTCCCCCTCTCTTCTGTCTTTACTTCTCCAGCTGTGGCTGGCAGCTCCCAGCAGGGCCCTGCACCCAGGCCCTTTGCAATAAACCCCAAGTTCCAAGACCAGAAGAAGATTTATTGTATTGTAATGGGAACCTTGCCCTCTGATCCTCTCTTTTACTCTCCCATTCTCTCTTTACCAGGCTCTTGCCTGCTCTCTCTTTACTTCTCTCTCCCTCTTTGGGGCCTGCTCTGAGCTGTGCCTGGCAGCTCCCAGCAGGGCCCTGCACTTGACCTTTTGCAATAAACCCCAAGTTCCATGATCGGGCTTCAGAGATCTCTCATCTCCATCCATCCCCACCATCCCACCCCTCATCACTCCTACAGCCAGGGAAGCTTGGTCTCGAGGCAGATAAGCCCTGACACTGCTCCTGCTTCCCCAAGCAGCTGTTTGGGACAGAATCAGGTGTGGGAGATCATGAGGGAGCCCCCAGAGCTGGGGCAGCTGCCCCCAGAGGGGATTGTGGTTGTGGGATGCACACACAGCAGCTCCAGGACTCACCTGGAGGACTGGACAGCAGCCCTGGCTTTGTGTGGGTTTGCAGAGTTCCTCAGAGAGGCTGGGGGAAAGGAGGGAAAGAAGCCATTCCTCATTGCCTCTGTTAGCCCTGGCTGACTGCAGAGCACCTGGGTGCACGATCAGCTGCAGGAAACTCATGTGAAATTCAAACTCCAGGTTTGGAATTTGAAATTTCAAACCCTGGAACATTTCTCTCCCACCAGCCAGGGAGGAAGAGGAGCCAGGTGTGCCGACCTCACCAGAGGCTTGGGGGGACAGGAGGGTGACAAAACCAATGCCACCAGCCAGGCGAGAGCAGCAACAGCCTTTGGCACCAGGAGAGGTTGTGCTTTAGGCTCAGCCACTTCCCCAAAAGCACCCCCGAGATTGCTGTCATATTAATTTTGTAACAAAACACGGGGAGGTGTTTCCTCTTGAGGCAAGAGCGAGAACTCGGCACTTCCCCCCCAGCTGTGTCACTGCCAGGCAGGAGAGGCCAGGGGCACCCAGGCTGGCAGAGCACAGCACACACTGGGCAGCCCCCAGTGATGCCCCTTCCCTGGGCCTGAGCGTGGCCATGGAGCTGAGAGCCCTGTTCCTGCTGCCACTCTGCTTCCCAGGTAGGAGGAGGGCTGGGGGTGTCCCTGGGGACAGGGAGAACCTTCCCCACCTCCTGACTGCTGCCCCGGGAGCTCCTCCAGCACCAGCACCAGGCTCTGAGCTGGGCGGTGGGTGGCAGGGAGGGGCGGTGGGTGGCTGGGAGGGGCGGTGGGTGGCTGGGAAGGGCAGCCCCAGTTCTCTGGCTGTAGGAGCATCGGGGGGTAGCACGGTGGGGACGGATGGAGACGAGAGATTTTTGAAGCCAGGTCGTGGAACTTGGGGTTTATTGCAAAGGGCCTGGGTGCAGGGCCCTGCTGGGAGCTGCCAGCCACAGCTCAGAGCAGGACTGAGAGAAGAGAGGGGGAGAGAGGATGAGGGGGTAAGAGAGTAAAAAAGGCAAGAGAGCCAAAGCATAAGAGAGTAAAAAAAGTAAGAGAGTAAGAGAGGCAAGAGCTAAAAAGGCAAGGTTCCCGTTACAATACAATAAATCCTCTTCTGTATTGAATATTCTAATTCTCACTAACCAATCTAGTACAAGATACAAATCCTACAGCATTTCCATACAGCCTATAAGAATCATTACATTACCAGACTGTGTTACATTTTAAACCCTAAAAACTCCTCTTTGGGCCCTCCTGCCAAGTCTAAAAGCTCCTCTTTGGAAACCCTAAAAACTCCTCTTTGGAAACCCTAAAAACTCCTCTTTGGGCCCCTTCTGCCAAGCTGGCAGGGTCTGCTCTGACCCTTGGAGCTGTCTGCAAGCAGAGGGTGTTGTTCCATCAAAAGGGGATCACCTTCAGTGGCCACACCATTGTTTTCCAGTTGTTCAGTAACTAAAGGATCTCAAAGCTTGCTTTCATTTCAATCTTGCTTATAGTTTCTATATTCTCAAAATCTTTCACCAGGCAATCATATTTGTAAGGCTTTCCTGTTTCATCTTCCCCAACACCTGGCTCCTCCAGGTTTCCAGGATGATCCGTGCTGGGAGCACAGAGCCTCTCCCAACCAGCCTTTCCCACCACGCTGGCCCTGCTCAGCTCATCTGAGGGCAGCCCTGGGTCAGGGCAGTGTCGGTGCCCACAGGGGTCTGAGGATGAGGGAAGAGATGAGAATGTTGACTCCATGTTTCAGAAGGCTTGATTTATTATTTTATGATATATATTATATTAAAACTATACGAAAAGAATAGAAGAAAGGATTTCGTCAGAAGCCTGGCTAAGATAGAAAAGGAAAGAATGATAACAAAAGCTTGTGTCTGGGACAGGGAGTCCGAGCCAGCTGGGCTGTGATTGGCCATTAATTAGAAACAGCCACATGAGACCAATCCCAGATGCACCTGTTGCATTCCACAGCAGCAGATAACCATTGGTTACATTTTGTTCCCGAGGCCTCTCAGCTTCTCAGGAGGAAAAATCCTAAGGAAAGGATTGTTCAGAAAACATGTCTGTGACACAGGGCAGTAGCCAGGGCAGTGCCAGTCCCTCGGCAGAGGGCACAGAGGGCACCCAGAGCCAGCACAGGCTCACAGCCCTGGCAAGGCTGGGCAAGCGGCAGGAGGGAGCTGCTTCCCTGCCCTGCCTGCTTCCCTCTGCTCCTCCCCACCATCCCACACAGAGCCCCTGCCCTGGGCTGCTGTGGGCAGGGGATGGTCCCCATCTGGCTGCAGGGACAAAGGGACAGCTGCAGCCACTGTGCCACACGTGGCTTGAAGGCCCAGCACCTCAAGCACCCTGTGAGGTTTAATCCCCAGCTCAAATCTCAATGCTGCCCTTCCCATTTCCAAGCAGGTGAATTCAGCATGGGGAAGGGATTTGGGGTTTTGGAGTCTTACAGCCACCAGTGTCCATGGTTGGAGGCAGAGTTTCCCTGTGTGCCCTGAGGGGCAGCTCTGCACCTTCACAGAAAGGGTGATGGGGAAGGGAAAGGGCTGCCCAGGGAGCTGGTGGAGTCACCATCCCTGCAGGTGTTCAAGAACAGACTGGATGTGGCACTGAGTGCCATGGTCTGGGGCGACAGGGTGGTGTGAGGACATGGGAGGGGCTTGGTGATCTCAAAGGTCTTTTCCAGCCCTGTTGGTTCTGTGATTCTGTCGCGGTGTAATTCTGTGGTTCTGTGATCAGCTCCCATCTCCCTCACCACATCTGATCCTTCCAGGTCTCCAAGGCCAAGGCCCAGGAGCCCAGAGACAACGGGAAGGGGACACTCTGTACGTCCAGTGTCCTTATGCAGAGGGGACTACTGGCAGGCAGACAAAATACTGGTGCCTCCTGGAAAATGGAGGATGTCGGGAATTAGTGGACACATACAGGACACCACCCCAGGATCACAGAATTCAAATAAAGGATGATAGCACTACTAAGACTGTTTCCATCACTATGACTGACCTCAAGGCAGAGGACTCAGGCACATATTTCTGTGCTACTTACAAATATTACAATGAATATCTATGGCTAAGGATGATCTCACTGATTGTTTTCAGGGGTGAGTACCTGTACCCCACCCAAAGCCAAAACTCATCAGGAAGCAATATCATTCCTTCCCCTCCTCTACCCCCCTCTCCCCCACAGCTGAGCAGCTTCCCCTGATCCCCCCAGCCTCGCTCCCTGCTTTCCCTCCCACACAGGGAGAGAAGGAGCCCCACAGCCCTGCCCGGTCCTGCTGGCTCCCAGCTCGGGCCCCACCTCCTGAGGGAGTTGCCCCAGGGCATGGTGTGTCCCCAGTGCCCCTGTGCCCAGCACTGACTGGGCAATGCCACCTTTGGTGTTTCACAGAGCTGCTCCAGTGGGAGCTGGACACCCTGACAGTGCAGTGCCCAGCGTGGAGCAATGCCTGGTGCCAAGGACAGGCTAAATGCACAGCCCCGGAGAGGAGACAAACATCTTCAAAGCAGAGTGGAATGAAATCCCTGCAGGACAGAGTGTCAATGCAGTATAATGCTCAACGGGCTCTTGTTGTCACCATGAAGAACCTGCAGACCCAGGACTCTGGTGTGTACTGGTGTGCACTGGACTATGGGGGCACCAGGAAAATGGAGGTCGTGCTCTCTGTGTTCAAGAGTGAGTACCTGCCATGTTCTCTGTGTCTCTGTGAGTACCTGCCATGTTCTCTGTGTTCTAGAGTGAGTGAGTACCTGCCATGTTCTCTGTTCTAGAGTGAGTGAGTACCTGCCATGTTCTCTGTGTTCTAGAGTACCTGCCGTGTTCTCTCTGTCCTAGAGCGAGTACCTGCCATGTTCTCTCTGTCTCTATGAGTACCTGCCGTGTTCTCTGTGTCTCTGTGAGTACCTGCCATGTTCTCTGTGTCTCTGTGAGTACCTGCCATGTTCTCTGTGTCTCTGTGAGTACCTGCCATGTTCTCTGTGTTCTAGAGTGAGTACCTGCCGTGTTCTCTGTGTTCTAGAGTGAATACCTGCCATGTTCTCTCTGTCTCTATGAGTACCTGCCATGTTCTCTGTGTGTCCAAGAGTGAGTACCTGCCATGTTCTCTGTGTCTCTGTGAGTACCTGCCATGTTCTCTGTTTTCCAAGGACCCAGAGGTACTGCAGTGCTGGGGAAGGGGTGCTGCTATGGGATCCCACTCTGGGGTCTCAGCACACATCCTGGGTGTTTTGCAGGGAGCCAGAAGCTCACAGCCAAGGAGTCAGCCAACATCACTGTCAAGTGTCACTACAAGATTGCCGACTACAGCACTGTCAGCAAAGCCTGGTGCAAAAGAGAAGAGGGGAAAACGTGCAACGTGCTGGTCACCACCAGGTCAGAGCCCCCAGCAGCAAACAACACAGCTCAGAAAGGTGTCAGGATCCAGGATGACACCCAGCAGGGCATTGTGACCATCACCATGGAGCAGCTGCAGGTGCAGGACTCGGGCGTATACTGGTGTGCCCTGCAGGATGGGTCCGGGCTGCTCCGCATGGAGGAGATCACACTCAACGTTTCCAAGGGTGGGTGTTGGTATTTTTACCAATCTAGCTGGACAGGACGTGCCTGAGCTTGTCTGGCCCTTGCTGCCGAACCAAATAGTAGCCACTGTGGTGTTTTCACCCAGAGACACTTTTGGCTGTGGGATGTGTGGTGTTTCACCCCACAGACACTTTTGGCTGGCTGGGTGTGTGGTGTTTCACCCCACAGACACTTTTGGCTGGCTGGGTGCTGCAGTTGGCACGTGGAGACAAGTCCAGGCCTGCAGGAGCTCTGGTGGTGCTGGGATGGAGCTTCCCCCCATAACAGGGTCTGCTCCTTGGGTTTACCTCTGCTGGAGGAGCTTTAAGGCGATGGTAAAGGAAAGGAGTCAGTTCTGATGGAGGGTTTTGATCAGTTCTTTAAAGTGACTTTAGAGTCCTTTTAGAGTGATTCATCCTTTGGCTTTCAAAGACCTTCCCTTGGGTTGTCAAGGGAACAACTTTAGACTGGGATTTTACAGATCTGTGACTTGTGGGTTCCCTTTCAGACAATGTTTTAATGGTAAGGGAAGACACTGAGGGCCCTGGTCATGGCAGGGCAGCACCAGGCTGCAGCCTGGCTCCTGCAGCACCAAGAACAAGCAGTGCAGATGATGAGAGGGGACATTAGGATGCTCTGGACAAACCCAGGGGATGAGGGCCATGGGAATTCAAGGGCAGAGGTTTCACTGCTGAATGCAGAGCAGCCCCACAGTGACCATTCCTCTCCTCATGTCTGTGATTGCAGCGTTGCCTCGAAGAGGTTTTCCAAACTCTGAAAACCAAAGTCAAGAAACTCTTTTGGGTGACAGGTAAGGCCTAAATGAATGTCTGAGCCTGAGCACTCACAGGTTACTCATGTTGTACACCTGGGGCAGGCAGGCCCTGGGCACTCTGCCTCCTGCCTTAGAGGAATTGGATATGACAGGATCCTCACCAAAGGTGGCCTCTCCTCCTCCAGCTCCTGCCCTAACCCTAATTCCAAAGAGGCAGATGGGTAAAATCATGTCAGAGCCTTCTGCAGGTGCCTCTCTGTTTCTCTTCTCTTCTCTTCTCTTCTCTTCTCTTCTCTTCTCTTCTCTCTTTGGGCTCTGCATTTCACATGAACAGAACCCCCAAATTCTGCCCCTCAGCCTCAACTTTATTCCCTCCTATCGGAGTATTTAACAATGGGACAGTCCTTGGCTGCTCTTATTCCATTAACCGGGTAAATGTGAAGGATTTTTCTCCCTTTGTACATCTGCTATCATCAATGCCACAGCAGCACCTAAGAGCAGAATCATCCCTGCTCCAGAGAGCCTGGAATTGTGCTTGGAGCTCTGAACAGTGGCTTGTTTCTAAAGCCTGGAGAATGGTTTAGGAAAAGCTCAGAAGATACAGCCAAGTAAAAAAATCAAGAATCAGGAACCAGGGAAGATCCCCAGTGCTTCTTCCCCTCTTCTGAATCAGCAGGGACTTGCCCAGGCTCATAGATGGAGGACCCTGCAGGATTTCTCTTGCAGGAGAACCAGACCCTCCTTCCAACTGAGCACATAAAACCTGTGTTCAGTTCCAGCCCTATAACCCCTGTGAGTCACCGCTGTATTTATTCTCAACACGCATTTTTTCCACCCACCCTTGGGGGGGGATACTGCAGTGTGTGCCTCTGGCACTGGCCCCATGGCTGGTGGCTGCACATGTCCCCATGTCCAGGGCAGCTCTGCCAGTCCCAGCTCCTCTGCCTGTAGGATTAGATGTGCGGAAACCAAAGTGAAACATGGGCAAGATGACTCAAGCATAATCATTTCTTAGATTTGGAAAGCTAGGAGTTTACCAGCAAGAAATTGTCCTGGTTTACCAGCAAGAAAACCTTTCCCTGTCCCTCTTTTGGTCCCTCTTTGGTGATGAGCTGTTAAACCATCCCACTGTGGTAACTGCCTTCCTCTCCTCCAGCTGCAGTGGGAACACCTTCTTCATCCTGTCTGTGGCGCTGCTCATCCTGCTGCTCCTGGCCCTGCTCACCTGCACAGCCCTGGCTGTCAGGTACTACAGGCTGCTCCTGAGAACAGGTACGTGGGGCTGGGATTGTGCCAGGTGAGCTCAGAGCCCTGGGAAGGTCAGTGTCTTGCTTTGGAAAGCCAGGGGTCTGCTAAGGAAGGCAGGAGCCTCCCCTGAAATGGGGAATGTGAACCCTCCCCACCCCTTCAAATTGCTGTAAATTTGAAATTAAGGGGCTGTCAGGCAAAAAATATGGGAGCAGGAAATAACAGTTCTTTAATAGGGAAAAAAATAAAAGGATAAAATAAACAATGCAGTGAACTAAACCAACACTGTCAGAGTCAGAGCCCAACCTGACACCCTGTGGGTCAGGGTGTTGGCAGCAGTCCAATTGGAATTGTGGCTCAGCCCTCCTGCAGTGTCAGGGCTGGTTCTGCTGGAGCAGGGATCCTGGAGAAAGGTGCAGTCTCTTCCTCTGAAGATCCAGGGGAAGAGGCAGCTGCTGTTCCTCTGGGAAATCCAGTGGAGAAGCCGTGCTGGTGTTCCAGAATCTCCAGATTATATCCGGGTAGGAATGCTTGGCTCCTCCCTCTGGGCTCACATCTCCCAGTGGGATGCTGTAGCTCTTATCAGCCATGCAGGGACATTCAATGGCTGTTATCAGCCGGTGTCCCCTCCCGAGGAAGGTGTGAATGTGGTCACTCAGAGAGAGAGATAAGGCAAACTGTCCACTTGACAAAGCTAATCTGCCCTACAGATGGCAATTGAAAACTTCTTGCATTGCAATCTTCAAGAGTCAGGTTGGAGGTCTCAAGGCAGGCTCCTCCCTGCCTCCCCTGTGAATAAGTCAAACCCAGGTTCCTCCAGAGGTGCAAACACCTTAGAGGAGGAGTAAAGAGAGCAAAAAGTGTTCCCCAGGCTCAGGGCAGAGGCACATCCCATCACTGGGTCCTCCCAAACCTCCTCAGGCAGAGCTTTTCATGGATTTCTCCTCATCTGAACCCTCTGATTTTGCCTCATTCCAAGGTAACAGAGAAGCAGAGGACGCCAGTGACAGAGCAGAGGGCACAGCACAGGTAAGGAAAATGAAACATTTCCCACATGGTGCCAAACCCCTGAGCAGCAGTCTGGGAAGAACTGTCAGACCCACCTGGTGAGGAGCTCGGAGCTCAGTTTGGTTATAAACAGGAGGGAAATTGTATTTAATGGCAGCAGAGAGAGGAATATTCATAGCTGGAGAGAAAGGGGAGTAATTAATGCAAATAGGAGCAAACCCAGTGGAGCAAATTCTGGTAACTCCTGAGAAGAGACTCAAGGAGTAGCAAGCAGGGTCAGAGCATGAGGCTCCACCTGGATCCAGGAGAGGTGGGGAAGAAAAGAGTTCTCTATTCCTTCACCTCTGTCACAACCAGAGGTAAAATTGGACAGAGCTTCTCCTTTCCTTGGGAAGGAAAACCAGAGGTAAAATTGGACACAGCTTCTCCTTTCCTTGGGAAGGAAAAATCAGAGAAAATCAGAGATAAAATTTGGCACAGCTTCTCCTTTCCTTGTGGGAAAACCAGAGGTAAAATTGGGCACAGCTTCTCCTTTCCTTGGGAAGGAAAATCAGAGGTAAAATTTGGCACAGCTTCTCCTTTCCTGGTGGGAAAATCTGCTTCTCCTGGCAGCGGCTGTGGCCTGGCACTGACTCGTGCTAACGAGTGTTTTCCCTTTTTTTTTTTTCCCAGCCTGGCAGCACTGGGAGGAGGGAAAGTTCTCAGGATGGCAGCAAAGGGCCAGCATACATCAACCTGGATGTGAAATCCCACCCCAGCCCTGAGGATCCTCTTTACGGCAATGTGGAACCAAGCCAGGCTCCCAGGAACCCCCAGCACGTGGAATATGCCATCATTGCCTTCAACCAGTCCCCAAGGACCAGCAGGGAATGAAGCACAGAATCCCAAACGAGCCAGGAATGGCAGGAAGGAGCTGGAATACACAGCGGGAATGAGGATAGGAGGTGTGTGGATGGACAAGCTGAGTTTTGCTGCTTTGTGTGGGGTGTTGCCTGAGCATTTTCAGCCCTCCTTCCTGTTTTAGGAAGCAGAGGTTTTGCCACTCTTGTGGCAGATTGCCTCAGGTCAGGCAGAGCTGTGGGGGCATTCCCAGGATCTCTTGTACATCTGCTTTTCCAATTCCATTAAAGTGCAGAACCTTGGAGAGGCAGGCGTGAAAAGGAGCAGTGTGGACGTGGCTGGGTGGGATATCCTGGTGCAAACCCTGCTCAAATCCCAAGAATTCACCTCCTGTGGCCAAAGAAACTCATTCCAGAGCTGCAGGGATCAAACTCAAACCTTGCTGTGGCTGGGTTCATTTTCATGGAATGGGCTGGGGATGTGCTGGATTCCAAGAAAAAACAGAACCAGCTCCTGCACTTCCCTGTCTCTGCTGGAAATGACACATTTTATTTAACAGTCATGTGGGCAGCAATGTGAAATGAGTTTTTGGGGCTCAGTTTTTGGATTGCAGAGATCCATTTTAGGTCTTCTCCTAGTCAAGCTGAAAGAACTTCATAGTTTGTAGTTTACAATTCACTTAAAAGTGTTGAAATTATTGTAAGAAGTGTTATTAAAAGGCTCAGCCAGCACAAAGTCCTCACAAGAGCCTATTTTTAAATTTCCTTCTGTTTTGTCATTACTTATGATCTCACAGAAGCATTTTTTCACTAGAAATTGAGATTTCCACAAATACCACTCCTGATTTCCCTGCCCCAAGCCCTGCTGGAGGTGACAGACCAAAGGGTCCTGACCCAGCCCTCATTCACATCCAACAGGCTCCTCTTGCCAGGCCTGCAGCAGGGAGGCTGATGGAAATTTTTTGAGATTTTTTTTCAGAGTTGACCTGACAGAAAGAAAAAAGAAAATGGTTCTGGAAATGGTTCATTCGGCCCAACATTCCCCCAACAATTTGCTCTTCGTGCAGTTGCACTGGGTCAAGCTGTGGAAGAGTATTAGCAAAAAACAGTGGAGTGGAAGAGAGGCATTTTTGGGAAGATTCTTGTGGAGAATCCAAATTTGTGCTCACTGGAATGAGAAGGAAAAAAAGCTGCAATCAGTCACCTGACAGAGAATTTCTGGTCACTGTGAGGGACCATTTTCTTAACCACTACCTCGAGGAAAGGCACATTTAGGAATGGCCAGGCCTGGGGGTTTAGCACCACACCAGTTTCAAAGCCAGGGTCTGTTTGTACATTCATGGAAATAAATCACCTTAAAAATTAAAATCCAGCAGGCCACCCCCATCAGTCTGCTGATATTCTGGGGGTGCTTGGCTGCATTCCTGAGCCCCTCCAGCCCTGTGGCATTGGCTGGCTCAGAATCCCCAGCAGAGATCCTGTGCCCTTTGTGCCAGGTGAAGAACAAGGTGGGTGCTGGGCTTGTTTAAAGCACCCACAGCTTCTCCTGTGGCTCCTGTGCCCCTGCCCTGCTCTGTGTGGTTGGATTTCACACAAGGATGCTCCATGCCAGGCTCTTCTTTCTCCTGGAAACCCAGGGGATGATGTCCTTGTCCTCTTCACCCCCAGGATGCTGCCAGAGCTCCCAGGAGATCCTCCCTTTCATCTTCCCAGAAATTCCCCCCGTCCGCAGCTCCTGTAAATAATTTATTTATGATTTATCTCCATCGTGCTTGGAGCGCCAGCACAAGGGGATGGATTCCCACCACCACAGGGATTTTGGGAAGGAATTTTTCCCTGGGAGGGTGGGCAGGCTCTGGCACAGGGTGCCCAGAGAAGCTGTGGCTGCCCCTGGATCCCTGGAAACGTCCAAGGCCGGGTTGGATGGGGCTTGGAGCAACCTGGGATGGTGGAAAGTGTCCCTGCCCATGGATCCCTGGAAATGTCCACGGCTGGGCTGGACAGGAATTGGAGCAACCTGGGACAGTGAAATGTGTCCCTGCCATGGCAGGGATGGAGCTGGAGGAGCTTTAAGGTCCCTCCCACCCAAACCACTCTGTGATTCCATCATTCCACGAAATCCTGCTCTGGTGGGAGCAGACACCCAGCCTGTGGCTCCAGCCCACCACGTGCTGCTCCCTCCCAGGCTGCCCGAGCTGGGCAGTGCTGATGCCTGAATTTTCAGCCCACGGGGGCAATGCCTGTCCCTGGAGGATTGCTCAATGTGCAGGATGAAGAAGATGCCAAGTTCCTGTGCTCCTTCCTTCCGTCACAGCAAGCAGGGGGAGAGGAGCTGCCCCTGGGCTGAGCCAGCTCCCTGCTCTGCAGCTCCTCTCCAGCTCCTCTCCTGCTCCTCTCCTGCTCCTTCTCTGCTCAGCCCCATGGAGAAGCTCCTGAACCTCACCTTGGTCTTGCTGTCAGGTAAGATCCACACGTGGTTTTGGGGTCAGGTAAAGGGGGAAGGACTGGGGCAAAGCTTTGTCTCTGTCTGAAGGTTCCATCCTCAGTTTTCCCTTTATTTAGCAAGCCACCCATCAAAGGGTGATCCCAGAGCTCCCAGGTTTCCTCACAGGGATCCTTTTGAGTCAGAACAGGAAACACTGATGAGAGAAGTCTTGTGTGCAACGTGAAATTGCAAAATTCTGGGTTGTTTGCATTAGCAAATGGGATTTACATAGATGCAAATGATCACAGGTGGGGCTCAGGGGCAGGGAAATGAAACCCAGCCAAGGGCACAGCTCTGAAATCCCACACACTGGGGGTTTCCAGCTTGGAAAGGAACGTCCATCTGAAAGGAATGTCCATTTCCAGCTTGGAAAGGAATGTCCATCTGAAATGAAACACAGGGCCCAGCTGGGGCTCTCTGCAGCACTTCGGGGGTCCCAGATCCTCACAGCAGTGCAGGGAAAGGCAACAGACTCAGGCTGTGGGAGCACAGGGACCTGTCCCAAAAATTGGGTTGAGTTTGGGAAAAGTTCACTGTGCTTTGCACCCGAGAAGAGAGGAGGAGCATCAATAGTTTATGATCTGTCAGCAGAATTGGTTGAAAAGAGAATGAAAAAATTTCCAGGGGGACATCAGGGAATCTGTCAATGATTCTGTTTGAGAGATGCTTTGCAGTGCTGTGGGAATTCTGGGGCTGAAGGGGCAGAGCTGGAGGAGGGAAGAGGAAATGGGAGAAGCAATTAAAGAATTTTGGGAGGGGTTGAACAGGACTGGACTGGATATTCCATGAGGTAAACTCTGACTGGAACAACCAAGTGGAGCAACACATCAGGATAAAGCCCTGTAGGTGTTGGATTGCAGAGATCCATTTTAGACCTTCTTCTAGTCAAGCTGAAAGAACTTCATAGTTTTTAGTTTACAATTCACTTACAATTGTTGAAATTATTGTAAGAAGTGTTATTAAAAGGCTCAGCCAGCACAAAGTCCTCACAAGAGCCTATTTTTAAATTTCCTTCTGTTTTATCATTACTTATGATCTCACAGAAGCATTTGCCTGTGACTTTTTTTCACTAGAAATAGAGATTTCCACAAATACCTCACTGCACATCTCTCTGGAAGTATTAATAGCTCAGAATGTCCCCTCTGCCTGTCACAAAGAGGAATGGAAATTAAAAATAAGGAAAGAACCAAAAAAAATAAAAAAAAAAAAAAAAAAAAAAGTAAAGCAGACAAAGACCAGTTGTCAACATGGTTAAAATTAGTAAGGTATTAAAAGATAGGGTGGAAAAAAAAGTTCAACTGGATTTGATAACTGGGATTCAGAAGGAACCAGTGAGCAGGGGACTGGCTTGGAGGTGCCACTGGGACAAATTCCAGAATATCTGAGCCAAGATCTGAGTACAGTGGGTTGGTCATGGGGAAAGTGGACAGGTGACATCCTACAGGTGACAACCCTGAGGGTGACAGCCCTCTACAGGTGATAGCCCTGTGGGTGACGGCCTCATAAATGACAGTCCTTCAGGTGACAGCCTATGGTGACAGCCCTACAGGTGACTCTCCTAGAGGGGATAACCCCCCAGCTGACATCCCTACAGGTGACAGCCCTATGGGTGACAGTTCACAAGTGACAGCCCCACAGGTGACATTCCACAGGTGACGTCCCTATGGGTGATAGCCCTACAGGTGACACTCCTAAAGGTGACAGCCTTACAGGTGACAGCCCTACAGGTGACTGTCACTATAGGACACGAAAGAACACAAGCTCACACCGCTGCTCTTAAGGTGAAGAAAAAAGGGCAGTTTATTTCCTGACTTTAACATTTGTAGTTTTCTGAAAGTGACAGTGGTTTAGAGGGTGACAGTGCCACCTCTCCAATGACGCTGGGCAAACCAACAGTCCATCAAATTTCTCTTCTTCTATAAAAGAATGCAAAGCAATGAGTTATTTACAGAAGGTGTGTGAGAAAGTTTGTTATAACTATGTAAACATCAGAAGGCTTAGAAAATTTTAAAAAACCGGGGCAACAAGTGACATCACAAGAGGATAAAAATGATGTTCAGCATCCCCACAACAAGGGATAGATGTGAAAGAGCCTTGGCTCACCCCTCCTTCTGTCCCTCCTTCCCTCTGTCCCTCCATCCCTCCATCTCTCCATCCCTCTGTCCCTCCATCCCTCCATCTCTCCATCCCTCTGTTCCTCTGTCCCTCCGTCCCTCCATCCCTCAATCCCTCCATCCCTACATCTCTCTGTCCCTCCGTCCCTCCATCCCTCCATCCCTCCATCCCTCCGTCCCTCCATCCCTCCGTCCCTACATCTCTCTGTCCCTCCATCCCTCTGTCCCTCCGTCCCTCCATCTCTCTGTCCCTCCATCCCTCCATCCCTCTGTCCCTCTGTCCCTCCATCCCTCCATCCCTCTGTCCCTCTGTCCCTCCATCCCTCCATCCCTCCGTCCCTCCATCCCTCCATCTCTCTGTCCCTCCGTCCCTCCGTCCCTCCGTCCCTCCGTCCCTCGCAGCATCCTGCGCTGCCGAGAACATCACCGTGGTGGCCATGGAGGGTGACACCATTTCCGTCAACTGCTCGTACGACGCGCGGCAGTGGTGGCGGGAGAAGAGCTGGTGCCGGCAGCTGGGGCAGCGGCGCTGCCAGCCCGTGGTGAGCGCTCCGCCCGCCTGGCTGCCCTTGCCCAGGCCCAGCAGGGGCGGCACCTCCATCAGGGACAACGCCCGCGCCGGGCTCCTCACCGTCACCATCAGGGCCCTGCGCCGCGAGGACGCGGGGCTCTACCAGTGCCAAACGGGCTTCCTGGGCCACACGCAGAGCCTCAGGAGGGTGCAGGTGGAAGTGCTGGCAGGTACGTGCTGGGGGCTCCGAGTTCGGAGGGTTCCTCATGGAATTCCGTGGGTTCCTGCTGGAATTTCGTGTGTCCCTACTGGAATTTCATGGGTTCCTGTTGGAATTTCGTGTGTCCCTACTGGAATTTCGTGTGTCCCTGCTGGAATTTCGTGGGTTCCTGTTGGAATTTCAGGGGCTCCTACTGGAATTTCACATGTTCCTCTTGGAATTTCGCGTGTCCCTACCGGAATTTTTGTGCATTCCTATTGGAATTTCACGGGTTCCTACCAGAATCTCATGTGCCCCTACTGGAATTTCACAGGTCCCTACTGGAATTTCGTGGGTTCGTATTGAAATTTAATGGGTTCCTGTTGGAATTTCAGGGGTTCCTACTGAAATTTCAGGGGTTCCTATTGGAATTTCACAGGTTCCTATTGGAATTTCATGGGCTCATATTGGAATTCTGTTGATTCCTACTAGAATCTCATGTGGCCCTACTGGAATTTCACAGGTTCCTATTGGAATTTCATGGGTTCCTATTGAAGTTTCAGGGGTTCATATTGGAATTTCATGGATTCCTATTGGAATTTTATGGGTTCCTATTGAAATTTCACGGGTTCCTATTGGAATTTCATGGGTTCCTACTGGAATTTCACAGGTTCCTATTGGAATTTCATGGGTGTCTGCAGCTGCCAAGGGCCCACTTGAGTGAGCATCTACTTTTGTCTCGCTCTAAGGAGGTTCTGTGTTTCATTGCCTCTCTTTATTCCTGATTTTCAGCAGCGTAACCTCACTGTTAGAGAGTATCTGGCACGTCACCTCCTTATTGCTCCCAGTGCCCCTGGGTTCCCTGCCCAGCTGAACATCACCCAGAAACATCTGCAGACTAAACTGTTGTGTTTCCATCAGCAGCTGACCTGGTGACCCACGTGCCAGAGGAGCCCAGAGCTGTGCAGAGCATCTCCAGGTGAGCCCAAAACTCCCCGTGCTGAGATCTCTCATCTTCCTAGGACTAAGGCAGCACCACAAGAGATTTTTTCAAGGTTGGACCATCCCCTCATGGTTGTTATTCTGGTTCCCCACAGGACCCCTCCTGACGTGGATTTCACTGTTTTCTACATCCTGGCTGGATTCCTGGTGGCCAAGTTCATGGTGGCCATGATGGTTGGTGCTGTTGCCCACAGCAGGAAGAACAGGGAGAGAGGGCAGAACCCAGAACTGGGTGAGCAGCAGGTGCTCCCACTCCCTGCTGACCTTGGACATGATGGAACTGGCCTCTCCTGGGAGAGCTCTGCGTGAGCCAAGCCAAAGGGAATCCATGGAAAAGGCAAATCCATGGAAAAGGCCACCTGCCATAGGAAAAGGTCTGGAAGAACCTGTCACTCTGGAGAGGGAACATCCCCATCTTTCTTCATCGCCTCTTCCCCTTGGTGTCTCATCCCCAGGCAGTTATTCCAGACCTCATTCCCAGGACCATTCCCTCACAGTCTGAACTGACACCCATCGGCTTCCTGTCACCTCAGCTGACAGATTCTGTCTTTCCAAGCTGAGGAAGAGCAGCCCCCAAAAGCTGCTTTGGACAGTGGGGATGCTTGGAGAAAATCCCTGTGGAAAGGTGTGAGGAGCTGCAGGACACACCAGGACAGGGATGGGGTCTCCTTGCATCCCTGAGCCAGCTTCTCCTCCCTGAAGGGACTTTGTGAACACAGGAACTGTCTCTCTGTTGTTCTCCCTGTGTTTTCTTCCAGGCTCCAAACCCATGGGCACTGATGTTTCTTTTTCCCTGCAAAACTGAATAAAATCCAGCTGATTCTCTGGCTTGGTGTGGATTCCTGCAGGAGAGCAGGTGACAGTCGTGCCCCAGAGCAGAGGTGATGCTTGGGACACCCCGGAGTGTTCAGAACATCCAGGAACATCCAGAGGCAGCAGGAACAGCAGCTCAGAGCCCAACATCTCATTGCCCACAGAAGCAATGACTGAAATTTGCTTATTTTAATTATGCATTTGGGTTCTCATTTTTAGAGTAGTTCTGTGTTTTGTCCAGAAATTGAAATTCATGGTGGGACATCTGGCAACCTTTGTCCTTCCAAGGTCTTTCCCTCCCACCACTGTGAGGTTCTCAGTCTTAAATCAGCAACTTTTGGGGAAGAAAATCTGTGTTTGTTGCTCTCTCCTGGTCCAGACAGTGACTTGCTGTATGACTGCAGCCACAGAGAGGAATTTGCCATCTGAAATATAAAAATATCTCCAAGGAAATAAAAAGAAATTAATCAATAACTTACTGATTACCCTCAAAACCAATGAATGTAATTTGGTAGGATTGTATTCATCAAAACCAAATGGGTTTGGGGCAAAAACATTTCTGGGGTTGGTTCTGTCCTTCCCTTCCCCTGTTCCCTCTGTGCTGATGTTGGCTCTGTGAGCTGGACACTCTGGGGGGGTTGTTTTTTCCTCTCTTCCCCCTCAATGAATCACAACTCGAGGTTCATCAGAACTTTTGGGGCTGTTTGCAGAAAAACAAAAAAAGGAACTCCCTGTCCCTCAGTGCTCCCATCCTGTGAGAGCCAACCGGAAACTCCAGCCCTGTGTTTGGTGCAAAACGCTGCCCCAAATTCAAGGTAACTCTGATCAAAGCCCCATTAAAGCTCACATTCCCTTTCACCACACATCCCCTCTGCTCTTCCTCAATTTCACGAGGCAAGGAGGAAATATTTGCAGCTGCAGATGAACCAAGGCTGATTAATGTCCAGAAGCCAAAACCACTTCAGTTAAAACCACCCAGCTCTGAGAGTGAGGATGGGGTGAAGGAAAAGACCTGGATGCAGAATTCTGGAAAATAACTGCACTTTTCTAACAGCACAGGTGGGCAAACCCAGAGGAAAGCTGTGGTGCATTTGCTTTTTCAAATTACTCCATTTTTTAAATAGCAGGGAACTATAACCCCAAATACAGGAAACTGCTCGTGTCTGGCAGCAGCTGATACAGCACCACAGCCAGGCCAAGTGAGCTCCTTCCTCTGGACCTAAATATTCACCAAAAAATATCAATTACTGCCCATTCTGATGAGATTCAGCAAAGTGGTAAAAAAAATCTGCTTTATTTTAAACCTATGAGATTTTTCCTGGGTTTCAGAGAGACAAGTAATGCATTTGACATGTTCTAATAAACAAGGAGCTTCTTGGAAAATATTTGTCTATTTTATAGTATCAATTGTCATCAGCTTGAGCTCCTGAGGTGGAATTTATGCTCCAGTGTGGTGATTTGTTTTCCGAAGAAGTAACTCTGCATTTCCCTGTTTGTTGTTTAGTAACACACGCCTGCCCTCCAGGATAAATCCAGCTTGACTTTATTACAAATTACAGCCCTGTTGATCCAACTGCAGAATGCTGTTATCATGGTGATAGGAGCCAACATCCCTCAGGGATTATGGAGAAATCCCCAAATTCAGCTGACTGAGATCTTCCTCTTAATTCCACAGACCGAGGATGCTGAACGGGGCACAAAATTGGGTTTAATTTTTGGATATCAAGATTGCAGGAAGATTCCAGCCTGGGAACTGGGTGGCAGGGGAGGGAAGAAGGCGGGAAGGCAGGGAATACATCACGGATTGGATAAACTCTGCTCTCTGAGTGATTCTGCAGCTCCGAAGGTGAGGGTGAGAGAGAAAAGTAAATTCTTGTTGACTCCTTTGATGTGGCTACACAATACCAAGTTTTATTTTTACCATCATATCTGAGATGATTTTATTATTCTACTGCAAATGTCTGAAAAAAAAAGAAGCTAGAAAATTACATCATAATAGCTAAAAAAGCTGATTTCTGACTTCCCAAACAGGCTCGCATGATTGTTCTCCTCATTTCCTGCCCAGCTTCCCATTCTCTGAGCTTACATACTGTCATTTCCTTCTCTTTTTTTGTTTGTTTGTTTGCATTAGGTTTATTTTTTGTGTGTGACCATCACTGTGTTGAGCAATTCTGGAAAGAATTCATGAGTGCCAGCTTTGTGCTCTGGGGGGTTTTGAGGTGGTGAAATGTTGGTGCGGAGTTGGTGCTGCCCTCCCCCAGCCCATCACTAAATTCCCAACAAAGAGCAAAAGCTTCTCAGTTTAGAAATTTTATTAGCTGGAGAGTGTACACAGTACTTACAATTGCATCTATTAAAGACCAAAATACACTTGAAAAAATGCATCATATAAAAAAAATTAAAAACTTTGAACTATGTACAAACTTTGCCTGACATTACGTTAAGCTCAGGACCCTCCCACGCCCCTTCACAAAGAAAAGTTGATTTTTTCCCTCTTTTAAACATGCATTTAGCATCACTTGAGGACCATTTTCTTCCAAATCCTGATCTTTACACTCCTATAAATCTGGGTTTTGATGCTTCACTGCTCTGGGTCAATCAAACACATTTCTCCCCAAACCTCTTCTTTCATCCTCACCCCTAAAGTGAAGTTTTTACTCAAGTGTAGCAAACCTACAAAGAATTATAATTCAAATGCTAGGGAGGTTTGAACTGGACATATCTCCAGTTTTCACAGATTTGCCTGGAAAAGAAAGCAGATATTTTTGGTACCGTGGTGTTGACTGCTGGCTCCAACCTCACCAAATAACCACAACTTTCAGCAGTGATACACAGAACACAAAACAAATTTTAAAAAAATGATAGGAGCACTTGGGCTTTCACATCACTATTTAAAATATTAACAGTAAGACTTTCCTAGAACACAAATCCTTATTTCTTCACACACAACCTACAACAGCAGATCAGAGAACCTAGATATGAAGGGATATTGGGAAAAAAGTTTACAAGTTCTTTAAGAAAAGTAAATTTTTATTTAAAAAATGAAACAAAATCTATGTCAGAGCAATAATCTTGCTTCCTGAATTTCCAGCTCTCATAAAGATGTTTCAGGACAGATTTAGCATCAACTGAAGAGGAAAAAATATCATGGAGAGGGTCTTACTCCAACACGCAAATATTCCACCAACAAAATGTACAGATGCTCCAAAAAAAATATTTACAGTAATGCTGCAAATTCAACTAAAATCCCTTAAGGAGAGCTGCACATTCCTGGAATGGGGAGACCCCAGGAAATGCTGGGTGAGTTTCAGGTGCCAGCTGAGCAAAACCAGTGCTGGAACTGGACAAGGATTTAAGGCAGAAGCAACCAAGGCCCTGAGGTTGCCATCAATGTTAAAAATACCCTTGGAATTATTAGAAATAAATCCTAATTAAGAGCTGTGAGCAGAGTGTCAGATTACTCATCTAATCTGGGACAAAAACTGAGAGGAATGAGATTTATTTGCCTGCCAGGAGCACAGCAAGGAGCTGAGCTGCTTTCAGAGATCCAATCCCAAACCCCTCTGCAGCTCCTCCTTGTCCTTCCACCTGAACAGGCTCCCTCTTCCTCCAGGATTGCCTGCTCACAACAGGGATCCAACATTCCTCCTCCCTTCCCAGGTTTTGTATTTTTGTTTCATCCAAAGGAAAGAGAATTAATTTTTCAGGCTCTTTTCTTTTGTATCCTCTTGATTTGTCCTCCACTTTGTCTTTAGCCAAATGGGAAAAGATGGGAGGGAGGAAATATCATTTCCAAGCTGCAGTTCCTTGTCACTCGAATTCAGCATTCACTGGATTGAACCCAGTCTCACCCATCCTTGGCAGCATTTCCTCACTCTTCAGCTTCACCTGGCCAGGTTCACATTCACCCAGCACATTCCCAACCCCAAATTTCACTGCTGTGATCCAGTTTGAGCTACAGGACACAAAAAAAATAGAAATTCTGGGACTCCAGCAGGCAGCTGATCCCCGGAGCAGCTGTGTAACTCATCAAGGTGAGCAGTGCAATGGTGAGAAATCACTTGTTAAATGCTTTTAATACTGCTCCCATCACCAAAATTCGAATTATAATAGAGCAGGCTTAGAATCTAAATTAAAACTCTGTTCTGTGGAGATGCTCAGACAAAGCCAGCTGTAGGTCATGGGAAAAATCCTATTTTTTAATAATGTAAGTATTGCTCCTTTGCTAAGTGCCACTTCTGTTTTGTTTTTAAGAGCTTAATTTGTAAAAAGCATGAAAGGTTCATCAGTATCTGCTGAGTCCTTCAGGTAGCTCAGGCTGAGCTGCCCCAGCTGCTGCTGTCCTGAATCATCCCTCACTCTGGAACTGTAGAAATGATTTAGGCATCAGAAACTCCACCCCAGCCATGGCCAAGTGCCACCACTGTGACACTGAGGGTTCCACATCTCTTGCAGGAACCATGGACTTCACTGGCAGTTGAGAAAAAAGGATTAAAAAAAAAAAATTCTTTGGAAGAGAGTCACTGAAAAGTTTCAATCCTTTCTATACTCACATCCAGTTTTCTTCCAAAGCAACAAGTACTGGCAATGAACATCCAAACCCAGCCAGAGACTGATTTACTGACCCAATCCCCCCCACATCTCCCTCTCCCACCCCACTTGCGACAGAGACACAACACATCAAGTCCTGCAGTAATCTCGACTGTTTCTAGCATTGGTTGGATGGCTGAACCTTTCCCAGAGAAGAGCTTCTTTACACATGTACAAGGTGGAATTGAAAAGAATCCCCTTCAGTTTCTGCCAGGGTCAGAAGTGCAACAGCAATGCCCAGCTCAGGGAAAACCAAGTCCAAATGGGAGAGGAGTGGATGGAATAACAAATCCCAACCCCAGCCCTGTGGTGCAGCCACTCAGTGCTGCTGGAGGAGCTGGAATCTGTCCCTGGACAGGGCTGAGCTGCACCAGCCACAGGGACTGAGGTGGGAAAACGAAGGAAAAGCAGAGATGAGCGCTCGGACTCTGAATTCCCTGTGCTGGATCAGGAGAGGGCACCAAGGAGGTCTGAAAGGTTCTGTTGGAAGAGTTGAAACCTCAAGCACGTCCTCAACACGTGGTGCTTGCTCTGTGGAAAAGGACAGGCTGTGACATGGAGATTGTCCCACTCCAGGGTTCACTGGGCACTCTGGGCAGGCAGGACAGGCTGGCAGGAGGGATGGGAATTCCCTTCAGGTGTTTTTCCCTGGAAGCAGGGGTTAGGAGACCCTGATCATCTGTGTCATTGCTTCTTCGTTGCTTTGAGATGGATCCTGCAGACACAAAAGGGTGGAAATTTCACATTTTTCCATGAAGCAGAGAGACCCACACACAACCACCAGGAGGACACACTCCTGCACTTCCCTTGATCCCCAAAACTGTCCTGTTTTTTCTGGGTCTTACAGGCCACAAAAATCCTAAATACCTCCCAGGAATTTGTTGTTTCTGGTATTTAGGACCAGTATTTAGGAATGATTTTAGTTCAAAATAAGAAACATTCCCTAAAGGCATAGAACTGCTCTAAAGCACAGAGCAACCACAGAACCTGTTCGTTCTACTCCATTATGTCCCTTCCTTTGAGAAATGCCTTGCAGTTTTTACGCAAATCAAGATGCAGCTAAGAATCAGATATTCCCATTTTTTAATTTTCCATCAGATGCAAAGATAAGGAGTCTCTACCTTTAATTCATGTCCTGAAAGAACACCCCAGTAGCCAGCCAGAAAGGCTGTTTTACAAACACAGAATGTTTGTGTGCATTTATCCTAAGGACTACAAAGTGAACACTCTTCTATCCACATTATTGTCATTTAATTCCTCAGGGCAAACATCCCTTGCTCTCCACAAGCAGTGACAGGAGGTTTTATTCCCAGGTTTTATTTATTTTATGCATGGAATAAATCTAAAGGCAGGGAGGGCCAAGGGCCAGCAGATGACAAATTCAGAGGCAGGGAGGGACAAGCAGCCAAGCCCAAAAACCCAAACAAAGCAGCACAGACACCTCTGGTGTGTGTCCTGAAGGGCTGAAAAGGGGAATTGCCCCAAACCCCACTCACCTGCATGTGAGGGCTGTCCTTTTCCTTGGGGGAGAAGAAGCGACCGCCCTCTCCCCGTTTCCTGGCCATGGCGTGCCGGTGCCGAGACTCGTGCAGGTATTTCTGCAGGGAGGGAGCAGCAGCTCAGGGAGCAGCCACTGCTCCCAGTCCCTGCCTTCCCAGAGGAAATTCCCAGTCTCCATCCATTCCCTGCCCCACAGCTTCCCCATCCATCCCCTGCCCCATAGATTCCCAGTCTCTGCTTTCCCAGAGGAAATTCCCAGTCTGCTTTTCCAGAGGAAATTCCAGTCTCCATCTATCCCCTGCCCCATAGATTCCCAGTCACTGCTTTGCCAAAGGAAATTCCCAGTCCCCATTCATCTTCTGCCCCACAGACTCCCAGTCACTGCTTTCCCAGAAGAAATTCCCAGTCACTGCCTCCCCAGGGGAAATTCCCAGTCCCTATCCATCTTCTGCCCCATAGATTCCCAGTCGCTGCCTTCCCAGAGACAATTCCCAGTGCCCATCCATTCCCTACCCCACAGACTCCCAGTCACTGCCTTCCTAGAAGAAATTCCCACTCACTGCTTTCCCAGGGGTAATTCCCAGTGCCCATCCATCCCCTGCCCCACAGACACTGTGCTGACAGTCAGTACATGCTCACACGCAGCTCCACAAACACTCCCAAAAGCACCCAAAATAAGCAGAATTATCCTCAAAGGACTTAAAAAATTTACTCTGATGTAGCTCATCAACAAGAACAAAACCACGGCAAACCTGAGGAGCACCAAGATTCCAACCCTAATTTTCCAGCCCGGGTGGGATTCTGTGCCTTTGCTACAGAGCAACCCGATGTTAAATCTGAGTTTTATCCTCACCCTTCTCTCTTTGGGGATTTTTCCCTCTGCTTCCAGCTTGGCCCGTGCCTGCCTCCTCTTCAGGATGCGGTGGTACTGCTTGGCATTGACATAGAGGGGCTCCTCTTCCAGCATCTCTGCTCCAGGCAAGGGGATCCTCTGGATGGCTGGGACTGAGCCAGCTCCAGGCACCATCTGTACACACAGGGGGGGTTAGTCCCTGCAGCTCAGCACACAAACTCAACACAAAAATGCCATTAAAAAGCCCAATATTGAAATTGAAAGTTGGTTTTGTTCGGGTAATGCAGCTGCTTAAATGAAAAGGAGCAATGAAGCTGCTCTCAAACTGCAAACACATCTAAAACCAATCTAAACCTGTGCAAAACTCATCTAAACCAACAGTTTCTTATCAGTCCTGCTGGGTTTTCCTGATAAAAAGTGTGGCGGTGTTCACAGGGCTCCCAGGCCGAGGGAAGAGATGAGAATCTTCACTCCATGTTTCAGAAGGCTGATTCATTATTTTATGATATATATATATGATAATAAAACTATAGTAAACTTTTAGTAAAAAGAATAGAAGAAAGGATTTCATCAGAAGACTTGAAAGGAAAGGAGTGGAATGATAATAAAATCTTGTGACTCTCAGAGTCCGAGCCAGCTGGGCTGTGATTGGCCATTAATTAGAAACAACCACATGAGACCAATCCCAGATGCACCTGTTGCATTCCACAGCAGCAGATAATCAATGTTTGCATTTTGTTCCTGAGGCCTCTCAGCTTCTCAGGAGAAAAAAAGAACCCAGCAAAAGGATTTTTCATAAAGTATGTCTGTGACAATAAAGGTGACATTTCAATACAATTCCTTGTGTTGCTGCTTCTTGGACAATTAAACAAACAGGACATGGCTGGTGCTTCCCTTTCTTTTGGGTTATCTTTTATTTCAATTATTTCATTTCAGAGCACCTCTAAGCCAACACTGCAGAGCTGCTGACATCTAGTGGGGACCAGCAACATTCAAGAGGTTCACACTACAAAGAAACAGGAACTGGCAGGAAAAATCTCTATAAATGATGGAAACAAATCCTAAGGGATCCTCAAGAAAACCAGAAGTGACTCAATCTATTTAAACCTTTGCTCATCAGCTCACAGCTCAGTTTGGATTTCAGTTTCTAGATTTGGATTTCAGTTTCTAGAGCTGCTGTGGGAGAAAGTCCAGAGTAAAGATGACAGCAGGATCCAGGCCTTCGAAGCTGATAATTTGTATTGTTTAAACTTTAAACTAATGGAACTTACAAAGAGGAGTGACCATGGTATCTCAGTCTCACACAAGAGTTTATCAGAGAACCAGGGAATCAAAGGATGGTTTGGGATGGAAGGGATCTTTAGAATTCCCCAATTCCAACCTTCAGGGACACCTTCCACTATCCCAGGGTGCTCCAGGCAGGGATGGAGCAGCCACAGCTTCTCTGGGGTCCCTGTGCCAGGGCCTCCCTGCCTCCAGGGAGAAATTCATCCCCAACATCCCACCCAACCCTGCCCTCCTTTGACTTAAGGCCATTCCCGCTATCCCATCTGGACCCTTGTGAAAATCCTGCTAGATTTGAGTACAAAACACCTCAAAGCTCAGCCTCCAGAGGCAGCAGTGGGGATTTCACACCTACCATGACCATTCCCCCTGAATTGACCACGTTGCCAGCCACTGGCAGTGTCACTGTCACCGTCCCCTGGCCACTGCTGGTGGTGTTGGTGTTGGCTCCTGTTTGGACAATCTGGGCTCCAGCCAGGCTGGCTGCAGGAATGGTGATCATGCCTGTAACAGGGACTGTAACTTTAAGGAAGCAGAAACACAAAAGGAAAGGGAAAAAAAAAAAGAAAAAAACACGAAGAAAAGAAAAAAAAAAAAAAAGAGAGAGAAAGAGAAAAGAAACAGAAACACGCACACAAAAAAGAAGGGAACAGCATTAGTCCCACTTCTGTGTTTTACTCATTCATCCTTCCAAAACATGCAGAGAGTCAGGAAAGTGCTACAGTGAGGGATTAAATTCCATCAGAATTCCTGGTTTTTGCATTTGTAACCTCACTGTGAGTAGCCATGTACTCTTGAGGTGGAAAAGCAAAATTAAGGGGTTTTATTCTACCAGGCCTTGCCAGAGACAAGGAGATTTTCTGTTTCTGGGCAAAGAACCCTGGAGTGAATCCCTGCAGAGCACACAAACACCTCAATAAATAAAAAGCCTCTCCAAGAGGTGTCCTGGCTCCTCCCAGCCCTCCTACCTTGCTGCAGGATGGTTCCATCAGCATTCACAGGCTGGTACACGATGGTCTGGCCCTCAGCAGCCTGGGCAACCTGCTGGCCTTGCACTGCAATCTGCTGCTGGGTCTGAACAAAACAAAGAGCACAAAAACGTTACAAATTGCCTCTTTTTCACAGTATTTACAATTCCTGAATGAACACATGGTGCTTGAGGTGTTCCAGGTGTCTCTTTCTGCTGCTTCATTAGCAGCAGTAAGAAATAGGCTGGAGCACAGAGCAAATACCTGGAGATCAAACACCTGAAGCACATGTAAGATGCATTTTCCAACAGTTCAATAATGAAAAAAAAAAAAAAACAAATTCTAAGTTTCCTGTCTCACTATGGAGATGTGAAAGGAAGAACTGTTCTGCTCCAAAATTTAATTTTGGCCCCTAACCAAAAGCATCAGCAGAAACCCCAGGTGTGACTGGACTACTGCACACAATGGCCCAAGTATGGAATCAGCAATGCTTCATGTTTTCAAAATTCAACAAAGAGACAAAAACAACCACGAACCAATAAAATACAGAAACACGATGGAGAAAAACATGCAATCTGATTTTTCTGCCCCAGAGTCATGTACGAAACACTACAAAAACATGACACTTATTCTCAAGTTCTCCTCAATATTAATAATACCTTTTTTTTTTTTAAATTTTTTTTTACTTAACCACATCTTTAAAAGTTTCTCTTCCTGTTCCTCTGCAGAAAAGCCTTTCATGCTGGTGCAGTTACCTGTGTCTGGCCAGCAGTAACTGCAGTCTGGGGCTGCTGTATAATGATCTGCTGGGTCTGGCCCTGCTGCCCCTGTACCTGCACAGCCTGCCCACCTTGAATCTGAATCTGACCTGGCTGGACCAACTGAATCTGTGGAAGAAAGAGTCAGAAAGGAACATTAACTATGCCTCTGATTTCTCCCTCCTCAGCCTCAGCATGACCGAGTCATCTCTGAGGGTGATTTACTGTTGCACAGAAAAAGGAAGCAGGGAGTGTTCTCTTTTTCCAGTTGAGAATGAGGAGTTTGAATGGATTGCTCCCTGTGACACAGCCACACGGGGCAGAGGGAGCAGGGTGCTGTGTCACCGTGCTCCAGCAGCTCTGCACTGCTTACACAATAAATCACTCAGGAGAAATCAATTATTCACATCCACTGGGAACAGACAGGCAGGTGGAAGAGGAGGACTAAGATTTAAGACATCTGGGGGGTGTTAATTATCCAGCACTCAGAAGTATTTCTGGGATTTATAAAGTTGTCCTCAGCTTTGCAGAGTCTTTCCACCACTGTGGAACATTCTTAGATTAAAGAAGAAGAGCTGGAATACGGTTTGAAGTTTGTGTTTAAAAACATAGTTATTGATTTTCCTCCACCAACCAGACTGAGAAGAACCTCATACAAATTACAATGGTTTGCAACAAAGGAAATATTAAATAAACCTCTCAAAACACCAAGACATCGTTTGCCTTCCTGGACTGTGCTGGGTTCCTAAATCCCATCCTAAATCATCAGGACACTTTCATTATGCCATGGTTACAGTTCTTCCCTTTGCTTTTCAGCAACACTTCAACCACCTCCTTAAATTTACCAACTGTCTTTTAAACAAGTAATTACTTCAAAAAAAAATCCATTTTCTGTATCTCCTTCGCTACTGCCTTCTGTGCAACAGGAATGTTTAAATGCCCCTTCAGCCATCACACATTAGATAGGCTCAAGAACAAATTACCTGCAAGAAGCTTTCTTAAATATTTTTTTTTACATCCTCTTTCTGAGCCATAAATTGAACAGGCACCAGATCCCCAACTAGATTGCAAGGGCCAGATAAAAATATCCCAAAAGACAAAAATCCTGCTCTGTGGGAAGGTATCCCACATCCCTATCACAGGTATCCCTATTCCCATGGGAAGGCATCCCTGCCTATGCCAGGAAGGTGCAACTGGATGAGCTTTAAGGTCTCATCCAACCCAAATCATTCCATGATGAAAAACCCCAAACCAACCCAGCTGTGTTTCAGCACTAAAATCTTTGCACTGGGCCATAAATCATAAAAACTCAGCTCATAAAGGACTTCCACTCATTCCCACCGTGCCAGAGCCACCCAGCACCACCTCAGCCTGCTTTTGTTCAACAAACAAAAATCCTGCTCTGTGGGAAGGTATCCCACATGACAGATATCCTTATCACAGGTATCCCTATCACAGGTATCCCTATTCCCATAGGAAGGTATCCCTGCCTATGCCAGGAAGGTGCAGCTGGATGAGCTTTAAGGTCTCATCCAACCAAATCATTCCATGATGAAAAACCCCTTAGGAAGGTATCCCTACCTCCGGCAGGGGATGCAACTGGATGAGCTTTAAGTTCTCATCCAACCCAAATCATTCCATGATGAAAAACCCCAAACCAACCCAGCCGTGTTTTAGCACTAAAAGCTTTGCACCACGCCATAAAAAACCAGTTCATAAAGGACTTCCACTCATTCCCACCGTGCCAGAGCCCCCCAGCACCAGCTCAGCCTGGTTTTGGGGCGCTGAGCAGAGCCCTGTGTGGCAGTGGCAGCATCCCAGAGCTGTGCAGTGCCCCCAGAGTGTCTCACCTGCTGCAGGCCCTGTGTGCCAGACACGGGCACCTGCATGATGGTCTGGCCCTGGCCCCCGGGCACGGCCTGCACCATGATGGGCTGGCCAGTGGAGGTGATGAGCTGCCCCCCGCTCACCTGCACCATCAGAGGCTGCCCCTGCACCTGCAACAACAAAACAACAATGAAAACCCCGCCAGAACAGCCCCAGAGCCCACCCCTGCCCATCCTGTCTGTGGGGAACGGGCACTGAGCTGCTTCAAACCAGCTCTGGCTTCCAGTGCCAGGGATTTAGTGAGTTATCTGCTTCTCTTGCAGTCTAGTTGTTATAAAGCATGAAAATCACATTTTTCAGCCACAAGCACTACCTTCATGCACAGCCCAAGAGCAAAGTGGGATAAAAAACTTCATTATTCACCTCGCAATTACTGATTTTTAATTGAGGTTCCCATTGAGATTTTAAAAATTTTTTAGTTGAGGTTCCTACTGAGAGAACTCTGTTCTGACAGGGAGGTTCTCAGGTGGCTTCAGCTGTCTCCAATTTCATGCCTACAACATGCCCATTTCCAAACTGACATGGATGGAGCATGGGATGTGCTGGAGAAGAAACTCTCCATGGTTATTGAGGGAAATTATAACTGGAGCAACACAAAATGGAGTTCAGGGAGGAAAAGTCAAAGTGGATGAGCAGCAGCCACTTCTGGGCCTAAAAAGGTTTAGACTGAATATAAATATCAATACAAATAAAAATATAAATATAGATAGAAAGTGTGAGGGTGGGGAGGCCCTGGCACAGAATTCTCAGAAAAGCTGTGGCTGCCCCTGGATCCCTGGAAGTGTCCAAGGCCAGGCTGGACAGGGCTTGGAGCACACTGGGATAGGGGAAGGTGTTGGGGTGGAAACTGGGTGAGCTTTAAGGTCCCTTCCCACCCAAACCAGTCTGGGATTCTGAGGTAACTTTGGCCTGAGAATCTCTGGACTCTTGGACCTGGTATCTCTCTGGTCACTGGGAAAAAGGCCTGTGAAAACAAAAACAAGGGGAAAACCTCTCTGTTTGAACCCTCTCACCTGCCAAGCCCCCAAATTCCCCAAATGCATCTTAAAAAATACTCTACCTCCAAAACTTAAATGCAAAATCAGTCTCATGAACTCAGGGAATCACAGGATCTGATTTGTTTAGGAACAAGAACATCACAATGTGGTAAAGCCACCAAGTTCTTGGGTTTCACACCCCAGGGTGGGTGAGGAGCCAAATCCTGCCCTGGGAACTGGAGTTTGCAGGTCCCCACTCTGTCCCTCAGCCTGTCCATGTCCCATCCAAAGCCCTCAGCCCCTGGGCTGGGTCACACAGGGAGGAGCATGCTCAGGTCAGCACAGAGAAGCACAGGCAGCAGCACAATATCCAAGAAGCAGAAAGGAAAACAAGAGACATTCCAGGATTTTTGTTAATGAATCACAGCAAGGCAAACTAGAAAAGAAAAAAAGGTGGGAAGAACATAACAACAACCAGAGACCCCAGTGAGCCCAGCAATCCAAGTGAGGCAGCATCTGAGAGTTGAACTCTGAACATAAAAAATGCTGTGTTAATTCTGCAGCTGGCAGGGCCATCCCAGCCCCTCGGAACCAGCCTGCTCTGAAGAATTACAAAGCAAACAAAACCAGAATAATGAGTACAAAACTGCCAAAGCTGCTCAGGGTCTGTCAACTGCTCTACAAGGGGCTCCTGGAAAGCCTGGGTGAGTTAAGGAAGTGGAGGCTGCAAGACAGGAAACACTTCACACTGAAACCAATTTCTTTCCAAACGGGGATGTATTTGCTGTTTGGATTCACACGGCTCCTGAGCTCCTCTGTGTTGTTCACAGGTAAATAAGAAATTGGATCTCTCAGTGCCACAGAGGCCAATGTTGTCCCCAGGTGCCCTTTCAGTCCCAGCTGAGAAGGTTCCACGGTCCAAGCTCAGCTCTGGCACCACCTCTGTGTGGTGAAGGCAGAGCCCTCCTCAGGGAAGAGCTCAGAACCCTCATTTCCTTGGAATTACAGGAAATCTTTGAGCTTTATCCCAACTGCTCCTTCCTCATTTTGCTGCTTAGAACTTTAAAATCTCCCTGAACTTTATCCTCTCCCAGAATTCCTGCCATGCACCAACGGGAACAGCTCCAATGCCATGGCAAACCCCAGAGGCAGCAACCGGCAGAAATTCCTGCTCCACATCCCCCTGCTCCTCCTGGAAACCCTGGGAAAACACAGCATTAGATATGTGCTGCTGGGGAGGGTCATGCAGTGCTCAGAAACACAATCAGAGAGGTCACCACTACCTGGAGGGTCTGGACTTGCTGGCCTGAGGCCGATGCCACCTGAGCCTCAGTCTGCAGCTGGACAGCTGTGACACCTCCCTGCTGCTGGGAACAGGAACAGGGAGAGCTTGAAACATGGAAATGCACAACACACTGCTGGGACAGGGGGTGGGGATCATACACACTGCTCCAGGAACACGAGGAATGGGAGTTTTAGCAAAACAAAGGATGGAGTTCCCTGGAACTGCACCGCCAGGTTCAATATTCCAACTCACAGGGAACAGGGCAAGGGCATTTTGCAGGATTTCAAGCTCAGTTTCAGGGGTTTAGTTTTGAAGCTTCAGGCTTCAATATTCCAACTCACAGGGAACAGGATGGGTAATTTTGCAGGATTTCAAGCTCAGTTTCAGGGTTTCAGTCTGCTCACTGCCCAGGTTTTGGCACAGTGAAGGGTTCCGGATTTTGGGCACACTTGTTTGTCCAACAAAGCCCTTCCTGCAGCACAGTCTGAGCTCATCTCTGCCACCCCTGTGCCAGTGACTGTCCCACCAGTGACCCTGAGGGACAGTCTGGAGAGGCTGCAGGAGCAGCCAGAGCTAAAACCCTTTTCTATCTTTAGCCTCTTTGCTAAGAGTCCCAAAATACTCCCAGTAACTGTGTTAGCATGGGGAGATGAAGGACAGCTCCTTCCCAAGTGCTGCAACAGCCTGGTAAAACAACTGAATTTAGCAAAATGTTTCACATCAGACACAGGCTTTAAGAAGTTGTACTAAAAATGAAAGCCAAGAGTTGGTTTTATCTCCTTTTCACCTGGAAAATGTCAATAAAGCAACAACATCTTTGGTTATCTGCTGCAAACAGGGATTTCAGATAATCCTTAATATAAAATGTTTTCATCTCAAGTGCAATCTTGTTCTGGCTGGAAAAATCAACTCCAGCTAAACCAAGTGGAAGGATTTGGTCCCTCCTGAGGCCAAAGCAAAGCAGAGCTCCCTGAAAACATCATCCAGCGGCTCAGCCCTTTGCATGGCAAACCACCAAACCCCCTCAAACTAGAGCAGAAGATGCAGCAAAAATTCAGCAGCAGCTGGAAACACATCCCCACATCTGGATATGGAAAGCTGAACAGCCCAAATCAGTAAACCCTCTAAACTCAGCCCTGGTGTTTCCACCCTGAAACATGAATTTCTTTGTGGGATGGATGAGTTCATCCAAAGCTCCTTGGTTGGTTGAATTCCTGGTCTGTGTGGTTGTTTTGCTCCATGTGTTGTCCTGAAACAAAGAATGTCTATAAATGTTCATTTGGCAAAGCTGGAGGAAACCTCTGTGGGCTTGAACAAAATCTATTTCAACTTTGGGGGAAGTTTTCTTGCGGACAACTGATTGTTTCTGTTAATATTCTGTTTCCTCCATTTTCAGAGATGTGTTAATATATTTTTATATTTTACTTTCCCCATGTCACTACCATTTTGCAAACTCCCTGCTACACTGAAATCTGGTCACTTGTACACCTGCATTTTCATTTTAATTTTATATAAATGTTTGTATTTTAAAAAAAATTTTATAAATTTTATTTAATTTAAAAATATAGTAAGTATATTCTAAAAACCACATTTACTCTGACTTCCAGGCAGGTGCCATCAGTGCCCAGGTGACAGAAGTCAGGTGAACAGGTACCCAGGAGGATCAGGATTGTGCTGCTGAAACCAATTTCTTTCCAAACTGGGATGTATTTGCTGTTTGTATTCACATGGCTCCTGTGTTGTTCATAGGTAAATAAGAAATTGGATCTCTCAGTGCCACAGAGGCCAATGTTGTCCCCAGGTGCCCTTTCAGTCCCAGCTGAGAAGGTTCCACGGTCCAAGCTCAGCTCTGGCACCACCTCTGTATGGTGAAGGCAGAGCCCTCCTCAGGGAAGAGCTCAGAACCCTCATTTCCTTGGAATTACAGGAAATCTTTGGGGTTTATCCCAACTGTTCCCTCCTCACACTGTGCCCCTCTGAGGGGTGCACAGGACTCCCCCATTCCCCCATTCCATACCTGCTGCTGGATCTGCCCTGCCTGCACCACAATCTGCTCCGTGGAGCTGCTGCTGTTGGCTGTGTACTGCTCCATGGTGCCTCAGCCCTGCAAGAAAAACAACAATCAGGTGATCTGCTGTCCCCAGGCCTGGCAACCCCCACTGTCCCCAGGCCTGGCAGTCCCCACTGTCCCCAGCAGCTGCCAAGCCAAGCAAACCAGGAGCTGCCCCAGGGCAGAGCTGCTCCATCTCAGCAATAAACAGAGGAAACCCTTCAGGCACATCCAACCTGAGTGAGCAGCAAAACCACCTCGATTCTGGCCCAGATTTCATGGACTCCACCAGTTCTGTGAGTCTGCACAGCCTGGTGCCACACAGGGGAGTGGCACTGCTGGGAAAGCTCAGGAAATGCAAAACCTTCAGGTGTGAAATTGAACCTTAAGGCGTGAAGGTTTCTCTCCTCATTTTTCTTCCGTCTCCTCCTGCTCTCATGGAATGGTTTGGGTGGGAAGGGACTTTAGGGACCATTCAGTGCCACCCCCTGCTGTGGGCAGGGACATCTTCCACCATCCCAACCTGGCCTTGGACACTGCCAGGGATCCAGGGGCAGCCACAGCTCCTAATCCTCACCCAGGGCCTCCTCACCCTCACAGGGAGGAATTTCTTCCCTAAACAAGCATTTCTATACTAAAACACATCCTTCATGGATTTTGGGAAGGAGATTTCTCAGCACCTCCATCCTCCTGCTGCCCCTCGTTCCTTGGCCCTTTCCCTGCACACATCACCACCACTGTGCTGAAAAAAAAACATCTTTTCCCTGCCACGGCTTCTCTCCTCACTGGGCCAACAGCAGCAGAATTCCTGCTTTAGTGAGGTGTTTGATTTATGCCACGACCGAACAAGTTCCTGCTACACTGCTGAATGAAACCGCAGCCTGGAACTTTAATTTTCCAAGTCTAAAGCAACAAAACCTCTGGCTCCCTCCATTTTTCAAGGAATGCTGACAGGATTAAGTCACAGACTCTCTGTACCCGTTGCTGTGGTTACTGCTGCTGTTTGAGTCCCATCCTTTGCCCATTTCCTGAGACTTTTTCACAGCCAGAATAAAAGAAGATAAATATTCTTTCTGAAAATGTTGCTGTCAAGTTCCCATTTCAATTTCACACTGGATTCTTCCTTTCTGCCTTAAATTTTTTTAATTAAAACATTAACAGCTCGGTAATCCCAACACTCTGCAGCAGCTGCCTGAAGTTCTGGATAAGGTTTTGGATCCTCACCATCCAAGGGATTATCTCATCCCCTTCGTTAAACACAGAGTGGCCAAGTTAAATATTAATGATCAGGGATCAATCAATGGCAGAGGATGGCAGCTCCTCCCCCAGTGAGCTCATGGGCAGCTCCTCCTCACCGGGAACGCTCTGGGAACCAGGGAGTGTTCCAGTCCCAGCAGCAGATAGTTATACAGACACCACATATATATATACATATTTATATATA
>VZSU01002105.1:47920-67265 GCA_013398715.1 Nesospiza acunhae | reverse complement strand
CCCCAAGCTCCGCCCCCTGGCCGGAATGTTCTGGGCCGGGACCATGGAGCGGGTCCGCCCGCGCGCGCCGCCGCCATGTTGTGTGGGGCGGGGCCGCCATGCTGTGTGCGGCAATACCGCCAGGTTGTGTGCGTCCACACCGCTGTGTTGTGTATGGCAATACCCCCCTGTTGTGTGAGGCGATACCGCCGTTTGGGCTGAGGACGATCGGCCACTTCCCCTGCGAGGCGGATCCGCCATTTCGCCGCGAGGCGGAGCCGCTGAGGCTGAGGCGGTACCGTCAGTCCGGCCCGGTTGTTCGCTGTGCGCCCCGCGGGTGCGGTGGCCGAGTGGTGCTGAGGGGTGGGAGGGGAATGGGGAGGAGGAGGGTGATAATGGTGATGGTGATTAGGAGGAGGGAGGCAGCCTGGGGGCGCTCATTGTGCGGTGACTCCGGGCTGGGGCCTCCTCCCGGGCCGGAGCTGTAGGCGCAGCGGGACCGGGGCATCTTCAGGGGTGTCATGGTTGTTCCGCTGTCACAGATATAATTAGGCTCAGCCTCGCCCCCTCTAACACACTCTTGCGACCTAGCTTGAGGTTCCTAATAATTGTTTTTCTCTCATCTTTCCAGCCGCAGGAGCCTTCTCCATACCCCACGTTACCATGGCCACCCAATTCTCCAAGGATCAGGAGAGAGTGCGTAGGAAATGGGTTACATGGGATATTATTGTCTGTGCAAAGAGGCTTTCCTCTCATTACAGCCTTGACAGCACGGCACTAGCTGCATCCTGCAGCTTCTGAGAGCTGCCAGTGCTGAAATCCATGTGCTTTTTGTGTGTAATGTCAGTGGGGCAGGTGCTGTGCAGCAGCACAGAGCTCACCTGCCTGCCTGGTGGTGCTGGAGGGGTTTCACTAATCCGGCTGTGCCCCCTATCACATAATTACCCTTTTAAGCTTTGATTTTGTAAGATTACCTGCTGAGCTGGCACATGATGCTCATAAATGATCTTGTTGAGGAGGTGTAGTGGGTTTGTAATTCTGTGTACGGGGTGTGTAATTCTCTGCAGTGGGTTTGCAGTTCTCTGTATTTGGTTTGTTATTCTCTGAACTGGGCTTGTAACGCTGTGAATTTGGTTTGTAGTTCTGTCTGTGGAGTTTGTAATTCCACATGGGTTCGTAATTCCCTCCCTTGGGTTTGTAGCCCGTGCCAGCTCAAACACTTACGCCCTGCACAGCAAACTCAAACCCTGCCCCTCTTGCTGCCCATTCCCTGCTCACCAGGTGTGCTGTCTGAGGAGGTGTTGTTGCCTTGCCCTGCAGATCAGGTGTGTCAAGGGGGACCTGTTCTCGTGCCCGGGCACGGACGCCCTGGCTCACTGCATCAGCGAGGATTGCCGCATGGGCGCCGGCATCGCCGTGCTCTTCAAGAAGAAGTTTGGAGGCGTCCAGGAGCTCCTGGATCAAAGTGAGTGGTGCCTGAAGGAGCCCCTGATTTCCAGCAGGGAGGGTGTTGGAGCTGTTTGGGGTTATGGAGCATGGCTGTTGTAAAAACACCTTGGGTTTTGTGCTTTAGAGAAGAAGACGGGGGAGGTGGCAGTTCTGCAGAGGGATGACCGCTACATTTACTACCTGGTAAGGGCTGGGGTGGCACTGGGACACGTCCCTGGAGCTAAACCATCACGTTAATAGCTGGGGGGGGTTTGGTTGTGTTCATGGAATCAGGGAATCACAGAATGATGGGGTGGGAAGGGACCTTAAATCTCATCCTGAGCAGGGACACCTTCCCCTATCCCAGGGTGCTCCAATCCCTGTCCAGCCTGGCCTTGGACACCTCCAGGGATGAGACAGCCACAACTGCTCTGGGCAGCCTGTGCCAGGGCTTCAGCACCCTCACAGGGAACAATTCCTTCCCAATATCCCATCTAACCCAGCCCTCTGGCAATGTGAAGCCATTCCTGTTGTTCTGTCACTCCAGGCCCCTGTAAATAAATAGTCTCTGTCTTGTTGGCTCCCTTCGAGCACTGGAAGTGAGGTTCTGGAATGTTCCTCTCAGTAAGAGATGTGTCCTTAACCATTGCCTGTGAGGAGCAGCCCAGCTGTTATGTGCACCTGCATTTCACCTTTACCTGGACAGAACTGCCTGCTAAATTAGAGTGTTTTGAGCTATGAAATGTTCTTTGCTCAGGTCTTTCCACAGAGACAAGTCTGGGTGTAGTGTTTTGGGATATCAGGGAATGTGTGTTTTGTATTTCTAACAGACATAAGTTTGCAGGGGTGATGCCCAAGGCACAGCTGAGCTTTTCTGTTTTTCTGTAGATTACAAAGCAGAAGGTTTCTCACAAGCCCACCTATGAGAGCATGCAGAAGAGTTTGGAAGCCATGAAAGCTCACTGCCTGAACAACGGGGTCACCGACATCTCCATGCCCAGGTGAGGGGCTCAGCAGCTGGATGCCAGTGTTGGGAGTTTAATTTCTAGAAGGGTGTCTGAGGGATGATCCCCTGCTGTGAAATAAGAATTCAAGCACCCACCTCTATCCAACTCCTCTGTTCAATTTGCATTTCCCTGTGCGTTTGTTTCCTTGTTCTCTCCACATTCCATGGGTTCATGGGGAGAACTGCAGCTGCTCCCAGGGCTGGTTTGGCACAGCACAAGGCCCAACAAGGCTCTTTTGGTGCTTTATCTTCCAGGATTGGATGTGGACTCGACGGCCTGCAGTGGGAAAAGGTGTCAGCCATCCTTGAGGAAGTGTTTGAGAACACTGACATCAAGATCACGGTGTACAGCCTGTGAGCAGAGCAGTCCAAGATCCCCATTTCCCCCAGTTTTGGGAGCAGAACCTCTGAACTGACAAGGGGGGACCTGTGTGTGGAGCACGTTCTGCCTTCGGGTGTCACTCACTCGTGTGACAGTGACAGGGGCTTCCAGCAGCAACAAGCTCCAGAGAAGTTCATTTGGGCTGTTAATTAGCAGGGGGCAGCGGCGCTGTGCAAACCCTGGGGGAGCTCCCAGTGTGTCCCTGCAGCCACCAGGTGTCACTGGGGCTCCACGCAGTGAAACGGAGCCGCGGCCGTTGGGGACTGGGGGTTTCTGTTGGGGCTGGTGCTGCCCCGGGCAGCGCTGGCACCTCTCCTTTGTTCTGTTTGCCTTGCCCTGCCTGGCACTGGGGTCACTCACCTGTTCTCACACTGGAACGGTTTCCTTTCTCCTTTCCTGCCACAAATTGGGTTTGCTGAGGTCGTGCTCACTCAGGATCATGGTGTGATGTGAAATAAACACTGCCCTGCTGTTGGATTGGTACCTGTGGCTCTTCTGGGGACAGCCTGGGATTGCAGGGAATGCTGGAGGGGAGTGAATACACCTGGTGGGTGTGTTTTACACAGCATCTCTATAATTTATAGTCTGCAGAACTGTGTTTGGTGAGGATCCAAACAGGCTGGTGTGCTCTAAAAACTCACAGGATGGGGTTTAAGTTGGGGTTTTCACATTTCTTTGTTTGGTGCATTTGGAGTCCAGGTGTTACACAAAGGTTGGTGTTTGTCACCCAAAACAAAAGCAAATCAGTACCACCCCTGCTTCTGAGATCCATGGAAAACTCCTGATTTGGCAGAGTTTGTTCCAGAGCTGAGGAACTGCCGCAGACTTTCCCTTCACGTTTGGTTTTTAAACCCTCCCATAATAACAAATCTTTTGGGACTTCTGTCATTCGGCGTGCCCAGAAAAGTGCCAGGTGTGTTGAAGAAATATAAAAACGGGACGTAAGAGCTGGGAATTTGGTAACATGACAGGGTTCCTGATTGGATTCCTTGGGAAGGGACTGGGTTACTCAGTTCTGTTTGTCTTTATCCTTACTCTTCCTTGTTCTTTGCCCGTATTTTGTAGACCTGTTTGGTGGGGAATTGCTGTAGCTGGGAAAAACAACAAAGATGAATTTGGAGCAATGAGCTGATCCAGATCAGGCATGGAGGCTGCTCATGGATTCAGTCTTTGCCTTTATTTGTGTCTGGGTCCTTACTCATGGCATCCCTGTGAGCTTTGTTTTACATGGAAAATGATCCTGCTCTCCAGCAGTTGTGTGTACTCTGGAAATTTTCTTGGCATTTAGTTCTCCCTTCCCAGCTACAAAATATTCCCTGTGTGGCTGTCCTGGGATGTCCTTGAACTCAGACTTGTCAGGTTCAATTTAGGACTTCTTGCAAGTAGAGAAGAAGGAATAAACAGTGTTTTGGCTTTTGCAGTGGCTTCCCATTTTATTTCACTCTGCTTTTCCCAGGTTTATATCCCAAACAACATTGTTTGATATCAAATTCTTGGGCTCCATCATGATTTGGAAGAGAGCTGTTGGCCCTGAATTAAATCACAACTCTGACTATTGAGGAGAACAGAGGGAGAAAACTGATGTTTCACCTTTAAATCTGTTTCTTTTCCCCTTTCTAATGCATTTATCTAACCAGCAGCTTTGTTCTAAGGTCTCTTCCGACAAAATATTCCCAGAACGTGATCCCACAGTCTGCCTGTGGATCACTGCCATCCTTTTCACCACAGCATGGGTTTGGTTGGGGCAGGGAAGGGGAGGAACAAAAAACACCCAAAAAATCCCAAACACCAGAGGTCTGTGTTGTGTGTGTGTGTGTTTGGAGTCCCACAGGGCCTTGTCTCCCAGAGGCTGGTTCTCCATCCTGCTGGAATCAAAGCTTTGGGAAGCAGGACTGTCCCAGGTGTCCAGGTCTGTCACATCTCTTCATGGATCCTTTCTGATCCTGGGGAGGAAAAAGAGACATCCCAGAGACTCAGAGGTGACTCTTCAGTACCCCATAGAAAAGGGAATTCTGCAACCACTCGGATTTCCTTTATTGGCGTTTTTTAGACTTTGGAGTGTGAGTAAAATCCCCTTCAATCTCCATCCTCTCCCTGTTGTCCTGAACATCGTCCCTGTGGGGAACAGGGGGATGTTCTGGTGGCCCTGGAACCTTTTTATTCTTTATTCCTGGAGGAGAAGACAGAAGAGCACTAAATCCCTTGGTAATGTGCCGTGGGGGAGCCCCTGGAAGGGGAAACCCACTGCCTGGGATTGTTAGCAATATTTAACTGACTATAAGAGAAATTGGAACCCAAATTAAAGAGAGGAGAGTTAATGAGTGACCCCTCACTCACCCGAGCCTCAGTGCAAGATCTCCGCCAGCTTCTCCTCATAGTACTGAAAATTCTCCTGAATATCCTCCCAGGGCACAAAGGACTTGGCCTCCTCCCCTTCCTCCTGCTCCACAAAGTTCTTCCAGACATACTCAAAGTCTTGAGGCTTCATAATCCTCAGCTTGCAGCCGGCCTCCTTCATGCTCCTGAGGGCCGCCTGCATCTCGGGCTCCTCCCACATGAAGAGCCTGCCCACCATGATGGTGAGGCGCAGCCCCTTGTTCTTGCGCAGGGCCTCGCAGATCCTCTGGGCGCAGGTGACGCAGGGGCTGGAGGACACGTACCAGGTGACATCGTGGCGGGCACCGGCCTGGCACGTGGGCAGGATGGTGTTGAAGAAAGCCATCTCGGCGTGGGCGGCCGCGTGCTCGTCCTCCAGGTACCCCCGGCTGGTCACCGGCTCCTTGCCCTGCGTCTCCACCACGTAGCACAGGAAGGTTTTGTTCCTGCCCGAGCTGTACTCCACGTTCCTGAACTGGAATTTGAAGAAGATGGCTGGGAGGCGTTCCCTGAGGGGAGAGGAGAGAGCAGAGAGGAGGCTCAGAGGCAGATTTAGGTGAGGATCACAACTTTGGGTCACCTCTACCCATGAGTAAATCACTGCATCACCTCTGATTTCTCTGTGTTCCAAGGTTTAGTTTGGGAGGTGTTCCCTGGGAGAGGAGAGCAGAGAGCAAGCTCAGAGGGAGATTTAGGAGGAGAGGAGAGCAGAGAGGAGGCTCAGAGGCAGATTTAGGTGAGGGTCACACTTTTGGGTCACCTCTACCCATGAGCAAATCACTGCATCACCCCTGATTTCTCTGTGTTTCCAATGTTTAGGCTGGGAGGTGTTTCCTGAGAGGAGAGAGCAGAGAGGAGGCTCAGATTTAGGTAAGGATTACACTTTTGGGTCACTTCTACCCATGACCCAAATCCCATGAGCAAATCACTGCATTGCCCCTGATTTCTCTGTGTTCCGAGGTTTAGGTTAGAAAATATCCAGGATCAAATTCAAATTTGCTGTGAAAATGTGGATTTCCTGCTGGATTCCTTACTGATAAACTTCACCTACTCTTTTAATTTATTGTCCACATCTTCCCTTCTGTGACTCCAAGATCACCTCGTGAGGGAACATCTCATGGGATAGCTCTGGAGATGGGAAGGGAAAGGGATGGAAAAGTAGGGAAAAAATCCATGTGCTTCCAAGAATAGCACATTTCCTTCTTGGTATCTTGGACAATGAGTGTTTCTTTGGCTAAGGATTCTTTAATTGATGATTTTTTGAAGGGCAGACATGAGACACCCATTCCAGAGCAATGTCTGCAATGAGTGGTTTCCCAATAACATCAGGTTTTTAAATACATCAGAGGCACAGGGAATTTCATCCCTGATTTAACTCTCTGACAGCAAAGGGGTCACAGCGGTGACGAGGTTGGCTCTGGTTTTTCATGGAACAGCTGAAGCAGCAGCAACCTGCTCCAGGATGGATTGACTCAGGCTGGATTGACTGGGAGCTGCATTTAGCCAGCCCTTCCTGATGGATTTTCTTGCTTATCTCGGCGTGTGCCTGGGCTTAGCTGGGATGTTCACCTCCATTCTGCTCCCAGCCCCTTGGAATCTGCATTAGTTCAATTAATAACGTTCCAAGAAGGAATAGAAACAACACTCAGAGTCTATTCCAGTGCCTGGCAACCTTTGCTGTGAAGAAATTCCCCCTAATGTTCTCCCCTGGAACAATTTGAGGCCATTTCCCCTCATCCTGTTGTCTGGGAGAAGAGGCTGATCCCCACCTTGCTCCAGCCTCCTGGAGAGTGAAAACGTTTATGGAAATAATTTTAAAACTGTTCACAGACTCCGAATTCCCCAATATTCTCAATATAAACCCCTGCTCTGACACCAGGCTGGGGTGGCACAGCTCACCTGAGGAAAGGAAAGGTCAAAATTGAAACCTCCCCTGAAAAGCATCATTAAATGACATTTTTTAGGGATTTCTCCATGCTCCAACCTAATTTATCAGTTTGCTCTGGGTAGCAAAGTGATAGATCATATTGGGACCAAAAAAAAAAATTGAATTTTGAGGCAGAATCTTTAATCTGGGATTGAAGTTGCTGAAATCAGGTGGGCTGGAGGAAGGAGCAGCTACCTAGTGTGACCCTGGCACTGTCACACAGGAGAGAAAGAAAACATCTAATGAGGAAATAAGAATGTGAATTATCTAAAAGAGTAACTAGGAATTATTCCTACAAGGAGCCTCATTTACACCCGGGGAAAGTGGAAATAAATGTGGCAGGAAATGCTCCCAGATTGGGATTACAGGCTGTGTTCAGCCAAAAAAAAATTGGGATAATATTCTTAAAGAGAGTAATTGGCTTCCCAGGGATTTCTGGAAGCCAGACTCCTCCTGGAGCTATGAGCAGCAGAGAGAGAACTTGGCTGGGAGTCCTGAGATGCCCCTAATCCAAGGGCTAAAGCTGAAATGCAACATAATTAGGTTTAAGTGTTTCTTCCCTGGCTGCACTTGTTTCCCCATCACTCCCATAACTGCCTTGATTGGCTGGGAATTTGTAAATCACTGGAAAAACCCTGGTGGTGATCCCAGGTCAAAGCCTGGCCTGATCTCCTGGTGTCCTCCTTAAAATGAAACTAAAAAAAATTCCCTGGGGTTTCTCTACCTCTTTGGGGCTCCTTTAGGATTTTTGTTTCATTTCCTCACCGTCCCCTTTGCAGGGTGGAAAATCCTGTCAAATCCTGGAACACCCATGGCATTCCAATAAAGAATTTAACTGCAGGATGGTGCTAAGGGAGTTTCCCAGCCATGGTTAGCCCAGAGTCTTGGGCTTAGCAGGGAAGTTTGGACATCCTGCTCAGTCCCTCGGCCTTTCTAACTGCAGGTGGAGTGCTCCAAGGCTAGAAAACCCCATTTCCTCATTAAAATTCATTTTAGGACATGTCTTAAGTGTTCAGAATTTGGCCCAGTGGTTTATATCCACAATGTAGCTCCATTCCTAGCAGAGGGATGTTCTTTCCTTAAAAGCCACTGCTAATCATTTATTGCTATGGTTATGTGTGGCAGATACTACCCCAAGAAGGGATTTTTTTCACATTTTGGAATGGAACCCAGTTTTCCTGTCCTGCCTCACTCATCCTGGTCAGAACAAGCAGCCAAATTTCACCTGCAGGGCCCATGGCACTGCCAGAAGGATTCCAGGGGAGGAATTTAGAGGCCTGAGTTTTGAGTTTTAAGTTTAAGTTTTAGTTTTAAGGAGCTGGAAGAAATCCTGGGTTTGGTTTATTTGCCTACACACTCCTTTGGTGACTGATAAGGGAAATGTGAGGGGAGAAGGACTCATCCTGCTGCTCCTGCAGGGACAGACACCCAGGGCTTTTCCTGCTTGCAGCTGTCAATTATGGCTGAGTTCAGCTTCCATCAGAGCCCTGTGATATCCTGCTTTTCCAAAGGCCAGGCTCCCTGCTGCCCTGCTGCCTTCAAAACTGCCTCTTGTTTTGGAGCCTTTCTGCAAGTTGGGCTTTTTGGTTTCTTTATGAAAGTCAGGTTCCAGCTGTGGCTGTGGAGCTCTTGAAAATGTGAACCTTTAGGTCTCTTGAAAAATCTGTCCCTCAGGCCCATCAAGCCAATCAGCCATAGCAGAGGTGTTTTTCCTGATCCACAGGTGGAGAAACTCTCAGACAAGAGCCATTGATCACAGCGAGAAATCAATACTGAGCTCTCATCAAAGCCAACACCTCCATCCCCCTCCTGTCAGTGGGGCTGGGAGGGAACCAGCACTGCAGAAACAGAGCTGTTCCTACAAAACAAGTGCACTTTTCTGCCTGCCTGGTGGGAGTCCATCCTCTAAAAGTCAGCAAAACTTGGAACAAAATCCCCCAATAAATCCAAACCATTTCAGATTCTTCCAAAACGCGCTGCGGAAGATGCTGCTTGTGTTGCTCGACCTAAAAGCTGAGACAGAGCTCACTGAACTCCCCCTATTCCATATTTAAATCCCAATCTCTTACCCTGTGACAATCTCAAAGGGTGGCAGGTCCTCCCTCTTCACCTTCTTCTTCTTCCCCTCGCCCTCCTCGGCGTTGTCGGGTTCCCCGTTCTGGGCATTGCTGGGCTCCTCCTGCTTCTCTGCCATCTTCCCCAGGGCACTGGCACCGAGCTGTGGCCACTGGGAGAGAGAAAGAGCAATTTCTGAGAGCTCTGGGAGCCGAGGGAGGAGGGAAAACAGAGCTGGGAGTTCCTGCCCCAGGCACAGTTGTCAGGAACTAAATATGGAACAAAGCGGCGCCGGTGGCAGGGGCTGGACAGGGTTGGGTGACCCAGGGCTCTCAGGTGTCACCTCCTTCCCCTGCTCTCTCCAGCTCCTTTCAGCAGCCCCTTTTGCTCCCCTTTTCATTTCAAACCAAGTGACAACTTCTCAGTGGGCGGGATGAGCCCATAATTTTCCCTGATGGAAAATCCTGGAAGCTCTGGGGTGTATTTATCCCGAGGGGTGACGGATGGCTGGCACGGGGCACTCCCTGCTCTCACAGCCCTCTCCCTCCTCTGCCAGTGGATTCCATGACTGACCTTGAAGGACCAGCTCAGCCTGGCCTGGCCCAGGCAAGAGGGGAAAGGAGTCGTGGTCATTTTGCTGGAAAATCTCTGGTTTTGGTGGGTTTGGCTTCCTGGATCACCTGGAGCATCCCGTGGTTCCTCCCACCCTGCTCATGCAGGACCCTGAGGGGGAAATCTCCTGGTTGGAGCTGTAAACCCGAGCCAGAATCTTCTCCCAAATATTTGGAAGTCCTGCTGCAATTCCCAGTGGGCAGCAGTGCTGCTTCTCCCATTGTTCTGCATTTTCCTCCTGCGTGTTCCAGAAGCTCCCAGTGCACTGTGTATATCTGGGTTGGAGGAGTTTTCCCCTCTCTTTTTTGTTCCCTTCAGGATTATATGAATCTCACCCAGCATCTCCCTCTCGGTTTCAATAATTTACAATTTCTACCAATCCTGCCTGAGCCAAGTTTAATTAAAAACCTGGGTGAGGTTTTCCCAGAGACCAATCATGGCCATGGAGGCAAAGGAAGTGCAGGATTTTGGGATCAAAGCACACTGGAAATCCAACCTGTGGGCTCTGCTCAGAACCCACCACCAGCAAACCTTGAGTAAATGTGGAATATTCAGCTGTATTTGATGGAGTACTCAGTCAGTATTAGTGGAAAAACCTGCTCTTAGTTTGAGGAGGAAGAGGTATTCCATAAAAATCAAATCAGTGGGAATATCTGCTTTGGAGCCAAGTCAGCCTTTGTGATCCTGTTAAATTCAGCTCTTTACAGCCTTGGCAGGGAGACTGCACCATCACAAAGTGAAATAAATCCCCACCATCAGGCAGGTCATTTATTATCAGAGAAAATTAATAACAAATTATCACAGATAATTAATTCTGGCTGCTCTTCCCAGCCCCCTTGCCATCGCCCTGCCTTTGCTGGGCTGGATATCCTTTGGAGCTTTTCCCCAGTGCCACCGTGGATGCAGATTTTGGGCACAGAGCACCCCTTTGAAGAGTTGTTGTTTGGGTGGTGTTGTTTAGGTGACAGAGCTGGCAGTGGTGACAGCCCAACCAAGGATTTGACAAATTTCAAGACATCCTATCCATGGAACATATATCTTCCACGGTGCAGGATTTTATTTCTTTTTAAGCCTAGAATACTTTCCTGCAGGGCTGGGGTGGTGTTTTGCCTCCTGTGTGGTGACAACGCTCAGATTCCACCTCCCCTGTCCAATTGCTGTCACCTCTGACATTTCAGGGGCTGCTTTTAGGGTGGGAATCCTCTCCCAATGACTGACAGCTCATTTCCTCCTAATCCTGATATTTTCAAGCGGCATCTCAGCCCCTCTGCAGTCCCTCTGACCCACTCTGCTTTATTTTTGGAAGCTCTTCATGGCTGGGGTCCCAGCGTTGCTGCAGCTTTAGCCTGGCCCCTGCGAGGGCTGAGCTCTAATCTAATCTGGGGAATGTGGCACCGAGGCTCCCCCTCTCCCCAGCCTTTCCCAGCTGCTCCCCAGCTCCTTCTAGGGCAGCTCTTGGAACAGCCATGATCCAACCCCCACTGCAGCCAAAAATATAAAAGGGCACCACGGAGCTGCTGCGTCCGAGCTGGGGGTGGGTCAGGGCTCCGGGGGCTGCTTGTGACCCCAAATGTGTCCCCAGGGGCTCAGGGGACCCAAAATTGCAGAGTTTGTATTGAGGTTCCTCTCCGCCTGTCCCTGTCCCCACTGATTTCATATTTTACACAGTTGGCTCTGAATTTGTTCATAAAATCCCTGTGGGATCATTGAGTCCCACCCTGAGCACTGAGTGCCACCCTCAGGTGCCACTCCTGCTGATGTCCAACCTGAGCCTCCCCAGCCCAGCCTGAGGCCGTTCCCTCTCCTCCTGTCCCTGTTCCCTGGGATAAGATCCCAAATCCCCCCCGGCTGTCCCCTCCTGGCAGGGAGTTGTGCAGAGCCAGAAATTCCCCCTGAGCCTCCTTTGCTCCAGGCTGAGCCCCTCCGGATTATCCAAACCCTTCCCAGCTCCCTCAGGATTTCTCCAAACCCTTCCTCAGCTCCCTCAGCTCCTCCAAACCCTTCCCAGCTCCCTCAGGACTCTCCATTCCCTCCCCAGCTCCCTCAGGATTCTCCAAACCCTTCCCAGCTCCCTCAGGACTCTCCATTCCCTCCCCAGCTCCCTCAGGATTCTCCAAACCCTTCCCAGCTCCCTCAGGACTCTCCATTCCCTCCCCAGCTCCCTCAGGATTCTCCAAACCCTTCCCAGCTTCCTCAGGATTTCTCCAAACCCTTTCCAGGTTTCTCCAAACCCTTCCCAGCTCCCTCAGGATTCTCCAAACCCTTTCCAGGTTTCTCCAAACCCTTCCCGGCTCCCTCAGCCCTGCCATGGGATCACAGTTCAGGCACAGGGGACACCAGGACAGGCCTAAGGGACAGCCTGTGCTGGGAGAAGCTTCCAGGCCTTGCTGGAATTTTGGATTTTGAGGATCCTGCATCCATCCATGTCCAGAGCAGCTTCTTCAGTGGCTTTAGAGGCACCTCTGAGCACTCTGATGGCTTTTGTCCCCAAACAGGGATCTCTGCAGCCCTGTGTCCCCTGCAGGTCGTGGCTGTCACCCTGACTTTTTAAGATTTTCTAAGCCTTCTGATGTTTACATTCTTATAATGGACTTTCTCACACACTTTGTGTAAATAACTTACTGTTTTGCATTCTTTTATGGAGGAGGAGAAATTTGATGGACTGCTGGTTTGTCCAGTGTCACTGGAGAGGTGGCGCCCTCCAATCCACTGTCACTTTTGGACATCTGGAAATGTTGGAGTCAGAAATGAAAACTAAATCTCTAAACGTTCGAAATCTAGAAATGTTGCAGTCAGAAATTAAATATTCTCTTTTTTACACTTGAGAGAGCTGCGTGCCTGTGTCATTTTGTGTCCCACGGTGACAGCTGCCCCTGTCCCTGCAGCAGCAATCCCTGCAGTTAACCTGGCTGTCCCCATCACCCACACCTGCCTGCCACGGGCCCTGCCAGGAACAGGCAGCTTTTATGGCATTGTGGGGCCAGAGGAACATTTTGGGATGGATGGGAGAGTGAAATAGGAGCCCGGCTGGGTGAGTCACGGCTCAGCCCTGCTCTCCATGCCGAGGGGACAGCTGGTGGCACTAACAAATGTCTCCCTAGAGACACTGTCTGGCAGCCACCCCCCTCCTGCTTTTTCCAGCTGTAACTACGGGACAAATAAATAAATAAACACCGACAGCTTCCCTTCCTTCCTCCCTTCCCTTGGCCCTCTCCTCCTGCCTTGTCAGAACCCAGGAAATTCCTCCGGCTGCCCTGGGGGGCTCCAGCCCCTGCTTGGGGGGCTCAGAGACCTTGGCACAGAGCCCCAGACCCCTGTGCCTTTGATTTAGCCCTCGGAAAAAACAATTAGCAACCTTTATATGAAGAATTACAAGAAAGTTTAAGTAGAATAATAGTTAGTTTGTCACAGGGTGAAAAATAAATTTTTGAGGTTTTTAGAATGGGGGCTCTGGGTCCTTTGATTTTGACCCATGGAAAAAAACAATTAGCAACCTTTATATGAAGAATTACAAGTCAAGAAAGTTTAAGTAGAATAATAGCTTATCACAGGATGAAAAATAAATTTTTTTGGGGTTTTTAGAATGGGGGCTTGGGGTCCCAAGATGGAGGAATTTGGGTGTGCCTTGTTCTTTTTCCTTCTTCTTCCTGGCCTCCATCTTCTGGGTGATGTTGGCACTTTTGGATTGGTTTTTAGTAGAAGCTCACTGTCTAACATAGGTGATAGGTATTGGGAAGTTACTGTGAATAATGTACATGTAGTTTTTAGTATAAAAAGATAGGACCAGTGCGCCTCAACCCGACCTGCCAGACAGACCTCGGCACGTGGGAGAAAGAATTTTATAGATAAGAAACAATAAACAACCTTGAGAACAAGAACTGCAGAGTTCTGCGTCCTTCTTGGACTGCCAGGCTGGGAAAAGAGACTTTCTAACACATCTTGGTGTCGCTCTGAGCAGCAGAGATTCCGAGACTGCCTCAGCACCAAAAGGGCTTCAAGGAGGGCTGGAAATGCTCCTGTCCCACCTGGGCAGTCCCAAATCCTGCTGCTCCAGCTGTGCTGAGCCCCAGCTGCGGGATGCTCTCACCTGGGCTCTGCCTCACCTTCATCCACACCCTCCTGGCTCTCATTCCCGGCCTGGCACTCGAGGAGCCTTGGCAGGAGCTGCTGCCTCCCTAATTAATTCCCAGCCCAAGTGGGAGTTAATGACAGCTCCCAGCAGGGCTGCAGCTCCTGCTGCTGCTGCAAGGAGAGCTCCAAGCACGGGAATTTGTGTCCCGCAGCACCCAAGATGTGTCACCTGCACGGAGGTGACAAACCCTGGCTGGCACCTGGGCAGGGGCTTGGACAGATCCAGGGAGGGAAATCAGGGAGAGCTGTGGGGTGAGAGCAGGGAGAGGGAAAAGGGGAAGGGGAAAAAGGGGGAAGGAAAATGGGGAGATGGAAAAAGGGGAAAGGGAAAAAGGGGTGAAGGAAAGGGAAAATAGGAAAGGGAAAAGGGGAAGGAAAAAGGGGCAAAGGAAAGGGAAAATAGGAAAGGAAAAAGGGAGAAGGAAAATGGGGAGAGGAAAATGGGGAGAGGAAAAGGGCGGGGAGGTAAAAGGGGAAAGGGAAAAAGGGGGGAAGGAAAATGGGGGGAAGGAAAGGGAAAATAGGAAAGGGAAAATGGGAGGAAAAGGGGGAGAGGAGAAAGAGGAAAGGGGAAAAGGTGAAAGGGAAAAAGGGGAGAGGGAAAAAGGGGAGAGGGAAAAAGGGGAGAAGGAAAATGGGGTGAAGGAAAGGGAAAATAGGAAAGGGAAAAGGGGAAGGAAAAAGGGGCGAAGGAAAGGGAAAATAGGAAAGGAAAAAGGGAGAAGGAAAATGGGGAGAGGAAAAGGGGGGGAGGAAAAAGGGGAAAGGGAAAAAGGGGGGAAGGAAAATGGGGGGAAGGAAAGGGAAAATAGGAAAGGGAAAATGGGAGGAAAAGGGGGAGAGGAGAAAGAGGAAAGGGAAAAGGGGGAGAGGGAAAAAGGGGAGAGGGAAAAAGGGGGAAAGGAAAATGGGGAGAGGAAAAAGAGGAAAGGGGAAAAGGTGAAAGGGAAAAAGGGGAGAGGGAAAAAGGGGGGAAGGAGAATGGGGGGAAGGAAAGGGAAAATAGGAAAGGGGAAAGGGGGAAGGAAAAAAGGGGAAAGGAAAGGGAAGAGGGGAAAGGAAAATGTGGAAAGGAAAAGGAGAAAAAGGGAAAAGGATTTGCCCATTCCAAAGGCAAATCTGGGATTGGGGCTGTACAAACAAGAGCTTGGATAGGGCTTGAACCAACCTGGGACAGTGGGAGGGGTCCCTGCCCCTGCCAGGGGTGATCATTCATTTCCCTTCCATCCCAAACCATTCCAGAATTCCAGGATTCTGTGAAACCAAAGCTGCTTTGGGGCTGTGCTGCGCAGTCTGGGCAAGAAACCCTCCAGATGACTTTGAGATGTCATTAAAGTTATTTTTATGCAAGGGGGTTCAGTGTATCTGTTTAAACAGCTAATGCACCAAATGACGCTTTAAATATTAATACAGGAGGGTGTCTCACTGAATTTAATTTTCCCAATTGATTTCAACTTGCTCTGGATAGCTCAGGGAGGAATATTTGCTATTTTTGCTGCCTGTGAGAAGAGGCAGGAGGCAAAGAAAAGCTCTTTCTGCGTTTACAGGTGGGCTGGGAAGAGAAGAATCTGGAAGGAAAACAAGAACAAGGCAGCCCGTCCCAGCAGCTGGGAAGATGGGGAGGGCACACATGGAAAAAAAAAATCTATTAATCTTCATTTCAGATTTTCCTTTGCCTGCAGGAAAAAGTGGGAAGAGGAAATCGACCCAATTTATGAAAGCTGATCAAATATGCATTCATCTATTTAATTGGAAATGTTATTAAAGAGTTGCAGGTATGAGCCAGATCTAGAGCCATCAATTTAAATGAGATTTAAATAATTCTCTCCCCTTTCCAAAAGGAGATAAAGGCTCCTTTAATCCCTCCTGCCTTCTCTGGATGGCCCTGCTCATCCCTGTTCCCTGAGGACAGGATGGGTAGAGCCAAAATCAGCCTGAACTCCCCCAAATCCAACGTGCAGCCAGACCCCACCTTCATTTGAGGGAGAAATAATTCACATTTGTCCTTTGGCATGAGGGACTTCCTGGGAGACACAGGAGCTGTAAATAAGAGCAGTGGTGTCGCAGAAAAGAAAGCCCTGAAGTGTTATAGGATTTCTTTTTTAATTTCTTTTTAATTTATTTTATTTCTTTTTATTTTCTTTTTTTATTTCTTTTTTTTCCTTATTTTCTTCTTATTTTATTTTTTCTTATTTTCTTCTTTTTTCCTTTTATTTTCTTCTTTTTTTTTTTTTTTTTTTTTTTTTTTTTTTTTTTTTTTTTTTGTTTTTGTTTTTTGATGTCACCAGTGCTGCATCAAAGATCAAAGAGACTCCCAGCCTTTTCCTGCAGCTTTTCCTTGGGACACAGAGCCCTGGGGAGAGAAATCACGAGCCAGGGGGAGGAAAAAATAATGGATCAAAGTGACAGAATCACCAAATTTTTGCTGGGCTGGTGGCACAGAGGAGCCTGTGACAGGGGTGTCCCCAAGGAGGGACCTTGGGCAGATTTGGGGTTCCAAAGCTGCCCCAGGAATGAATCCCCCTCTGGAGCCTTCCCAAATCCCATCCCTGGATCCCTTTTGGGAGCCTCGCCCCAAACCAGTCCAGCGAGAAGAACTCGGATTTATTTATTTATTCCCCAAAGAACCAACGGCTTGTTTTATTCAAAGCAAATACAATTTATTACAATTTTACAGCCCCCAGCTGAGCCCTCCCACCTCCAATTACAGCCCCAATTAATTACAGCCCCAATTAATTACAGCCAGTGCCAGGAAGAAGATCCACTTGCCCCTTCTCTTTACATTTAGTGCTTTTAGCAGTTAAAAATGATGTAAATTCTGTCTGGAGACACCGGAGCTTTTCTAGGGAAAACAAGGATGAGTCCCTTGTGTCTGATCCCATCCCATCCCTTTGGAATTCCTGTTATTTTAACCTTTCCTGATTAATAATGGCAAGGAAATGCTCCAGGATGAGGCACTTGCGCTGCACCTGAGAGATTCTGCTTTTTGCTAATGATGTAATTATATAATTAATTACAACCTTCCAGGCAGTGGGAGCAGGCTCACAAATTTTACATACTCTCATGTCTCTGTATTTAAAAAAAAAAAAAAAATTAAAAAAAAAAAAAGGAACAAAATGAAGTTTTCTTCAAAGGCACTGCTGTGAGGTTTTCAGTTCTGCTCAGGAATGGCACATGGAGGTGGAAGAGAGGAATTTCCTCCTGGCAGATAAAGAGCTGAAGCACAAACCAGGGCGTACAGAACATGAAACACCAGCACAAAGAGCAAAAAAAATAAAGGAGAAATTTCTTTTTAATAATCAAGTGTTTTCTTAAAAAATCAAGTAATTTAAAAAAAAAATCAAGTTCTTAAAAAAACAAGTGATTTCTTTTAAAAATCGAGTAATTTCTTTCTAAAAAATCAAGTAATATATATATTTGAAAATCAAGTAATTTCTTTAAAAAATCAAGTCATTTCTTTTTTAAAAAAAACAAGTAATATATATTTTTTTAAAAAAACAGGTAATTTCTTTTAAAAATTGAGTAATTTCTTTAAAAAAATCAAATTATATATATTTAAAAAGCAAGTAATTTCTTTTAAAAATCAAGTAATTTCTTTTAAAAAATCAAGTAATATATACATTAAAAAAAGTAATTTGTTTAAAAAATCAAGTAATTTCTTTTTAAAAATCAAGTAATATATATTTTTTAAAAATCAAGTAATTTCTTTAAAAAAAAATCCAACAATTTCTTTTAAAAAGATACATTTATTTAAAAAAAATGAAACCAAATCAAGTAAATTCTTAAAAAATGAGTGTGCAGAGGTGAAGGCCGTTTTGGTTTGGTCCCAGCAGAGGAGATGATGGGATTTGCCAGATGTGTGCCCAAGCTCTGTTCAGGGGATGGTGGCAGTGCTGAGGGGTTCCCAGCCTGATTAAATTATCTGGAATAATCCCAGAATTATTCCGGATAATAATTGACTGCTGCAATTTGACCTGGTGGCATGGAGGCCATTTGGGGAGGATGGAAGAGTGGCAGGTTTGGAGCTCTGCAGGGGAAGATGCAGGACAGACACTGAATTCTGGATGAGTCCTGGTCTTACCCTGCATTGGGTGGGAACAGTTTTATTATTAAAGAAAATTTCCCTTGCTTTTATACAAAAAAATTTGTCTGTCAACAAATTCAGAACCTCCCCCCTGTGCAAAGGTGAGAGTTCTCTCTGCTGTGGGTTCCTGAAGGCACTTCAAGCTGCTGGAAGGATTTTTCTGTCACAGACCTCTTATAAAATCGAAATTAAAATAGAAATCCACGTTGAAAAATCAGCTGGAGCCCCCAAACCTGCTGGAGAAAACCCAAATAATGGAAGGAATGGAGCTGGGAGGAGAAGAGGAAGAGGCAAATCCCAGAAACAAACCCCTGAAATTGTTACAGCTCAGTTCACCTCTGCAGCCACATCTCTCTTCACAGAGAAAAGCAAGGCACAATTCTCCCCAGGAATATTTCTGGGGAATTTCACATCCTCTGAACCTCAGAGAAAGGAAAAAAAAAAATCTTATCATTTGCTGTGCCTGTGTCTGTGCAAAAGTAGAATGCAATACAGAGACTATTTACCCAAAGTCATGGTGTTTTGTTTACCCACAGTGATGGTGTTTTGGTTCCTTGGCCTGTGTGTAGCCCTACATTTCTCTTCACAGAGAAAAGCAAGGCACAATTCTTCCCAAGAACATTTTTATCTCATTTGCTGTGCCTGTGTTTGTGCAAAAGCAGAAATGCAAGATGGAGATTGTTTCCCCACAGTGATGGTGTTTTATTTCCCCACAGTGATGGTGTCCCCACAGTGATGGTGTTTTAATGGTGTTTTATTTCCCCACAGTGATGGTGTTTTATTTCCCCACAGTGATGGTGTTTTATTTCCCCACAGTGATGGTGTTTTGGTTCCTTGGCCCATCAGGGCCAGGTGTCTGTGTGAATCAGGACTGTGGGCTGACGGTCACAAAATTCTGTGTAGTTGTGCCATTAAAGGCAGAATTGAGTGCTTGGCAGATTCAATTTAAATGTAATGTAATATAGTATAATAGAATATGTAAAATATATATAGAATAATATAAAATGAAGTCATTAATTAGCCTTCTAATCAGATAAATTCAAACGCATAATTTCTCTCTCCCCCTCGTCGAGGAACAAAGTGAACACACTTTTTTCCCCTGAAAATTCAATTCACCTCAGGCCAGTTAACGGCACAAAAAGGGATTTTAGTCGCTCTTGCCCGATTTCTGCAGGGTGTTGTCCTTCCAGATGCGGATGGTGAGGCAGGTGGCCATGGCCAGCCAGCCCAGGTAGGGCAGCAGCAGCAGCGCTGCCAGCCGGTTGATGCGGTACCAGGAGCAGAACGTGCCCAGGGCCAGCCCGTCCAGGCACAGCACATCGATCACAGCCTGCCGGGGGACAGAGGGTGAGCACAGCGCTGGGG